>JARWKJ010000008.1:40601961-40616961 GCA_029959095.1 Rhinichthys osculus | reverse complement strand
GTTTTTAGTTTGAAAGCAGAGGGTCTGTTCTTTCTTTTAAATCATTGCATGTTCTCAGATAACACGATATTCTGAGGAGCATGAAACTTTTGTGAACATGATAAAAAATGCTGGTGCTGGCTGGCAATTTTTTTCAAAAACGCTGGCGGGAAAGGGTTAATTAGCATACAGTTTGGTTGATCAATTTGTTTAATGTTTTCCCACACATTTTCCCACACATTGTCTATAATAATGACAGGGTTTCTCTTCGCAAACCACAAATCACGGTTGGATCTTCCATTTAGGCAATAAGCTGAATCAAATATCTGTGTAGTTGTTGGACGCTGGATAAAAACTTTAATTTGGGGAAATGTTGGTAAACAGGATGCAGTAATATGTGTGTGACCAGTAGTTTTGTTTAATATGGCTGATGACCTGACTAGCGGGAGGGGAACTGGACATTAATATTGGTTTTGTTTGCTGGCCGCATGTGTAAATCAGTGAAGCAAGTTTTTTATGTGATTTATAACTGCATCACTCTGCACAGTAACGTCGTTTAAGGCAAGCATCTCACGATTTCTCATACTTAGGATCAGGGGTTTGTGTGACTTGTATAGGTGTGCTACTTCTTAAGTACTAGGAATTACAATTTTTGCCTGATGGACCATAAAACATCATAGTCATCAAGCCATATTTATAGACAGAGACTTGGGCGTCTAAACAGCCACCTAGCAACCGTCCAGAACACCCTAGCAACCACATATCAATGTCCCCGCCCACTATGCCCTTATAAGGTGTTGGCGTCAAGCACCACTCACACATGGCCTCCAAACAATGTGAGGCATCTATACTTATAGTCTATTTGTTTCGTCTTGAATATTTAAAAGAATAAATGCTCCTGGAGTCCATTGTAATATTGCTGTATTTTACGGCTCCCTTTATGTTTAACCATATCCAGCTATTTCTTTTTAATCTCTGTCATAAACAAAGCTCATGAATAGAACTGGAAAACCAGCCCATAAAACAGACACTTTTCTTTTATGAATTTATGGCTCACTGTTTTCACTCGCCATTGTTTTCCTTGAACAGATTCCACTGAGTATAAATGGTTCCTCCACCACTTAACCATTAACAATTTCTGTCTTTGTTTTGTAATTATAGAAATGTTTTATCCAGTGTCAGCAGGGACATGTTTCAACATCCAGGGCTCTTCTTTTTATCTCCTGATTATATGGTAGTGGCAACACGCTTTTTCTTGCATCGAGATGAACGTTTGCCAAATGTGTTCTACATGAAACTGTGCTGTTAAACACGAACATTTGCCAGAATGTGTGAACGGGTTGGTTGTCACGTCTTCATATGGAAGGTTGTACACACATTCACACCTTTCAGCAAACCAGAAAATCATCTCTATTGATTTGGAGCTCTGTGTAGAAAACTGGTGATCATGATAGGGTTCAGTTGCGTGTGTTACTAGAGTGTGTATTGATGGTTACCATTGTTTTGTGAAACGTCTTGCGAGATTCATTTTGCAACATTCAAACACTTTTGCAGGTTATTTCAATGCAGAGATCTTATACAATAACCACCCAAATCCATTTTAACGAGGTGCTAGTTTAACCCTAAGCTAGTCCAGCAGTTTTATAATGCATGCTTAACCCTCTGATGCTCTTCAGCCATTTTTGACCAAAATATTTTACGTTTTTTTTTCTAATTTTCGTACTTTATCAGAATGGTATGGTACTTGGTAAAGGTTTTTGCACTTGCTGTGAACACACACACACACACACACACACACACACAAAACAATTCACGGAGATGATTAAATAGTCCTGAAAAAATAGTCACACCTGCATTGTTCGCGGTCAAAAATGAATTTCATCTAGTGGAAACATTTGGCACTGCGCCCAAACAAAATCTTACTGAAAGCTCATTTATTTGAGAGCTCAAAACACAGCTTGTTTAGTTTTATGACTTTTATGAGTTTTAGAATAAAATGTGTTTTGGAAAATATTTATCATATAAAAAAATGTAATTGTATTTTTGTGCAATTAATGTAAAAATGTATAACTTTATGTTTACTTCTTCAACTTCAGCCATAATCTGCCAAGTGACGTCTTTAAAAAGAGATTCAAGATTTATGACATTTTAAGTTGGACGTTTAATTTTCAGGTCCATTCTCAAAATGTATATGAATAAATGTATTATAACTACCGCATAAATATAATCTAGTACCATGAAATCTCCTAAAAATACAAATTATCAACTAAAAAACATTATCAAACTAAAATATAGTACAATAATTTAATTGAAATAAAAACAAAATCAGTCATTTTTGACACTCAAACAGCACCATAGAGTTAAATGAGTTCATCCTCATTCATTTAAGCACAAAGACGCCTCCTTTTTGTGTAAATATTGCTGATAGGTTGCTTCTTATTCACAAAAGTCAGAGCTAATTGCTAGGCGCGATAAATGCTGTGATGTCATCATATTATTGTGATATTGTATTTAAGAGTGGGTCATGTTGATCCATGCCAGTGTTATAGCTGGGCTCATATCCAGATGTGTGGTGAAGTCGCGTGAACTTTCAGCATTTTAAAGTCTGAATCCCTGAGGTGTGGTGATGCTGCACAATCTCAGTAAAATATGGCAGATCATAATAATTCTCCACTGTGCAAATGACATCCCGCACACTTTCCTTGTTTGCAGGATTCGTTGTGAATCAGGCACTGAAACAACAGCATGTTCACTTTCTTAGTGTTTATTTGGAGTCGCACAGAAACTCTACCCTCGCAGTAATGTGAATCTATCAGAATGGGGTTTATTAGACCATTGAAACATAACCTTATTACTGTGTATCATGTAGGAACCATCTGGACAAATCTGAAGTCTTTTTAGAGCATTTTTCTGACATAAGAGGGTGTCAGTCATTCGCTGGGTCTCGCTGTGATAGTCATGGTTGTTTCATGGGTTTAACCGCTGCTGGCTGTAACCAAACAGAGAGTGTTTTATCAGCGAGTGATTGGAGCCAGGCGGCGGTTTGACTGGAATTGCCGGCTCTTGCAGAGACTTTTTGAAGTGCGAGGAAATGTTGCTCAACCTTATACCCTGCAGTATGTGCAGAGATATTTTCTAATGATTTCGAAAAGACTTGTGTAAACAGTGGATTTATTTTCACTGCGAGCTTCCAAAAACTATTAGAGAGGAGTTTGGGGATCTGAGCACTGAAAACTGAAGCCTCGTGTTCGGATTGAGCTTCACGGTTCCTCTCCCAGTCAGCCGGGAGAATTGCGGTTTGTCCCTGAGTGTAGAAATCTTCCCATCTCATTTGCCGTAGTCTGGTACACATTATGAGTCTCTTTCCGTGCCGCTGTGTTATTCTTGCTCAAGTCCCGCAGTCAGTGGCCCAAAGCTCCCCTGAGCCTCGCATTTTCACATGGGCTGATCGGCGTTGTTGTGCTTGGCTTCTCGAAACGCACACCTTTTCTAATCGCACCTGCACACGACTACATATCAAATGCAGCTCTGTGGAAATTACCCAGTCTACTGAAGATGAATGTTATGTAGACTTGCCCGTTGAATCGGAGAAATCCCATTTTTGTTTACATAGAGCTGGCATCGAGCCAAACAATGAAAGAGAAAGCTAATGTTCTAGATTCGAAAGACTTGAATTGCTTCCTGGATTATAATCACACCCTGAGCTGAGTTTAGTGGTCCGTTACCTCAAAATCTTGAATTTCAGCATCTGGCACCTCTGGAGCTGGGCGTATTTCATATTTCATCAAAATATCTCTGGGAGATGCTCTGTGATGTGGTACGAGCGATAACACAGACATCTGTCCTTTCAGGTCACCGGGATTTTTACAAAGTAAGACATATTTTCTTGATCCTGGAACAACATTCCTGTCCGAAAATGTAGTCCTAACCCTATCCCTACACTAACCTAACCCTACCCATAACTTATCCCTAAAATCAGAGGGACATGATAGGTGGATAACACTGATGGAGAAGCACCTAACCCTGATTGTAAGCCTAAACATAAACTGTAAACTTGTCTCTCGAATCTGATTGGTGGATTGGAATGTTGTTCCAGGATCAACAGAGATATTGATCCAGGAACATGTTGCACTTGGTCAAATCACGTTCACCATCATGAGCAAGATAACCATCTGTCCACATGCAATAACCAGTGGGCGTCTCTGATGAGGGTCATTCGTGCAGTTTTTTATCTCCCAAGGGCAGTTTGAAAGGAAGGTTAACAAATGCATGGAAACACGAGGTGATGTAACATGTGTTTTCACGCTGTAATCCAGGCTTTCATTGAGTGCTCATCTTCCTGACCGCCTGATTGAACAGTCAGTTCTGATCTAAAACACTCTTCAGCAATTCAAGACATGTGCAACTGTTCGAGAAAACAAAAATCTGACACTGACATAAAATAGTCAGTTTTAGTCAGTGTTTGTGGAACGGAATACAAAAAAAAAAAAAAAAACGAACTATTGAATGTTTTGGTTGAATTCGTGGTGAATTTATATTGATTTGACCCTCGGCTGTGCATAAGCATATCGTACAAAAATGTACACAAAGTCATGCACATTTGCCACCAATTTGGCAAAACATTAAAATAGAGAGTGTGTTGATACTTCAAATCACGCGAGTTGTTGATGTTTGTCAGATGGGCAATAAAACGGGTAACAAAAATCCCATAGACTCTCAGAAAAAAATGGTTCAAAAGCTGTCACTGGGACGGTACCCTTTACAAAGGTTATAATATGTACCATTTATGTACTACTTTCAAAACCAATATGTACCTTTGAGGTAATAATATGCACTCTTTAGGTACAAAGGTGTACCTTTTGAAAGGGTACCGCCCCAGTGACAGCTTTTGTAGCCTACCTTTTTTCTGAGAGTGTAGGAGGAACCTGAGCCATATCTAAGGACCAGAATAGTGGAGTCGTTGTAGTCAAAGGTCAACTAAACCGAGACCAAGACCCGCGTGTGTTGAGACCAAGACAAGACCAAGACCAGCGTGTGTTAAGACCAAGACAAGACCAAGACCAGCGTGTGTTAAGACCAAGACAAGACCAAGACCAAGACCAAGACCAGCGTGTGTTAAGACCAAGACAAGACCAAGACCAGCGTGTGTTAAGACCAAGACAAGACCAAGACCAGCGTGTGTTAAGACCAAGACAAGACCAAGACCAGCGTGTGTTAAGACCAAGACAAGACCAAGACCAAGACCAGCGTGTGTTAAGACCAAGACAAGACCAAGACAAGCGTGTGTTGAGACCAAGACAAGACCAAGACCAAGACCAGCGTGTGTTAAGACCAAGACAAGACCAAGACTTTGTGGGGTTGAGACCAAGACAAGACCAAGACCAGCGTGTGTTAAGACCAAGACAAGACCAAGACCAGCGTGTGTTAAGACCAAGACAAGACCAAGACCAGCGTGTGTTAAGACCAAGACAAGACCAAGACCAAGACCAGCGTGTGTTAAGACCAAGACAAGACCAAGACCAGCGTGTGTTAAGACCAAGACAAGACCAAGACCAGCGTGTGTTAAGACCAAGACAAGACCAAGACGTTGAGACCAAGACAAGACCAAGACCAGTGTGTGTTGAGACCAAGACAAGACCAAGACCAGCGTGTGTTGAGACCAAGACAAGACCAAGACCAGCGTGTGTTGAGACCAAGACAAGACCAAGACGTTGAGACCAAGACAAGACCAAGACCAGCGTGTGTTGAGACCAAGACAAGACCAAGACGTTGAGACCAAGACAAGACCAAGACCAGCGTGTGTTGAGACCAAGACAAGACCAAGACCAGCGTGTGTTGAGACCAAGACAAGACCAAGACCAGCGTGTGTTGAGACCAAGACAAGACCAAGACCAGCGTGTGTTGAGACCAAGACAAGACCAAGACGTTGAGACCAAGACAAGACCAAGACCAGCGTGTGTTGAGACCAAGACAAGACCAAGACCAGCATGTGTTGAGACCAAGACAAGACCAAGACTTTGTGGGGTTGAGACCCAGACAAGACCAAAACCAGGACCAAGGCAGGGCGAGACCAAGTTAAGACAAGACCAGACCAGCACTCCTCAAATTTATTAAAAAGATCTGTATCTACTGTCTGAGAAATGTCTTATATTTAATCAATAAATACAGTTAGAATAATAAGACACTATAGAGCTGCTAACAATTAAATCACTAACATTACAATTCATCTCTGTCATGCAGAGTTGGCACAGAAGTTGCATCTGATATTGTAGACCTGCATAAATAATGGTCAGATTAATTTTTTTTTAAATAACATTTTGAATATAGAAATGTGATGGAAAAATAAAATGACAGGTCTACTTTTAAATATGAAACTGAAATCAAAACACTTAATGAGTGAGTAACAAAACATGTTGCCTGAAATTGCAAACAAATTTGACCAAAACATTGTGTCTAAAATTCATGTCACTTAATATTAACTTCTTGTTTATTTAATATTTGTAGAATATCAATATCACATCATAAACAGCTCACTCTTAAGTTATGGTTACTCTTAACTCCTATGTTAAGTAAAAAACAAGATATACAAGTACGTTTTTCCAATCATAACTTGAATTTTGTGGGCGTTTATTTGGGCATTTTTGAGACAATCCTGCATTGATTTCAAACCCGGCACCACAGTAACAAAATAAATCACAGTAGAAATAAGTTATTGATTGCATTTTAAGAATACGTTTTAAATCAAATCATGTAATGATTTAAACAAATAAATCAGACAATGCACCGGCAATTCTGTTGAGGCAGTCCTCAACACCCCGAATCACCAACGCTATCTCACGACCTCACTCGTACGAATTTGTACGATTTGTCTAAACCCACGTAATGGGTAGGTTTAGGGGCGGGGTCAGGGGTAGGTCATTCGTACGAATTCATACGAATTTGGTAACTCGTAAAATATGCACGAATTAGCAAAAATCGTACGAATTTGTACGAGTGAGGTCGTATGAATTAGTACGAATTAGCCACCTTGTAAAATTCGTACGAATTGCCGTGAGATCAGGCTGGAATCACAGCGCAAAGAAACCATCTTTATACTGAACAAATTTTTTTCGAAGTTGTAATTAAAACAAAGATGACCAGAGTTACGTTTTATAAGAAAAATACTATCGTCAGTCGTTCTACTTTTAAAAAATCCCGTTTAATTCAATGTTTCATTTCTTTATAAATATTTCTGAAATTTGCTAGCCCTTTACCAAAATGATTTCAGTACATCATGGCAGCCAGTTTTGCACACGCAGACGACACAAAAAGCAAGCTATTCATCTAAAGATTTTTGAGAGGAACAGTTTGGCACTTTTTTTTTTTTTTTTTTTTGACAGCATATCAGAAAACATCAAGAGCATTTGTAGCGTTTTTGCGCATAAGTGCACACAAGTGGCGCATTTGGCTCCAGGCACTAGACAGATAGAGGCTCGCACCGATGTCACGCAACAAGCGCTTATCAAGGAGAAATCCTCCCGGTGTACAGTACACACTACAACATTTACACTCTCTGTCACCGCGAGGAATTATGTGATTGCAGTCAATGAGAAAATCTACTGTATTTTGAGCGCCATTTACAGACAGGCACAGAGAGAGAGAGAGAGGGGAGGGGGTTTCAATCTGGCGGTGGCTTGTGTTTTGCGGCCCGAGTGTTGAGAGACTGTCAGCGTTTAAAACGAGCATTTTGATTAGCCGTGGATTGAGGAGTCTCTCTCCCTCTCTCTCTCTCTGCCTTGCCTCGTCCTGGGTGATTAGACTAAAACGGTGGCTCGTCTTGACTGGAGATCGCAGCAGTTCCACATAACGCGCGCTCCGTGATTGAAGGTCGAAATATTTTGAATTCTAATGGAGGCTGGCTGGATGAATTGCCTGAAATAGACTGTCGAATTTCCCAACACCCCCTTCTTCGTCCCTCCCTCTTCCCATGTCCGCTGTGAAAAGAACGGTTGGGAATGGCTGTGCTTGATGATCATAGAATTACTGGATGGTGATTCTAAACCCCTCAAAGAGGAGTTGCTATGGAGATCTCGTTCCAAACGGTGAAATGATTCCCCTCAGAAAGCCTGGAGAGCAGAGGGCTGAACACATCATTGTTCAGGTGGTGGTTGGTTAGGAAATTGCCGGTGGCTGAGCAATCACAGCGGCGGCTATAGTTAAGGATCTAAAACGGTTTGCTCTCGGAATGGTGTGGGACAACACGGATGTGCATATGATGGTTCCTTTCAATCAAGCCGGGGCAAGGGAAATGACAGACAGAGAGCTCCCGTGAAAGACGAATGAAAACCATTATTGTCTCTCAAAGCTAATGAAATCTGGGACTGTCCTGATACATCTATTCTCTGACTGCATGAATCTCAGAGCCGCTTTGAAAGGTTATCTTCCCTGTCAAGTGAAACCTCTCAATGTCTCATCTCCCCGGCGCTCTCGGCCTGTGTGATATTATGTTAATGAAGTATTTCGGGAAAGGTGTCTTTGTGAGGGAGAGAGAAAACATTTCGACCCCGGGAGTTTTCAAGTCGCACGCCGTAGTTCGTCGCCCTCAGATTTGCTCAGTCCATCGTATTTGTGTACGCCGTGAACCGGATTATTTTGTTGTTTTGCAGACTGACGTCTGACAGACTCGTAAAGGAGCTTTTACGATCTTGAATACCATTCGTGTTGAACGTCTTAACGGCGAGCCAAGGAATGCGAGTGATCTAGATGTGCTCTTCCCTTTTCTCGTGTGAGAACACGCACAGGAAGCTTTCCGCTGAGGACTGTAATTTGAGTGAATGATGTCGATCACATGATCTCGCAGACATCGACAACAAAAGACACGGTTATAGTGGCGCAATCTGTCCTCAATGTGTCATACGCTTAATAATGGACGTTCTCGGAGTAATGTGCTGTGCACTAAACACACACTTTATCATAAAACACAGCTTGTGCAACAAAACCCAAAGAGATTGCATGCATCACATTGAACATATAGCTCTAATGCAATATGTAAATCACTGGACTATACGGATCAAATGTGCATCATCTTGTTAAAAATGGAGTTTAAATCTAAAATAATGAATGCATTGCACTTTACCATATATCACAGATATGTTTGTATACATGACAATAAGCAAATAGCTTGTGCGAAAATAGAAAATACATCAATATATGTCCTTAAAAATACACACAACTGTTGCACTGAACATCTGTCATGACAAATGACAGCTTCAGTAATACAATCATTTAATATACACTGAATTTACCATACATTACAGCTTATATGCACGTGAAACAAAACACATATGTATCTTTAACATGCAAATGATGTGGTGTGCAGTAAACATACAGCTCGTGCAACAAAACCCAAATCACATCACATTTAACATAAAGCTCTAATAATGTAATATGTAAATCACTGGTTTTACACTATACGGAACAAATGTGCATCATCTTGTTTAAAATGGACATAAGTTTAAATCTAAAATAATATATGCATTACAATTTACCATAAATCACAGATACATTTGTATACATGACAATAAGCAAATAAATAGCTATGTAAATAACGGTAATACTTTACAATGCGGGTTCATTAGTTAGTTAACACGAATTAAGAATGAACAATACTTCTACAGCATTTAATCGAAATGAATGGTAATTTCAACATTTACTAATATTAAAATCAAAAGTTGTATTTGTTAACATTAGTTCATGAACAAAAAGTGAACGACTGTATTTTTTATTAACAAAGATTAATAAAATACTGTAACCAATGTTTTGTTCAATGTTAGTTCATGTTGGATAATACACTCTAAACAATGCTGGGTTGTTTTAACCCAAATTTGGGTCAAATATGGACAAACCCAAATGTTGGGTTAAAAATGTAATTTAAAATTTGAACCCAACTTCAACTTTCACTTTCAACTGTACATTTTTTTATTGCATTTTTAACCCAACATTTGCGTTTGTCCATATTTGACCCAAATTTGGGTTTAAACAAAGCCCGCATTTTTATAACTAATGTCAACTAATGAAACCTTATTGTAAATGTTACCTAACAAAATACACATACACACAACTGTTGCACCGAGCGTCTCTCATGACAAATGACATCTTCGGTAACTACAATCATATAATATACACTGAATTTACCATAAATTACAGCTTATATGTGCAACAAAACACAGATGTATCTTTAACATGAAAACTATTGTCTCGAAATCGAAAGCTGGACCGATTTTGCTCCTTAGTTCTTGAACCCGTTTTTAAAATATCGGCTTTCCAGTTGATCTGCAAACCTTCACAGCATCCGAAACACGGCCTGTGTGTCTGAACACTTGTGTTTGCTGGTGTTGTAGAGATGAAGGCTGCGGCTGGGTCAGCACACCTGCTAATGGCCCCTCCAAACACACAGTAACTAAAGAACAGCAGTAAAATGGTAATTGCCAGATAGACTTGACTTCTGAGGCTTCTCTCTCCCTCTCTCCCTCCTCCAGAGCTCAGTTTTTTACGGTTGTTCTTGGTTGTGGCGCCGTGCCCTCATAAGTGCAGAGAACTTTACCCAACCTGTTGTTAAAGGACTAATTGTGGAGATTTCCCCTCGGCTCATCCTCTGCTATCCGTGTGTGTTCATACATCAAACACACGCTTTCACTCACGGTGAGATGCAAATATGAGGGAAATGTGAGAAGATGCATATTTGTTTTAATGAAATACATTCAGCTTGAGTTTTGTCTATGCTGAAACAACAGTATATTATCGTACAATATATTGCTCTGTATTCAACACTTTTGAAAGGAACCCTGACAGAGATTTTCCTGAGAAATCTAATATTTAATATTAAACAATATTATTGATCAACATTATATGAGCTGAACTGAGCTGGACGATGACATGACTGTTTTCTCCAGAGCGGCTGTATATATAAACAAACTACATTTATTAAAAAAATTTTTAACAAAAATGATCCATGACTGAACTTACTTAAGCTGGATTCTATCTTCTTCTAGATCAGAAACGATCTTTGTTGCATTATTTTCCAGTTTCCAATCTATATTGTAAAAAGCGCTAAATATATAAAATATAAATTTAATATATATATACAAACACAATACTGCAAGTCATTTTAATACATATTTCTGGCCATCCAGGACCGACTCGTATCATTTTTTCTCTCTCTCTTAAAGTTCAAGCATTAACGCAGAGAACAATGGCACATTTTCTTCCCAATCACCGCAGAACTGGGAGCCGGCAAATTGAAGCAGCAAAACAATAATTCCCTTGATTAGCCCCTTTCTGTGTGGGGTAAGTGAACTGTTTATACTGTGGAGTACCTCGGAGAGAGCCGAGCACCACAACAGCCTCATTAGCAGCGCTGGAATTAGATAACTTCATTTCAGCAGGACACGTCAGCTTTCAGGGCAAGACTTTACCTTACATAGACAACATTAAACACGTATTCTTAAATGGCTTTGACTAATAATATTGAGACTTTTTTATATTTCATATAATGCTTTATCTATAATTGTTCATGTACATTCAAATAATTAGAAATGTCATGAAACGTTGACTCATATTTAGGTGAATTTAGCCTTATCTGTTTAACTTTTATATAACAAATATATTTGCTTGGAATATTAGACGTGAAGCCTTTGTTTTGTTTTGCTTATGGAGTCCAGGAACTGATACACATTAAAGCTTTTGTTTAGTTTGATAGCATATAGAATAATAAAACCTTTGAAAACGAATGTTTTGTTTTGTTTTTAACCTACAGAATAATGCATTGTTTGAAAGCAAAGCTTTCATTTTGTTTTGTTTCGCCTATATGGGATCACAGAACTGAAACCAATTAAAGTTCTTGTTTTGTTTGATAACACACATTATAGAATAAAAAAACTCTTTGAATTTTTTTTTGTTTGTTTTGTTTGGAAAACCTACAGAATCGTTGAATTTTACAAAGCGAAACTTTTGTTTTGTTTTGCGCATGGAACTAAAATGAATTAAAGCTTTTGTTTTGTTTGATAACATATAGAATAATACAACCTTTGAAAACGAATGTTTTGTTTTTAACCTACAGAATAATGCATTGTTTGAAAGTAAAGCTTTTGTTTCACCTATATGGGATCACAGAACTGAAACAAATTAAATCTCTTGTTTAGCTTGATAACATATATAATAATAAAACATTTGAAAATTAATATTTTGATTTGTTTTGTTTTGTTTTGTTTTGAAAGCAAAGCTTTTGTTTTACATCTATATAGAACTGAAACCAATTAAAGCTCTTGTTTTGTTTGATAACACATAGAATCTGTTGATTGAATCATGAAATTGTTTCAAAGTAAAGCTTGTATTTTGTTTTGTTTGGTTGAATCATTAAATATTATCAAGTTTTTGTTTTTTGCAGGGGGAATCTGGGAAGTGGGAACTGTTATAAAAAGAAGGTAACACTTTACAATATGGTTTCATTTGTTAACGCATTAACTAACTAACAATGAGCAACATATTCTTACAGCATTTATCAACCTTTGTTGATGTTAATTAATAAGAATGACTTTAATTGAATGTTGAATGTTGAGATTGACATTAAGTAGGATTAATAAATGCTGTAGAAGTATTGTTCATTGTTAGTTCATGTTTGCTAATGTTAACAAATGAAACCTTATTGTAAAGTGTTACCAATCGTGGAACGGGTAGAAGTGAAGGGTTTACGGGCAGAATTGTGGTTGAATTTCAGTCAAATTGAGGGAAACGGGTCATAATTATATAAAAAACGAAATCAGTTTTGAATCGTTGTTTAGGTAAGTGAATCATCAATATACTCGAGCCCAAACTTGTTTGACATGGTAAGAGTGACATGTGAGATATGGTATGAATAATTGTCATGACGTCTTGCATGACTGTGCTGTCATCGGCCGGCTCCAGAGAGGTGTCAGTTAAAATGCCTTCAGGGCAATATTACAAAACACACACACACACACACATGCCGATCATAGCCACTCAACGATTGTGCATCATGATTTATGAATGATAAAGTGTGCTTGCTTAATGAATATAGACAGTCTTCAGCTTGCAAGTACCATATATTTGGTATGCAAACACATTTTTGGACTGTAAAAGTTTAGCATGTGTATGCATGCACTGTACATAGGTGTGTGTGTGTGTGTGTGTGTCACACAGCATGCAGGCTTTAACTTCATATCAGGTCATGTGACCCCCTGCGAGTGCCGTGAGTGGTCAGACTCGTGACTCCTTTTGAGAAGACCTGTAAGACATGCTGTGATTGGTTCTTGTTCAACACCAATCACAATTTAGCTTTTTGTCTGTGTGCCGGCTATAGCGGCCCTACCACATAATGATGGTTGTACTGATAGCATAATGGCATAATGAACAACGCGCAACGCGCCACTGACTTTAGACTAGTTTTTTTCTGGTCAGTGGCCGAAATTGTTTTATAGAACAGCAAAATAGCATGAGGGAAAGTTTGCGCCGGAACACGCCTCCTCTTTGCGCTGAACCGCCCCGGGGAGCGCAAGTGTATTTCTTAGTTAACCGACGTGTGTCTGTGGAGGGAAAAGTCCGCCTTGCGCGGGTGCAAAATAGGAATGATACATGCGTCAGTGTACAAAGTCATTTGCGCCGAGTGCAAGATAGGGCCCTAGAACTTTAGAACTTTAGAACTCTAGAACTTTAGAACTCTAGAACTTTAGAACTCTAGAACTTTAGAACTCTAGAACTTTTAGAACTCTAGAACTCTAGACTTAATAATAATAATAATAATAATACATTTTATTTATAAAGCACTTTTCATAAAAGAATCTCAAAGTGCTACAGACCACAATACAATAACAACCACAATCAAACAATCTAAAATCAGTAACCAATAAAATACATAAAAAGAAAGGAAAAATAACAAAGCCTAAGGACCACTTAGGAAAGCCTGCCTGAACAAAATAGTTTTTAGCTCTTTTTTAAAATTGTCCACTGACTGGGGTTTTCGCAGATGTTAAGATCTTAAAGACTTAAGCACGTATTTACACTGTAAAAAGATTATATGATCAATAAGTTATGACAACATGTTTTTACAGTGCTTTAACTGCTTTAATTTTCACCTTTTTATGAGTTATACAAGATTCGGAACTTTAGAACTCTAGAACTTTAGAACTCTAGAACTTTAGAACTCTAGAACTTTTAGAACTCTAGAACTTTAGAACTCTAGAACTTTAGAACTCTAGAACTTTAGAACTCTAAAACTTTAGAACTCTAGAACTTTAGAACTCTAGAACTTTAGAACTCTAGAACTTTTAGAACTCTAGAACTCTAGAACTTTTAGAACTCTAGAACTTTAGAACTTTTAGAACTCTAGAACTTTAGAACTCTAGAACTTTTAGAACTCTAGAACTTTAGAACTCTAGAACTTTAGAACTCTAGAACTCTAGACTTAAGCACGTCTTTACACTGTAAAAAGATTATAGGATCAATAAGTTATGACAACATGTTTTTACAGTGCTTTAACTGCTTTAATTTTCACCTTTTTTATGAGTTATACAAGATTCAACTAATTTTTAAATCAGTTTAATGTCATTTAAGTTGAAATGACTTAAACATCCAAGTTGATTGTACTTACATTTAAGGCAGTGACTTTTACAGTGATAATTACTTCTACTGACAAGCATTTAAGGTAAACTAAAATATACTTTGATGCCAATTTTATTAAAACTTGTCATATATTTATAATTACACATTTGTAATGATGAAGTTGCAAATTAGTACATTTAAAATATATTAACTTTAAATGTAATATTGAATAACACTGATAATCAAGAACTATTTATGATAGTCAACACATCAAAATAAGTGTACTCCTTAAATTCTTTTAAAAAAGATTATAAAAAATTGATTTAGAATGTACTTTAAAGTGAAACTTTTAATTTGACGTTATTACAAAGTGCACTTTTCTCTCTTTAGGCCTTTTATTTCAATAATATTATATTATCTGCAAGA
>JARWKJ010000008.1:40556961-40596961 GCA_029959095.1 Rhinichthys osculus | reverse complement strand
AAGTGTGATGTGGAGATTATCTCCAGTGAGTCGTGATCAGATGCAGTAATGACTGAATCGGGTGTGATAATACGCCATTCACCGGGCCTAATTTCGGTACCTCCAATTACAGAACAATACATAACCTCTGCATTCACAGGCAAATTACTGGAGATCAGAGTGCGTCACAGCAGACCATCTGAGACGCGGAGGAAAAACGCAAACAAAAAATCTCGGATCCAGAAGGGTCTGCATGTGATATAGCGAGTTAGTGCATGCATGTAAGCATGTTTGACCCCGGCAGACCCGTTAGTCTTTATTAACACCTGCCTAACGGAGCGCTGCCGTTCGGAGTCGGCTCAACCTGGCACAAACTCAACCTGTGACATCGGCAGTTAGCAGCCTCCATTTCACACATGATTAATCTGAGCGAGCGAGAGAGGGGAGGAAAGGGTGGCCCGTGTTCGGTCCGCATGGCTAAAAGGTCTTTTGAATTCCTGCGGAGAAAGCCGCGGGCAGAGTGAATGTAACCGGTTGGGGGTCACTGAGTCTTTGTGTAATTGAGGCAGTGGCAGCCGCTCTATCCTCTCCTCCTTTCAAATGGAGCGAGGGATTGTGAAGTGTGGGGAAGAGTGCCTGGAGGAGGGGTCTTTTTTTAAAATGTTTTTATGAAGGGGAGGTTAAGTTGACAAGAACAGACTGAATGTGTTCTGCTTATTTCTGCAGCACGGCGTCATCGCTACATCTTTATTGAAGCAATAAAGCACGGGAGGACGGAGATGTTACCGCGTTAAACATGGCGCGATACCTAGAAAATCACTTGAGATTATTGCTTTTATAAAATGATGAAATGCAAAACGGTACACAAATAGCTAAATAATAAATTAATTAAATAATTAAGTAACACTTTTATAACAAGTATACGGTAATAACGTAGGTGATTTATAGTTTATAAACTGTAGTTATTGTTAACAATTTATTAACCGTAAATATTTGGTCACGGAAAAGTGGAAAATGTCATTAATGAAGTGCTTTAATCCAGCCTTTATTGGACATTAATTACATTAGCATTAAGAGTTCCTTAAAACGTTTACAAACACAAAAAAAATAATAAAAAAATGACATAATGCTGTCAATATGAAATGCATAAAAACACTCATTAGGTCACGTTGTTAGTACTGTGTGTGTCTGTCTGTGTTTAATGTATTTGTAAACATTTTATGGAACTCTTAATACTAATTAATGTCCAGTTAAGGCTTGATTAAAGCACTTACAATTTTTCTGAATAAAACACATTTCTTGAAACCATCACTCACTTTCTCAAAACCTTACACACAAAACCAATTTTTCAAACCACATTCAGAGAAGCTCTGACTCTTCTGGCAAAATCCAACATGTCTCAAAACCATTTTATCTGTGCTCAGAATCAAAAATGCTTTCAGATCACACACACACACACGAGTCAATATTATAAACACTACAGATCATTCGTTTGACACTACATCAAAACATGGAGAACACAGAATCCAAAGCAGGCAGTTACAGGAAAAAAGTATGTTGTAACATAGTAAACTAATTTTGCAATTACTTGCAACAACTTACAGTAGCTAGTAAAGTGAATAAATTGTATACTGTATGCACTGCGAGTATAGTTTTGTACTGGATATTGTATACTAGGCCTATCGAATGTCGAAAATACAGTGACCAACTGCAGAAGACAAAAAGGTTACAGTAAAAAACTCTAAATGATTCTGCTTCAGCATCACGTCTTCATGTTGGGTGACTGTTCAAGACAGCACAGACAATGTCATCTCTGCAGACAAAGGAAAAAACCCTAAAGCCTTGACAACATTCTCCAAACCTTGAACGTCCTCGTCCTCTTCCTCCTTGTTCACCACCTCTTACACACATACTCTTCCTCCTCTCCCTCTTATATTGTTCCATCCACTGTTGGTATCAACATTCAGTGCAACATTTGAGTCAATTTGGGGACTCTAAACTGACTTGTATTGTGTATAGTTGGTTTGGTCACATCATTAGAAATAAGTGTGAACAATTTTGAGTCGTTGTGTGTAAACGATGACAACTGTGTTGTAGTAGCCTGCTTGTGTTTAGCGTTTTGAAACACCAGTGCATCACAGTAAAAAATGTGTTTTAGTGAGTGAGAATGTGTTTAGACTTTTATAAAAAGAGTTCATGAGATTTGCAAACAGTGTCCTAAATACCTGAACTTCTTTAATATTTTACAGAGTGATTTATTTGTAAAATTGGTTTAGTGTTTTAGCAACCTCATTGGTTCTTGCTGAAGCTCAAACGTGATTCGTAACACGAGAATGAACCTCATTGGTTCTTGCTGAAGCTCAAACGTGCTGCGTAACACAAGAATGAACCTCATTGGTTCTTGCAGAAGCTCAAACGTGATGCGTAACACGAGAATGAACCTCATTGGTTCTTGCTGAAGCTCAAACGTGCTGCGTAACACAAGAATGAACCTCATTGGTTCTTGCTGAAGCTCAAACGTGATGCGTAACACGAGAATGAACCTCATTGGTTCTTGCTGAAGCTCAAACGTGATGCGTAACACGAGAATGAACCTCATTGGTTCTTGCTGAAGCTCAAACGTGCTGTGTAACGCGAGAATGAACCTCATTGGTTCTTGCTGAAGCTCAAACGTGCTGCGTAACGCAAGAATGAACCTCATTGGTTCTTGCTGAAGCTCAAACGTGCTGCGTAACGCGAGAATGAACCTCATTGGTTCTTGCTGAAGCTCAAACGTGATGCGTAACACAAGAATGAACCTCATTGGTTCTTGCTGAAGCTCAATCGTGATGCGTAACACAATAATGAACCTCATTGGTTCTTGCTGAAGCTCAAACGTGATGCGTAACGCGAGAATGAACCTCATTGGTTCTTGCTGAAGCTCAAACGTGATGCGTAACACGAGAATGAACCTCATTGGTTCTTGCTGAAGCTCAAACGTGATGCGTAACACGAGAATGAACCTCATTGGTTCTTGCTGAAGCTCAAACGTGATGCGTAACACGAGAATGAACCTCATTGGTTCTTGCTGAAGCTCAAACGTGATGCGTAACACGAGAATGAACCTCATTGGTTCTTGCTGAAGCTCAAACCTGATGCGTAACACGAGAATGAACCTCATTGGTTCTTGCTGAAGCTCAAACGTGATGCGTAACACGAGAATGAACCTCATTGGTTCTTGCTGAAGCTCAAACGTGATTCGTAACACGAGAATGAACCTCATTGGTTCTTGCTGAAGCTCAAACGTGATGCGTAACACGAGAATGAACCTCATTGGTTCTTGCTGAAGCTCAAACGTGATGCGTAACACGAGAATGAACCTCATTGGTTCTTGCTGAAGCTCAAACGTGATGCGTAACACGAGAATGAACCTCATTGGTTCTTGCTGAAGCTCAAACCTGATGCGTAACACGAGAATGAACCTCATTGTTTCTTGCTGAAGCTCAAACATGATGCGTAACACGAGAATGAACCTCATTGGTTCTTGCTGAAGCTCAAACGTGATTCGTAACACGAGAATGAACCTCATTGGTTCTTGCTGAAGCTCAAACGTGCTGCGTAACACAAGAATGAACCTCATTGGTTCTTGCAGAAGCTCAAACGTGATGCGTAACACGAGAATGAACCTCATTGGTTCTTGCTGAAGCTCAAACGTGCTGCGTAACACAAGAATGAACCTCATTGGTTCTTGCTGAAGCTCAAACGTGATGCGTAACACGAGAATGAACCTCATTGGTTCTTGCTGAAGCTCAAACGTGATGCGTAACACGAGAATGAACCTCATTGGTTCTTGCTGAAGCTCAAACGTGCTGTGTAACGCGAGAATGAACCTCATTGGTTCTTGCTGAAGCTCAAACGTGCTGCGTAACGCAAGAATGAACCTCATTGGTTCTTGCTGAAGCTCAAACGTGCTGCGTAACGCGAGAATGAACCTCATTGGTTCTTGCTGAAGCTCAAACGTGATGCGTAACACAAGAATGAACCTCATTGGTTCTTGCTGAAGCTCAATCGTGATGCGTAACACAATAATGAACCTCATTGGTTCTTGCTGAAGCTCAAACGTGATGCGTAACGCGAGAATGAACCTCATTGGTTCTTGCTGAAGCTCAAACGTGCTGCGTAACACGAGAATGAACCTCATTGGTTCTTGCTGAAGCTCAAACGTGATGCGTAACACGAGAATGAACCTCATTGGTTCTTGCTGAAGCTCAAACGTGATGCGTAACACGAGAATGAACCTCATTGGTTCTTGCTGAAGCTCAAACCTGATGCGTAACACGAGAATGAACCTCATTGTTTCTTGCTGAAGCTCAAACATGATGCGTAACACGAGAATGAACCTCATTGGTTCTTGCTGAAGCTCAAACCTGATGCGTAACACGAGAATGAACCTCATTGGTTCTTGCTGAAGCTCAAACGTGATGCGTAACACGAGAATGAACCTCATTGGTTCTTGCTGAAGCTCAAACGTGATGCGTAACACGAGAATGAACCTCATTGGTTCTTGCTGAAGCTCAAACGTGATGCGTAACACGAGAATGAACCTCATTGGTTCTTGCAGAAGCTCAAACGTGATGCGTTACACGAGAATGAACCTCATTGGTTCTTGCTGAAGCTCAAACGTGCTGCGTAACACGAGAACGAACCTCATTGGTTCTTGCAGAAGCTCAAACGTGATGCGTTACACGAGAATGAACCTCATTGGTTCTTGCAGAAGCTCAAACGTGATGCGTTACACGAGAATGAACCTCATTGGTTCTTGCTGAAGCTCAAACGTGCTGCGTAACACGAGAACGAACCTCATTGGTTCTTGCTGAAGCTCAAACGTGATGCGTAACACGAGAACGAACCTCATTGGTTCTTGCAGAAGCTCAAACGTGCTGCGTAACACGAGAATGAACCTCATTGGTTCTTGCTGAAGCTCAAACGTGCTGCGTTACACGAGAATGAACCTCACTGGTTCTTGCTGAAGCTCAAACGTGATGCGTAACACGAGAATGAACCTCATTGGTTCTTGCTGAAGCTCAAACGTGATGCGTAACACGAGAACGAACCTCATTGGTTCTTGCAGAAGCTCAAACGTGATGCGTTACACGAGAATGAACCTCATTGGTTCTTGCTGAAGCTCAAACGTGATGCGTAACACGAGAACGAACCTCATTGGTTCTTGCAGAAGCTCAAACGTGCTGCGTAACACGAGAATGAACCTCATTGGTTCTTGCTGAAGCTCAAACGTGCTGCGTTACACGAGAATGAACCTCATTGGTTCTTGCTGAAGCTCAAACGTGATGCGTAACACGAGAACGAACCTCATTGGTTCTTGCAGAAGCTCAAACGTGCTGCGTAACACGAGAATGAACCTCATTGGTTCTTGCAGAAGCTCAAACGTGATGCGTAACACGAGAATGAACCTCATTGGTTCTTGCTGAAGCTCAAACGTGCTGCGTTACACGAGAATGAACCTCATTGGTTCTTGCTGAAGCTCAAACGTGATGCGTAACACGAGAACGAACCTCATTGGTTCTTGCAGAAGCTCAAACGTGATGCGTAACACGAGAACGAACCTCATTGGTTCTTGCAGAAGCTCAAACGTGCTGCGTAACACGAGAACGAACCTCATTGGTTCTTGCAGAAGCTCAAACGTGATGCGTAACACGAGAATGATCCTCATTGGTTCTTGCAGAAGCTCAAACGTGATGCGTAACACGAGAATGAACCTCATTGGTTCTTGCTGAAGCTCAAACGTGATGCGTAACACGAGAATGAACCTCATTGGTTCTTGCTGAAGCTCAAACGTGATGCGTAACACGAGAATGAACCTCATTGGTTCTTGCAGAAGCTCAAACGTGATGCGTAACACGAGAATGAACCTCATTGGTTCTTGCAGAAGCTCAAACGTGCTGCGTAACACGAGAATGAACCTCATTGGTTCTTGCAGAAGCTCAAACGTGATGCGTAACACGAGAATTAACCTCATTGGTTCTTGCTGAAGCTCAAACGTGCTGCGTAACACAAGAATGAACCTCATTGGTTCTTGCAGAAGCTCAAACGTGCTGCGTAACACGAGAATGAACCTCATTGGTTCTTGCTGAAGCTCAAACGTGATGCGTAACCAGTGGCGGTACTACATTAATTACACCCTGTGCGAGACCCCCTTCGAGCGCCCCCCCAACAGAAAAAAAACCCCCAACAATAAAAATCACATACCGTTCATTTAAAAAAAAAAAAAAAAATAGTAAGAAAATCCAGTTATTTTGCTATACTAACTTTCAGGGAGGAACCATTAGCTCATTGGTTACTGCCTCGAATTCTATGCATGGCACACTTTTAGTTATGACTTGTTAAACTATACTTTGTCACGAAATAGAGTTTTTAAAAGTGAAAGTGGCCGAGAGATACTTATGTAGTAACACAATACTTATATCTTAAATAATTTCTAATAACTCTAATATTAACAACTATCCAAACTGTTTTAGACCTAAAATAGCTTTTGTAGGCCTATGTCACTCTTAAATGTCAGAGAAAAGGACAGAATCAGAGATTATTTTTTAATAGAAAATTGTACTTTGCATATTATAGGCTACTGTAAAACACATAATTATACCTAGTTGATTTTAGTTGATCATTATGAAAATTATTTTCATTTCATGAATATAGTGACCAAAATGATCACGGTTAAACACAGAATCTTGTTCAAAAAGTAGGCCTAATACACAATGAAATCTATTCACCAAGTTAATAACTTTAAAGATGATGGCCAGATTTTAAAGGAGTGTGTTTTAAGTTATCTACTAACATGCACACGTTCAAATAAACTTTTGACAAAAAAGGTTTTATAAAAAGATAAACCTCACATATTTCAGCCTTTAAATCATCTTTATAAAAAGAATGGGTCAATAAAGATAAATTCGTGACATTTATAATGCACATTAGCTTATTTTTTATTATTAATAGTAAAATTCGGTCCGATTTTCCCATGGCTGTCATTGCTATACAACCATGCACTGCGCTCTCCACAACGACAAAGAAGTTTCAGTAGCTAATGGATTTCCACCACAGAAAAACGCTTGCTGTAGCTCTGCTAAAAGATTTATTTACGGAGAAGAGAAAAACACCCACGTGTTTGGGTGCACCCCCATACTGAAAAGTTTAAAAATGTTCATCTCGCTGCTCCTGGAAAAAATGAGCGCGTCGCTTCAATTATGAGCGCGCTTCCCGTGCGCCTACATTTGAAACAACGACCTCGAGCGCGCACAAGACGCGATATGTGAACGGCCCCTTGGTGAGTTACCTCCAATCTGGAGACCCCCTTGACATAGCTTCTGTGCACGGCACCTTCTCAGCAAGCAGGGGCGCCATTGCCAATAATTTAATTGAAATGATAGAAAATAGAAAACCTTCGCGGCGCAGAGGATTTTTTTTAACTGCTCGTGGCGCCCCCCATGTGACATGAAAAAATGCCGCCCCGGGCGACTGCCCGGTTCGCCCGTGCCTAAAACCGCTACTGTGCGTAACACAAGAATGAACCTCATTGGTTCTTGCTGAAGCTCAAAGTGATGCGTAACACGAGAATGAACCTCATTGGTTCTTGCTGAAGCTCAAACGTGATGCGTAACACGAGAATGAACCTCATTGGTTCTTGCTGAAGCTCAAACGAGATGCGTAACACAAGAATGAACCTCATTGGTTCTTGCTAAAGCTCAAACGTGATGCGTAACACGAGAATGAACCTCATTGGTTCTTGCTGAAGCTCAAACGTGCTGCGTTACACGAGAATGAACCTCATTGGTTCTTGCTGAAGCTCAAACGTGATGCGTAACACAAGAATGAACCTCATTGGTTCTTGCTGAAGCTCAAACGTGATGCGTAACACAAGAATGAACCTCATTGGTTCTTGCTGAAGCTCAAACGTGCTGCGTTACACGAGAATGAACCTCATTGGTTCTTGCTGAAGCTCAAACGTGCTGCGTTACACGAGAATGAACCTCATTGGTTCTTGCTGAAGCTCAAACGTGATGCGTAACACAAGAATGAACCTCATTGGTTCTTGCTGAAGCTCAAACGTGATGCGTAACACAAGAATGAACCTCATTGGTTCTTGCTGAAGCTCAAACGTGCTGCGTAACACAAGAATGAACCTCATTGGTTCTTGCTGAAGCTCAAACGTGATGCGTAACACGAGAATGAACCTCATTGGTTCTTGCTGAAGCTCAAACGTGATGCGTAACACAAGAATGAACCTCATTGGTTCTTGCTGAAGCTCAAACGTGATGCGTAACACAAGAATGAACCTCATTGGTTCTTGCTGAAGCTCAAACTTGCTGCGTAACACGAGAATGAACCTCATTGGTTCTTGCAGAAGCTCAAACGTGCTGCGTAACAAGAGAATGAACCTCATTGGTTCTTGCTGAAGCTCAAACTTGCTGCGTAACACGAGAATGAACCTCATTGGTTCTTGCAGAAGCTCAAACGTGATGCGTAACATGAGAATGAACCTCATTGGTTCTTGCAGAAGCTCAAACGTGATGCGTAACACGAGAATGATCCTCATTGGTTCTTGCAGAAGCTCAAACGTGATGCGTTACACGAGAACGAACCTCATTGGTTCTTGCAGAAGCTCAAACGTGCTGCGTAACACGAGAATGATCCTCATTGGTTCTTGCAGAAGCTCAAACGTGCTGCGTTACACGAGAACGAACCTCATTGGTTCTTGCAGAAGCTCAAACGTGATGCGTAACACGAGAATGAACCTCATTGGTTCTTGCTGAAGCTCAAACGTGATGCGTAACACGAGAATGATTCTCATTGGTTGTTGCTGAAGCTCAAACGTGATGCGTAACACGAGAATGATTCTCATTGGTTCTTGCTGAAGCTCAAACGTGATGCGTAACACGAGAATGATTCTCATTGGTTGTTGCTGAAGCTCAAACGTGATGCGTAACACGAGAATGATTCTCATTGGTTCTTGCTGAAGCTCAAACGTGATGCGTAACACGAGAATGAACCTCATTGGTTCTTGCTGAAGCTCAAACGTGATGCGTAACACGAGAATGATTCTCATTGGTTCTTGCTGAAGCTCAAACGTGATGCGTAACACGAGAATGAACCTCATTGGTTCTTGCTGAAGCTCAAACGTGATGCGTAACACGAGAATGATTCTCATTGGTTCTTGCAGAAGCTCAAACGTGCTGCGTAACACGAGAATGAACCTCATTGGTTCTTGCTGAAGCTCAAACGTGCTGCGTAACACGAGAATGAACCTCATTGGTTCTTGTAGAAGCTCAAACGTGATGCGTAACACCAGAATGAACCTCATTGGTTCTTGCTGAAGCTCAAACGTGCTGCGTAACACGAGAATGAACCTCATTGGTTCTTGCTGAAGCTCAAACGTGATGCGTAACACCAGAATGAACCTCATTGGTTCTTGCTGAAGCCCAAACGTGCTGCGTAACACGAGAATGAACCTCATTGGTTCTTGCAGAAGCTCAAACGTGCTGCGTAACACGAGAATGAACCTCATTGGTTCTTGCTGAAGCTCAAACGTGATGCGTAACACCAGAATGAACCTCATTGGTTCTTGCTGAAGCCCAAACGTGCTGCGTAACACGAGAATGAACCTCATTGGTTCTTGCAGAAGCTCAAACGTGCTGCGTAACACGAGAATGAACCTCATTGGTTCTTGCTGAAGCCCAAACGTGCAGCGTAACACGGGAATGATCCTCATTGGTTCTTGCAGAAGCTCAAACGTGCTGCTTAACACGAGAATGAACCTCATTGGTTCTTGCTGAAGCTCAAACGTGCTGCGTAACACGAGAATGAACCTCATTGGTTCTTGCTGAAGCCCAAACGTGCTGCGTAACACGAGAATGAACCTCATTGGTTCTTGCAGAAGCTCAAACGTGATGCGTAACACGATAATGATCCTCATTGGTTCTTGCAGAAGCTCAAACGTGCAGCGTAACACGAGAATGAACCTCATTGGTTCTTGCAGAAGCTCAAACGTGATGCGTAACACGAGAATGCACCTCATTGGTTCTTGCAGAAGCTCAAACGTGATGCGTAACACGAGAATGAACCTTATTGGTTCTTGCAGAAGCTCAAACGTGATGCGTAACACGAGAATGCACCTCATTGGTTCTTGCAGAAGCTCAAACGTGCTGCTTAACACGAGAATGAACCTTATTGGTTCTTGCAGAAGCTCAAACGTGATGCGTAACACGAGAATGCACCTCATTGGTTCTTGCAGAAGCTCAAACGTGATGCGTAACACGAGAATGAACCTCATTGGTTCTTGCAGAAGCTCAAACGTGATGCGTAACATGAGAATGAACCTCATTGGTTCTTGCAGAAGCTTAAACGTGATGCGTAACACGAGAATGATCCTCATTGGTTCTTGCAGAAGCTCAAACGTGATGCATTACACAAGAACGAACCTCATTGGTTCTTGCAGAAGCTCAAACGTGCAGCGTAACACGAGAATGAACCTCATTGGTTCTTGCAGAAGCTCAAACGTGATGCGTAACATGAGAATGAACCTCATTGGTTCTTGCAGAAGCTTAAACGTGATGCGTAACACGAGAATGATCCTCATTGGTTCTTGCAGAAGCTCAAACGTGATGCGTTACACGAGAACGAACCTCATTGGTTCTTGCAGAAGCTCAAACGTGATGCGTAACACGAGAATGATCCTCATTGGTTCTTGCAGAAGCTCAAACGTGATGCATTACACAAGAACGAACCTCATTGGTTCTTGCAGAAGCTCAAACGTGCTGCGTAACACGAGAATGAACCTCATTGGTTCTTGCAGAAGCTCAAACGTGATGCGTAACACGAGAATGATCCTCATTGGTTCTTGCAGAAGCTCAAACGTGATGAGTTACACGAGAACGAACCTCATTGGTTCTTGCAGAAGCTCAAACGTGCTGAGTAACACGAGAATGATCCTCATTGGTTCTTGCTGAAGCTCAAACGTGCTGCGTAACACGAGAATGATCCTCATTGGTTCTTGCAGAAGCTCAAACATGCTGCGTTACACGAGAACGAATCTCATTGGTTCTTGCAGAAGCTCAAACGTGCTGCGTAACACGAGAACGAACCTCATTGGTTCTTGCTGAAGCTCAAACGTGATGCGTAACACGAGAATGATCCTCATTGGTTCTTGCAGAAGCTCAAACGTGCAGCGTAACACGAGAATGAACCTCATTGGTTCTTGCAGAAGCTCAAACGTGATGCGTAACACGAGAATGAACCTCATTGGTTCTTGTAGAAGCTCAAACGTGATGCGTAACACCAGAATGAACCTCATTGGTTCTTGCTGAAGCTCAAACGTGCTGCGTAACACGAGAATGAACCTCATTGGTTCTTGCTGAAGCCCAAACGTGCTGCGTAACACCAGAATGAACCTCATTGGTTCTTGCTGAAGCCCAAACGTGCTGCGTAACACCAGAATGAACCTCATTGGTTCTTGCTGAAGCTCAAACGTGCTGCGTAACACGAGAATGAACCTCATTGGTTCTTGCTGAAGCCCAAACGTGCTGCGTAACACCAGAATGAACCTCATTGGTTCTTGCTGAAGCTCAAACGTGATGCGTAACACCAGAATGAAACTCATTGGTTCTTGCTGAAGCCCAAACGTGCTGCGTAACACGAGAATGAACCTCATTGGTTCTTGCAGAAGCTCAAACGTGATGCGTAACACGAGAATGATCCTCATTGGTTCTTGCAGAAGCTCAAACGTGCAGCGTAACACGAGAATGATCCTCATTGGTTCTTGCAGAAGCTCAAACGTGCTGCGTAACACGAGAATGAACCTCATTGGTTCTTGCAGAAGCTCAAACGTGCTGCGTAACACGAGAATGAATCTCATTGGTTCTTGCTGAAGCTCAAACGTGCTGCGTAACACGAGAATGAACCTCATTGGTTCTTGCTGAAGCTCAAACGTGCTGCGTTACACGAGAATGAACCTCATTGGTTCTTGCTGAAGCTCAAACGTGATGCGTAACACAAGAATGAACCTCATTGGTTCTTGCTGAAGCTCAAACGTGATGCGTAACACAAGAATGAACCTCATTGGTTCTTGCTGAAGCTCAAACGTGCTGCGTTACACGAGAATGAACCTCATTGGTTCTTGCTGAAGCTCAAACGTGCTGCGTTACACGAGAATGAACCTCATTGGTTCTTGCTGAAGCTCAAACGTGATGCGTAACACAAGAATGAACCTCATTGGTTCTTGCTGAAGCTCAAACGTGATGCGTAACACAAGAATGAACCTCATTGGTTCTTGCTGAAGCTCAAACGTGCTGCGTAACACAAGAATGAACCTCATTGGTTCTTGCTGAAGCTCAAACGTGATGCGTAACACGAGAATGAACCTCATTGGTTCTTGCTGAAGCTCAAACGTGATGCGTAACACAAGAATGAACCTCATTGGTTCTTGCTGAAGCTCAAACGTGATGCGTAACACAAGAATGAACCTCATTGGTTCTTGCTGAAGCTCAAACTTGCTGCGTAACACGAGAATGAACCTCATTGGTTCTTGCAGAAGCTCAAACGTGCTGCGTAACAAGAGAATGAACCTCATTGGTTCTTGCTGAAGCTCAAACTTGCTGCGTAACACGAGAATGAACCTCATTGGTTCTTGCAGAAGCTCAAACGTGATGCGTAACATGAGAATGAACCTCATTGGTTCTTGCAGAAGCTCAAACGTGATGCGTAACACGAGAATGATCCTCATTGGTTCTTGCAGAAGCTCAAACGTGATGCGTTACACGAGAACGAACCTCATTGGTTCTTGCAGAAGCTCAAACGTGCTGCGTAACACGAGAATGATCCTCATTGGTTCTTGCAGAAGCTCAAACGTGCTGCGTTACACGAGAACGAACCTCATTGGTTCTTGCAGAAGCTCAAACGTGATGCGTAACACGAGAATGAACCTCATTGGTTCTTGCTGAAGCTCAAACGTGATGCGTAACACGAGAATGATTCTCATTGGTTGTTGCTGAAGCTCAAACGTGATGCGTAACACGAGAATGATTCTCATTGGTTCTTGCTGAAGCTCAAACGTGATGCGTAACACAAGAATGATTCTCATTGGTTCTTGCTGAAGCTCAAACGTGCTGCGTAACACGAGAATGATTCTCATTGGTTCTTGCTGAAGCTCAAACGTGATGCGTAACACGAGAATGAACCTCATTGGTTCTTGCTGAAGCTCAAACGTGATGCGTAACACGAGAATGATTCTCATTGGTTCTTGCTGAAGCTCAAACGTGATGCGTAACACGAGAATGAACCTCATTGGTTCTTGCTGAAGCTCAAACGTGATGCGTAACACGAGAATGATTCTCATTGGTTCTTGCAGAAGCTCAAACGTGCTGCGTAACACGAGAATGAACCTCATTGGTTCTTGCTGAAGCTCAAACGTGCTGCGTAACACGAGAATGAACCTCATTGGTTCTTGTAGAAGCTCAAACGTGATGCGTAACACCAGAATGAACCTCATTGGTTCTTGCTGAAGCTCAAACGTGCTGCGTAACACGAGAATGAACCTCATTGGTTCTTGCTGAAGCTCAAACGTGATGCGTAACACCAGAATGAACCTCATTGGTTCTTGCTGAAGCCCAAACGTGCTGCGTAACACGAGAATGAACCTCATTGGTTCTTGCAGAAGCTCAAACGTGCTGCGTAACACGAGAATGAACCTCATTGGTTCTTGCTGAAGCTCAAACGTGATGCGTAACACCAGAATGAACCTCATTGGTTCTTGCTGAAGCCCAAACGTGCTGCGTAACACGAGAATGAACCTCATTGGTTCTTGCAGAAGCTCAAACGTGCTGCGTAACACGAGAATGAACCTCATTGGTTCTTGCTGAAGCCCAAACGTGCAGCGTAACACGGGAATGATCCTCATTGGTTCTTGCAGAAGCTCAAACGTGCTGCTTAACACGAGAATGAACCTCATTGGTTCTTGCTGAAGCTCAAACGTGCTGCGTAACACGAGAATGAACCTCATTGGTTCTTGCTGAAGCCCAAACGTGCTGCGTAACACGAGAATGAACCTCATTGGTTCTTGCAGAAGCTCAAACGTGATGCGTAACACGATAATGATCCTCATTGGTTCTTGCAGAAGCTCAAACGTGCAGCGTAACACGAGAATGAACCTCATTGGTTCTTGCAGAAGCTCAAACGTGATGCGTAACACGAGAATGCACCTCATTGGTTCTTGCAGAAGCTCAAACGTGATGCGTAACACGAGAATGAACCTTATTGGTTCTTGCAGAAGCTCAAACGTGATGCGTAACACGAGAATGCACCTCATTGGTTCTTGCAGAAGCTCAAACGTGCTGCTTAACACGAGAATGAACCTTATTGGTTCTTGCAGAAGCTCAAACGTGATGCGTAACACGAGAATGCACCTCATTGGTTCTTGCAAAAGCTCAAACGTGATGCGTAACACGAGAATGAACCTCATTGGTTCTTGCAGAAGCTCAAACGTGATGCGTAACATGAGAATGAACCTCATTGGTTCTTGCAGAAGCTTAAACGTGATGCGTAACACGAGAATGATCCTCATTGGTTCTTGCAGAAGCTCAAACGTGATGCATTACACAAGAACGAACCTCATTGGTTCTTGCAGAAGCTCAAACGTGCAGCGTAACACGAGAATGAACCTCATTGGTTCTTGCAGAAGCTCAAACGTGATGCGTAACATGAGAATGAACCTCATTGGTTCTTGCAGAAGCTTAAACGTGATGCGTAACACGAGAATGATCCTCATTGGTTCTTGCAGAAGCTCAAACGTGATGCGTTACACGAGAACGAACCTCATTGGTTCTTGCAGAAGCTCAAACGTGATGCGTAACACGAGAATGATCCTCATTGGTTCTTGCAGAAGCTCAAACGTGATGCATTACACAAGAACGAACCTCATTGGTTCTTGCAGAAGCTCAAACGTGCTGCGTAACACGAGAATGAACCTCATTGGTTCTTGCAGAAGCTCAAACGTGATGCGTAACACGAGAATGATCCTCATTGGTTCTTGCAGAAGCTCAAATGTGATGAGTTACACGAGAACGAACCTCATTGGTTCTTGCAGAAGCTCAAACGTGCTGAGTAACACGAGAATGATCCTCATTGGTTCTTGCTGAAGCTCAAACGTGCTGCGTAACACGAGAATGATCCTCATTGGTTCTTGCAGAAGCTCAAACATGCTGCGTTACACGAGAACGAATCTCATTGGTTCTTGCAGAAGCTCAAACGTGCTGCGTAACACGAGAACGAACCTCATTGGTTCTTGCTGAAGCTCAAACGTGATGCGTAACACGAGAATGATCCTCATTGGTTCTTGCAGAAGCTCAAACGTGCAGCGTAACACGAGAATGAACCTCATTGGTTCTTGCAGAAGCTCAAACGTGATGCGTAACACGAGAATGAACCTCATTGGTTCTTGTAGAAGCTCAAACGTGATGCGTAACACCAGAATGAACCTCATTGGTTCTTGCTGAAGCTCAAACGTGCTGCGTAACACGAGAATGAACCTCATTGGTTCTTGCTGAAGCCCAAACGTGCTGCGTAACACCAGAATGAACCTCATTGGTTCTTGCTGAAGCCCAAACGTGCTGCGTAACACCAGAATGAACCTCATTGGTTCTTGCTGAAGCTCAAACGTGCTGCGTAACACGAGAATGAACCTCATTGGTTCTTGCTGAAGCCCAAACGTGCTGCGTAACACCAGAATGAACCTCATTGGTTCTTGCTGAAGCTCAAACGTGATGCGTAACACCAGAATGAAACTCATTGGTTCTTGCTGAAGCCCAAACGTGCTGCGTAACACGAGAATGAACCTCATTGGTTCTTGCAGAAGCTCAAACGTGATGCGTAACACGAGAATGATCCTCATTGGTTCTTGCAGAAGCTCAAACGTGCAGCGTAACACGAGAATGATCCTCATTGGTTCTTGCAGAAGCTCAAACGTGCTGCGTAACACGAGAATGAACCTCATTGGTTCTTGCAGAAGCTCAAACGTGCTGCGTAACACGAGAATGAATCTCATTGGTTCTTGCTGAAGCTCAAACGTGCTGCGTAACACAAGAATGAACCTCATTGGTTCTTGCAGAAGCTCAAACGTGATGCCTAACACGAGAATGAACCTCATTGGTTCTTGCTGAAGCTCAAACGTGCTGCGTAACACGAGAATGAACCTCATTGGTTCTTGCTGAAGCTCAAACGTGCTGCGTAACACGAGAATGATCCTCATTGGTTCTTGCAGAAGCTCAAACGTGATGCGTAACACGAGAATGAACCTCATTGGTTCTTGCTGAAGCTCAAACGTGCTGCGTAACACGAGAATGAACCTCATTGGTTCTTGCTGAAGCCCAAACGTGCTGCGTAACACGAGAATGATCCTCATTGGTTCTTGCTGAAGCTCAAACGTGCTGCGTAACACGAGAATGAACCTCATTGGTTCTTGCTGAAGCCCAAACGTGCTGCGTAACACGAGAATGAACCTCATTGGTTCTTGCTGAAGCTCAAACGTGCTGCGTAACACGAGAATGATCCTCATTGGTTCTTGCAGAAGCTCAAACGTGATGCGTAACACGAGAATGAACCTCATTGGTTCTTGCAGAAGCTCAAACGTGATGCGTAACACGAGAATGATCCTCATTGGTTCTTGCAGAAGCTCAAACGTGCAGCGTAACACGAGAATGATCCTCATTGGTTCTTGCAGAAGCTCAAACGTGCTGCGTAACACGAGAATGAACCTCATTGGTTCTTGCAGAAGCTCAAACGTGCTACGTAACACGAGAATGAACCTCATTGGTTCTTGATGAAGCTCAAACGTGCTGCGTAACACGAGAATGAACCTCATTGGTTCTTGCTGAAGCTCAAACGTGCTGCGTAACACGAGAATGAACCTCATTGGTTCTTGCAGAAGCTCAAACGTGCTACGTAACACGAGAATGAACCTCATTGGTTCTTGATGAAGCTCAAACGTGCTGCGTAACACGAGAATGAACCTCATTGGTTCTTGCTGAAGCCCAAACGTGCTGCGTAACACGAGAATGAACCTCATTGGTTCTTGCTGAAGCTGAAACGTGCTGCGTAACATGAGAATGATCCTCATTGGTTCTTGCAGAAGCTCAAACGTGCTGCGTAACACGAGAATGAACCTCATTGGTTCTTGCAGAAGCTCAAACGTGATGCGTAACACGAGAATGATCCTCATTGGTTCTTGCAGAAGCTCAAACGTGCAGCGTAACACGAGAATGATCCTCATTGGTTCTTGCAGAAGCTCAAACGTGCTGCGTAACACGAGAATGAACCTCATTGGTTCTTGCAGAAGCTCAAACGTGCTACGTAACACGAGAATGAACCTCATTGGTTCTTGATGAAGCTCAAACGTGCTGCGTAACACGAGAATGAACCTCATTGGTTCTTGCTGAAGCTCAAACGTGCTGCGTAACACGAGAATGATCCTCATTGGTTCTTGCAGAAGCTCAAACGTGATGCGTAACACGAGAATGAACCTCATTGGTTCTTGCTGAAGCTCAAACGTGCTGCGTAACACGAGAATGAACCTCATTGGTTCTTGCTGAAGCCCAAACGTGCTGCGTAACACGAGAATGAACCTCATTGGTTCTTGCTGAAGCTCAAACCTGCTGCGTAACATGAGAATGATCCTCATTGGTTCTTGCAGAAGCTCAAACGTGATGCGTAACACGAGAATGAACCTCATTGGTTCTTGCTGAAGCTCAAACGTGCTGCGTAACACGAGAATGAACCTCATTGGTTCTTGCTGAAGCTCAAACGTGATGCTTTACACGAGAATGAACCTCATTGGTTCTTGCTGAAGCTCAAACGTGATGCGTAACAAGAGAATGAACCTCATTGGTTCTTGCTGAAGCTCAAACGTGCTGCGTAACACGAGAATGAACCTCATTGGTTCTTGCAGAAGCTCAAACGTGATGCGTAACACAAGAATGAACCTCATTGGTTCTTGCAGAAGCTCAAACGTGATGCGTTACACAAGAATGAACCTCATTGGTTCTTGCAGAAGCTCAAACGTGATGCTTTACACGAGAATGAACCTCATTGGTTCTTGCAGAAGCTCAAACGTGATGCGTAACACAAGAATGAACCTCATTGGATCTTGCAGAAGCTCAAACGTGATGCGTAACACGAGAATGATCCTCATTGGTTCTTGCAGAAGCTCAAACGTGATGCGTAACACGAGAATGATCCTCATTGGTTCTTGCTGAAGCTCAAACGTGATGCGTAACACAATAATGAACCTCATTGGGTTTTGCACATCAAGCTAACATGCTTGAGCTTCCGTTAATCATAACTGATGTAAATAAAAGCCTAAATTCAATCTGTTCATCATATAATGCAATCGAGTCCATTTAAAAGATCTTCATTTGTGTTCCGAAAATGAACGAAAGTCATACGGGTTTGGAACGACATGAGGGTGAGTAACTAATGACAGAATTTTTATTTTTGGGTGAACTATCCCTTTAAGGTTTTACCCCATTTTTACTACTTTTACCCCACTGCATAACCACTGAAACCTTAATGTAGTTTGTCACACTAATCCTTTAGAACAATACTGTAGTCTGATAAGCAAACTTGTAACAAGAATAACAAGAATTTGTGTTGTTTGCACAGGACTGTGTTTCTGCGGTGAAGCATCTGCTTTTCATTTTAAAGAAGTGTGTGTGTGTGTGTGTGTGTGACAGAGTATGCATGTTCTGGTTTGGCTGAGTGTGTGTGTGTGTGTGTGTGAGAGAGAGAGAGAGAGAGAGAGAGAGAGAGAGAGAGAGCATGCCATCTCTATCATACCTGTGCCGTGCGCACTGCAAGGGAGCCACATTGTTCAGTGCAACATCAGGATGTCGTGCATTTAGGAAATAATTACCCAGCATCCTGCTGTTTTTAAACTCTTTTTCATCTTCTCTAATGGCTTCTTCTTCATTGGTCTCTAATCCCAAACAGGACGTAACGTGCAGAAGGAAGACGCGGCCGCTGCTGTCCCCACTGGAGCAGAGAAGACGCCAGCCTTTGATGTTACACTCAAAATTATTAATTTCCCGCACCAGGTTCCGTGTTTCATCTACATTTAAAGTCCAAATCTCCAGTTTGAGCAAAGCTTCTGTTATGCAAATCAGCAGCTAATGTGCATGCTGGGTTTGCTGGGGTTGTTTAATGTATTATTTTTTTGAAAAAATTAATGACATCTGCGTCAGTTGATATTGATCTAAAATCTCGATAAATGCTCCCTGCTGCGCGTCAGATGAGATTCATGTCTTAGTGTGGCCTTCAAATCTCTAGGACAAACGTTTGAGCACATGACTCAAAAACTATGTTTCGAAATATTTGATCTCAAAAGGAAGATCTACTAAAACTTTATAAATAAAGGGATAGTTCAACGGCAATTCGTTCAACATTTACTCGCCCTCATGGTGTTCAAAACCCTGCATGGCAGATTTCTTGCGTGGAACACAAAATGAAAGGTTTGGCAAAAGTTCAAGCTGCTCTTTTCGGTTACACTTTATTTTGATGGACCCTTTAGACATTTTGTTGACTATAAGTAACATTGCACCTACATGTCAACTAATACTCTGATGAGAGCTAGTTGACATGTAGTTGTAAAGTGACTTAGTCAACTAATTATCTGAAGGGGACTATCAAAATAAAGTGTTACAAAGTAAATCCGTACAACTTTAAGTCATTTTTCATTGACAGTTTTTTCCTTTTGAAGATCTCAAATCTCACTGCTCTTACATTAAATTCAAAACATAATGTGTTGCAATGTGATTGATCTCAAGACTCGTTAAACTTAAGCGCACTCTTAACCCTCGTGCACTGTTCGATTTCTGTGTACACCCTTTATGGAGCGGGTCAAATTGACCCTAATTGGATTCAATACAATTCCTCAAAAATCACACTATGAAAAACAACAAAGATTCAGGTACAAACTGTAAACTTTGAATATTTGTCATTATTTGTCAAACATTACACTTTTTTTTTAACGTTTTCATTTATTTATTTTTACATTTTATGCTTAGAACATCAACTGAACAATTCAATTTTGCTTTATAATGAAAATAATGTTTGAAAATCCTACCTAAAAGGTTGTTTAAAAGCTAGGTATTTTGAATATTGAAATGAGAGCTTATTTTACTATCTGTGTCTGACAAAGATTTTCATCTGTAATTTGCAATTAATTCTGAACACCGTGATTTCAGCTTTTTCAAGTGTGTTTGGTTAGGGTTAGAGCACTTTTAGATACACTTGCACTTTAGAACTGGAGTTGAAGTGCCCGGATATACAGAAAATAAATGTTTTTTATTATGTACAGTTGCTTTTGAATGGCTGTCTATGAGGGTCAAATTGACCCGCGAACACCACAAACGTAACAGTAATTTTGTTTGTATATGTCAAAACACATCAGCATGTTGAAACTTTGCATGCATGTTCATGATGATAAATGAGAAAAAGTCACAAAATATCAAGAAAAACAAAATAAAGGTTTTAATATTATTACAGGTAGCTTAAAAAAATTATTGATAGCTCATTTTTACCATCTGTGGCTGACTAAATAAGTGTGGAAAAGCTCATTTTTAGCTTCATTAGGTAGTAAAAAAAACAGAATATAACCAAGAAATTGTATTATTTTGGGTCGGTACAGTTGCCTTAGAGCGTTAAAATAAAATTTGAGAGGCAAATTGACCCGCGAAAATCACGAACGTAATAGTAATTTTGTTTGTATATGTCAAAACACATCAGCATGTTGAAACTTTGCATACATGTTCATCATGATAAATGAGAAAAAGTCACAAAATATCAAGAAAAAAAACAGCATAACCAGTATTTCCAACAACTAGAAAATCTAAATGGGTCAAATTGAGTCGCAACATAACACAAGGGCTTAAGTACATCTTTATATGTAATCTCTAATTACTATATTGAAATATAGTATGAAATATAGTAATTAAAACAGCTTAATTTACTGACAAGCATTTATGATAGACTAAAATATACTATAATAATAACATTTCTATTGATACTTGTATGTCCTGTGCTTTATATGTGCTTTAGTTTAGTCGACAAAAAAAGAAGTGTACTTCTATGCATGTCAAAAGAGTATTAAAACAAAATGATTTAAAGTGTATTTTAAATTAAAACTTTGAATTTGACATCATTACAAAGTGCCCTTTTTAAATGTGCACGTAGGTGGCCTTTTATTATCTGCAAGTACAGTGTTTATTCTACTTTTAAGATTTGAAGCACACTACAAGTGCACGTTTAATACAATTAAGCACACTTCTTTTTCACAAGAGCACTCACATGAGACAAAGACTCCAGTCATATCGCTAGCCTGACAAAATGCTGATTTATTTGAAATGAAGAAGCCTGTTTGCAGCACTCCAGGCAAAACTTATCACTATCCCCCTGTTTCCAGATAATTCCACTCAAAGGAATGAATATTGAATAAATTAACCCTATCTGTGTATATATTGTCAATGTCACATTTCTACAATTGCGGCGGTAATTTGAAATAAGAGGCCAATCTGATTGGACTACATTATATATATATTTGTCAAATTGAGCTTTTTTTTGGTCATTTGAAGCTTGACATACACTGATCACTATCAATAATTTCAAAGAGCAACCAGGGACGTTTTGGTAAACGTGCACTTTTGTGTTTCACAGGGAGCATACAAAACAATAAAGATTCCCTTTAAGAAATAAGTTTTGGTTACACTTTATTTTAAGGTGTCCTTGTTACAGTGTAATTATACATTTAATTACCGAGTAATAATAATGAACTACATGTAGGGTTAGGACTAAGGTTTGGTTCAGGGTTAATTATGCATAACAACTACATAAAACGTGTAACAATTAAAGGATTAGTTCACTTTAAAAAAAACTTTTGCTGATAATTTACTCACCCCCATGTCATCCAAGATGTCGATGTCTTTCTTTCTTCAGTCGAAAAGAAATTAAGGTTTTTGATGAAAACATTCCAGGATTTTTCTCCATATAATGCACTTTGCTGGGCACCAAACGGTTCAAGGTCCAAATGACAGTTTCAGTGCAAACTGTTCAAATGGTTTTAAAAGACACCAGACGATGAATAAGGGTCTTATCAAGCGAAACGATCGCTCATTTAAAAAAACAACAACAAAGTTTAAGTTTTATAAGCTCACATGTTTGCACTGAAACTGTCTTTTGGACCTTGAACCGTTTGGTGCCCAGCAAAGTGCATTATATGGAGAAAAATCCTGGAATGTTTTCATCAAAAACCTTAATTTCTTTTCGACTGAAGAAAGAAAGACATGGACATCTTGGATGACATGGGGGTGAGTAAATTATCAGCAAAAGTTTTTTTAAAAGTGAACTACTCCTTTAAGGACACTGTAAAATAAGTTTTTCATTTATGCATTTATATGTGTATTAAATAACTTAGAGGTACGCCATGAAGTCTACTAACATTATAACCTCTTCAGCAATGTCTCATAGCTGGATAATTACCTAATATGACTGAAAGCAACACTGTTCCCAGAACAGGCTGGTGACCTCCATAATCAGTGGCTGTAGTTCACTCAGTGTTTTACTGCAGGTCATTTCAGATAAACTGATGATGTCAAGAGTGGCACCAGACAAGCCCCGCCCACACCAGGCTAAACCCCGCCCCCAAACTCATCTCATCACAGCTGTGTGCTCATATGGTTTTCATTTCCCATTAAAATGTCTCATTTCCATACAATATCAAAGAGCAAAAGAGACTCAAAAACTTGAAAAGACTCAAGAAAGACTGAAGGACTGGAAGCCAGCACAGTAATTCACATCATATGGGAAACGCCAATGAATCATTGCAAATGATCTTGCTTGAGCATGAAAATGTTTTTCTCCAGTCTTTTGGTTTTGTCTGGATTCTGATGACTTTCTGCGGAGATGTTTTAAGTGTTGGGAAAATATTTTGAACATGCTGTGTTAATTTAATTTGCTTGATTTCATCCCAGTATTTGAATTTATGACTGACAAAATATATTAGCTAAGCATTTTGTTTTTTAAAACTCTGATTTTTGTGGGTCTTTGAGTGATTGTATTGCCAAGTGTTGAGTACATTGTGAAAGCCCAGCAACACATTTATTTTGTATTAAACACAATTATTTCCTTATTTATAGATACCAGAGGTTTCTGACCCCATAAAACACAACTTGCTAAATTTGAAAGGTAATATGTAAGTGTCACAGTATTTAAACGGAGAGCCACATAATTTACAGTGCGGTTGCAGAGATACAGTTACTGTTGTTTGTTTGCTGAAACAACATGCCTTAAGCAGAACCATGTGAGAGAAACCTTCCAAGAAAATCATGTCAGGATATTTAAGAAAACTCATACATAACCTACATTACCCATAATGCATTATTGAAAACAGCGTGGCAGATTGTAGATGGATCATGTTTTGAATGGCACTACCATACTATTATTACAATTTCTGCAATATGATAATTTATGTGTATAGAAACACCAGATAACCAACATTTGCCAAAATATGCAGTGTGTAAAAAGAGCTTGAACCGGGAGTAATCAAACTAGCAAAAGTTAGCACATACTATCTCTATTGCTGAATTCTAGCAAACCGCTCTTACCATATCTGCTATAGAAAAAGTAAAAGTAGTACAAGTAGTATACTAGTATGCAAATTCTGAATATGTCACTCGCTGAATTAAATATGTACATATTAAGCCCTTGCATTGCGACAACAATTTAGCACACTTAAACTTAAAAACATTTGTTTTGGCAGAATTGCACAGTGTGTGGTAAATTGGTATTCCTTTATAAACAAAGCCATTTAGTTGACACAGCCAAAGTTACCCATAATGCATCATTCCAAAAAGAATGGGAAGGCAAATCGTCCTCTGATTGGCTCATCTGTGTCCAAAAAGTGGCAGTGAACCTCACTTCCCTTAAAGATGACCTAATGCAGAATGACATTCCTTCATTTTATGTGTCTGTTCATTTAACACACAGCATATATCCACAGGGCCTTTTGAAAGAGCTCCAGAGTGTGGACTGTGTGGCTTGTACTGTCATACTAGCATTGTTCAGCGGTCTAACAGATGGCCAATCTAATCAAACAAAGCGGGCATTACTGTTCAGAGAAGATAAGCGCGAATTATATTTGTGTTATATTTGTTATATGTTATATTTGTATATATGTGACACTTCAGTTTTCAAGGTGAAAGAGCGTAGCTAAACATTTCAAACTATTTGAAAACTAAACAATTTTCAAATAGTTTGAAATGTTTAGCTACTCATTTTTCTTACTCAAAGTACTATAATTTTGTTGGCTGCGCAAGCCTTTCAAAGTATGCTCCTTTGGCCATGAGCACAGAAAGATGTGTTCTAGAGGATTTTGTTTTCAAGTCAAGTCTAGTCAAGTCACATTTATTTATATAGCGCTTTTCAAAGCAGCTTTACAGAGATAACAGGAAAATAATGCAACAAAGTTTGTTTCCAGAAGAAAATAGCGTCACAGTAGCCTGGGAAAACCCAGACAACTTCCGTCAAATTTAGATTTACTCTGAAAGTTAGTCGGGCAAAGAGCTCATTCAAGCCCATTTCCAATCCGCCGAAATCGCGGCACCAATCAGAAGCGTTGGGGCGGGCTTTACACGATGACGACAGCGCTGGGATTTTGAAGCAGATTTTGTAGCCTACATTACAAAGATGGATGCCGCCGTCGAACATCACTCGTTCGAATCAGCTATCGCGTCTGTTTTAAGCCATTTAAACGTTTCCTTTTTGTTAAAAACCGAGCAAAGAACAACACTCGGAGATGTTTCTCCGCCGCTCTGCATACGTCATCTCCTTCATCGCTCTGATTGGGTTTAGGTCTATCCGCGACGTCCGTTGGTGACGCCCCTCTGGAAATGATTTGTCTATGACGCTTTGCCAGACCATAACTCAGTTATAACTCACAACTGAGAATGGTCTAGTTTTAACGAGGCTAGCGTCACAGTCAAGTCAAGTCAAGCTTTATTGTCATTCTTCCGTATACATGTATACAGCTGAACGAAATTTCGTTTCGTACGGACCGAGGTGCATAACCAATGCAAGAATGAACAACAACAGATCACAACATCCTACAATAGACAGTACAACCCTGCCCTCAACCATTCACATGATACACACAATACAATACATAGCAAACCGTAAACAATACACAGTAAACAGTAAAATAGTGCAAATCGCCAGTAGACAGAAAAAAGTGCAATAGACAGTAAAAGTCCAGCTTAAGTCCATCTTAAGTAAGTTCAGTTATGTTTCATTTTGTTGTAAAAAAGTCATTAATTTAGTTCATTTATATACACTCACCTAAAGGATTATTAGGAGCACCTGTTCAATTTCTCATTAATGCAATTATCTAATCAACCAATCACATGGCAGTTGCTTCAATGCATTTAGGGGTGTGGTCCTGGTCAAGACGATCTCCTGAACTCCAAACTGAATGTCAGAATGGGAAAGAAAGGTGTTTTAAGCAATTTTGAGTGTGGCATGGTTGTTGGTGCCAGACGGGCCGGTCTGAGTATTTCACAATCTGCTCAGTTACTGGGATTTTCACGCACAACCATTTCTAGGGTTTACAAAGAATGGTGTGAAAAGGGAAAAACATCCAGTATGCGGCAGTCCTGTGGGCGAAAATGCTTTGTTGATGCTAGAGGTCAGAGGAGAATGGGCCGACTGATTCAAGCTGATAGAAGAGCAACTTTGACTGAAATAACCACTCGTTACAACCGAGGTATGCAGCAAAGCATCTGTGAAGCCACAACACGCACAACCTTGAGGCGGATGGGCTACAACAGCAGAAGACCCCACCGGGTACCACTCATCTCCACTACAAATAGGAAAAAGAGGCTACAATTTGCAAGAGCTCACCAAAATTGGACAGTTGAAGACTGGAAAAATGTTGCCTGGTCTGATGAGTCTCGATTTCTGTTGAGACATTCAGATGGTAGAGTCAGAATTTGGCGTAAACAGAATGAGAACATGGATCCATCATGCCTTGTTACCACTGTGCAGGCTGGTGGTGGTGGTGTAATGGTGTGGGGGATGTTTTCTTGGCACAATTTAGGCCCCTTAGTGCCAATTGGGCATCGTTTAAATGCCATGGCCTACCTGAGCATTGTTTCTGACCATGTCCATCCCTTTATGGCCACCATGTACCCATCCTCTGATGGCTACTTCCAGCAGGATAATGCACCATGTCACAAAGCTCGAATCATTTCAAATTGGTTTCTTGAACATGACAATGAGTTCACTGTACTAAAATGGCCCCCACAGTCACCAGATCTCAACCCAATAGAGCATCTTTGGGATGTGGTGGAACGGGAGCTTCGTGCCCTGGATCTGCATCCCACAAATCTCCATCAACTGCAAGATGCTATCCTATCAATATGGGCCAACATTTCTAAAGAATGCTTTCAGCACCTTGTTGAATCAATGCCACGTAGAATTAAGGCAGTTCTAAAGGCGAAAGGGGGTCAAACACAGTATAAGAATGGTGTTCCTAATAATCCTTTAGGTGAGTGTATATATATAGCCACTCTGGAGAAAACCGTGATGTCATCGTCCAGCTCAGTTCAGTTCTCATATAATGGTGTCAATCCAGGAGATCCGTATTATTGTTGAATATTAAATTAAATTAAAGCTTGAAGCGTCGCAATAGAATTCGAGCTCGTCTTCTGTGAACAGCAGAAATGTTAAACAACCAACAGTAATATCTAGTGATGGAAACTACTCAACTTTGTTTTGTCAGATTTCGGCATTTTGAATTGAAAGTGTTTAACTTTAGCCAGCGCAAAGTTTTCTGGAAAGTTCCAGCTAACCAACCAAAACAAACTTGGATTTTGTCTGAAATTACGGCACATTTGTTCTTTGATTTCACTTGAAGTATATTGGGGGCTTTAATCAGCTCCTAGCTTAGTGCGCTCATTGTTTGGGCTTGTTAAAATCGGTTTAGTATACAAAAAAAAATCGCTTTCTAAAAAAATTCCCATGATGCACAGCACTGGTCACTCACTATACTTACATTGTAAATGTACGTAAAGGTACGTAAAGAACCTTCATTTTGGTACAGCGTTACACCCCTAGATTGAAGTTAAATGCTTGAAATAAGTTCTGTGGTTAAAGATAGTCTCGTTTTATCCTACGACATAAAATACATCAGTAATTCGCCTTAGTAAAGCTTTTATTTGACTTGAAAAGGCGGTTGCTAACAAATGGTTCGATGGGACACTAAACATCATCAAGCTGAACAAAAACTAATCTAGTCCACTTTCACAGCCTCGTCGTGTGTATCACGCTCTCGCAAACTATTCACACTCAAACTTTAAGGTAAAATGTTGTTTAATGAAGACTGAAAGAGTTGCCAGAAGCTGATGATGATGTTGAAGTCATGTGACCGCGGGGTAGCATCCATTTAGCTTTTTGTTTCTGCCGATTTTAATAGGCCTCATTAAAAAGTTAATTTATGAAGATTATCATGATGAACAAAATTGGTAAACGTTTGTTGGTCGCAGAGCTTGTTTTCAGCCGATGGGAAAAATCCTTTCAGGTTTTTTTTATGCCAACCCACGTCATCACTGCACTGTCCCTATTCATGACGTAGGGAACTAGACACAGAACGAGACACGCCGCATAAGTCGGACAAGGAATGCTAGTTTTCTCCTCTGGTATGTCAGCAGCACTACCCTGTCTCTAGTAAATTATATTGTCATATTTGTTTTTCCGTCTGGCAGCAGTGTTGAGAGCAAAAGGAAGTGATTTACTTATGACTGATCAAACGCTCCGCGCAGCTCTGTCTCTGTCAGACGAAACGAATAAATCGCATGACTCACGACTTCAGGAGCGTCCGTCATCGACAGGAAGGCATCTTCATGTCTGTGTGTGTCTCACAGCGCAATAAATCTCCTTGAGCGCTCGTGGCGGAAAGGTAAAGTCTCAGAGCCGGAGAAGCTCCAGGCATTTCTTGCTCTCGAACAATGTGCAGATCAAAGAGTGGGTCTGTGACAGCTGATGACTGGCTTCCCATGGCCGGGCACCAGAGGAGCCTCACACCTGTATAGTAGAGGAGATTACAGGTACATCTGCCTGCCTCTAATTGGACAATAAACACCACTCTCCGGCTGCTAATGGCAGCGTCTGCCTCTCAGACGCCACAAGTCCCCGAGATAACTCGCAATCTCAGCCTTTAAGACAAGCTAGAGAGAAGGAGAGCCGTTGTAAAGTCCTGATCATTCTCTATGTATTTTCTCCTTTGTGTGTCCCTGATGTTTATGAGCTCTAAAGCCGTCCGGTCAGTTTTTAAGCTGTAATGTTGTTCTTTTTTTCACATGTTTGTAAGTTTATCGGACATTCTTGAAACCGACCACAACATTCCTGGCCTTTGCTCTTGGAATACACAGCAAAAATTGGAGTGTTAGAATTTGAGTGTTAAACATTTCCGAGTTGATTTTAACACCCAAAGAGTAATTTTAACACATTTAGAGTAAAATGGTGTTCGGAGTTGGAGTTATTTGACAGAGTTGATCATCAGTGTTAAACCAACTCCTGTAAAACACAGTTACACTCCGCCCAGTTGCGCCCGCGCACACGCACACGCGGTCGCATTTCACTTCTTCGTTCGTTGGAGAAAGTGCCGCCAATGTCCTCGTGTAGATTTGAACGGTAAGTCAAATTAAATCAAACTTCTTAAACATTTATGATTGATGCTATGAATGCAACGGCAGCATGTACAATATGACATATAGTACGTAGCCTTAGAACATGCAGACACGTAAGTTAATATTTTAAATTAAAACGAGGACATGATGAAGGCCTACAACGTGGTCACGATTTAGTTTAGCCTAACGTTAACTGACATAAATCTAAATTGAATTATTTTATTTATAACTGGGTAACGAATTATCCATTCGTGGCCACGGTATCATCTCTCTCTCTCTCTATAACGTTATATAACGTTATATATGCATGAATACACGATATCCATTTATGATCGTGGTCATGTAACTTACTAACAGTTATACGCTCCCTCGTTTTGATATAACTAACAAGGGATCAAAATGTTACTAGCCAAATTTTAATTAAAATAACTTAAGTGACTTTTGTGCATCCACACATTGATATATTGATGTTTAAAGTATATATAGTGCAGTGTTCTTCATTTACTCTGATTTACGTTGTCATACGCCATTGCAGTTAAAAAAAAAATGCTGGTCCAGGTCAAGTACAGCGAACAACAGAAGTATGTGAAACTGGATTGTATTGAAGGACGGTTTGACTTTATGCTATTTCATCTAAAAGGTATGTTTTATTTCACTTAATTAAAATATGATACTTATTTTATATATAAATGTTGTATGATTTTTTTTACATGTAAAAAGTACATTCATTTTTATCTTCTCATCTTTTTAAGTCATAGAGAGATTTTGCTTGCCTCCGGATGCAAAAGTTTCATACAAGGATGCAACAGGGACTGAAGTCGATGCAGAAATATTCAGCGACCTCGTGGGACAAGGCAATGTGGTGCTGACCGTTTTCTCAAACGATGGTAAGTTTTATTGAATTTGAAAGGAGGAAGGTATTATCAAGCACTCTGAATAAATGTATAATAAATTAACTATTTCATGTTTCTGATCCTTTTGCTGGTCATTAAAATATGTTCTAATTCTTTAGAATTTTCAGACTACTCTTCCATATCTGAGACATCTGACTCAAGCAGCTCAAGTGCATCAACTGTAATCTTAGATGAGGTCGCTAACAAAAGACAGAGAACTGAGTATACATCTGCACTGTCTGCTAAACAGGTTAGAACAAAGCTTGATTTTTGTGCTACTCTTAAATGGTCAGTTCACCCAGAAATGAAAATTATGTCATTCATTTGTCACCCTTGTTTCATACCAAATCTGTTGACAACCCACACAACTACCAATTTATAGCTCCAGAAAGGTAGTTAAGTCCTCATTAATGTGACTTCAGTGGTTTAACCTCAATTTTATGAAGAACAAGTGCTTTTTTTACCATAATTTAACCACTTTATTTACAAAATTTTAATCTCCAACGCACGTCCTCAAGAGCACATCGTCACGTTTTGTGCTTCCACGAGTTCTTGCAAAAACGCGTGTTATAGAATAATATTTTGTAAATAAAGTGGTAAATTATGCTTTTTTGCGCACACGTCACTTCATAAAATTGAGGTTTATCCACTACAGTCTCTTGGATTACATTAATGATGTCTTAACATATCTGGGACTTGAAAGTGGTGGTGGGAGTAGACTTAGTGGCAGAATTTACCTACATTTTTATGTGAACTATCCCTTTTAACACCCCCCTCTGAGTTTTTACAAATGTGTAAATCACCATTCTCATTTTTTTATTAGTTGGTTGAAGATGTGCTTAAATTCAAGTCTGGTGGTGAAGCAGTACTACAGGAGTATCAAGAAACAGAAACTCTTACAGATGCCACAAGAAGACACATGATAAACATTCTGGTGTCTCACATGATTGATACACACGGGTATTTGTTTTAGCGTGTTTTTTTTTTTTTTTACACACCAATAACTGCATTGTCATTGTGTAAATTACGATAACTAATTTTATACTTTCTCTTAGGCAACTCCCAACTAAAGCAATCAGAGAACAGTATGCTCATGGCATCGTGATGCTGTTCCCTTCCCTCAGAGATCCATATTCTAAGAGAGGCTACGTAAGTCATTGTTATGGTTTGCATGCCACTTTAATGTCCTACTTGCAATGTTATGACACAAGCTGTTTCTATGACATTGAAATTTGATTGTTTGATATTTTAATCCTAACATGACAAAGGATTAAAAAAAAACATCTTTTTCAGGAACACTTCTATGATGCTGCAAGCAACACAGGATACATCGCCTGGCGTATGAAAACAGTCCACAGGAAGATTCGTCGAGGATCTGTGCTAGCTGACAGCCCTCCTGATGTTTCTCCAGGAGGCCCTAAATGCCAAAGGGCTACTAATTTTGAAGATCAGCTTGATGGGGATGCTTGCAAAGAGGCCATGTCTTTGCTCAACCATGCCACAGACAAGTCACAAATTTTCCAGAAAATGAGACAGACCTTTCAGTATCGCCAGAAGCTTGTTAAAGATCCAGGCTCTAGTTTTGATATCCTCTCTACCTTCCCAAGATTCATGGATACAAAAGGGCTGGTAAGTTTGCAATAACATGTTTTCAATGGCATGCAATTTGAGAGTATTGTTTATAGTTTAATATATTCTTTCTTAAAGGTGGATCAAGACTTCACTCTCCTATTTGATGCGGAAATATCTTCCAGGCTGCTTCAAAAGTGGGACACGTTCTTCAGACCAAATGTCATAAAAGAAGCCAAGCGGCTATCATCAACAGCAGAGTTGAGTCAGTTGTTGCTGTCAGCAGAAGGTGATCTTGATGAGGCAAGAAGTAAGTTGTATTTGATTTAATTGATTTGGAGCATTTAAGAAATTTGCGGTTATAGTTACTTGTATTGTTTTGATGAGAAATTTTTTAAAATGAGCAACATCTATAAGGTGGTTGTTTTTCGGATTAATTTTAATTTGGAAAACAAATTTTAGGCTAAACATGAACAAAACAAATTGATGTTTATAATGCTCTCTGTTCTTAATCAAACTTAAAAAGTATTACATTTGACGTTTTTAGTTAATTAATTCATGTGAATCTTTGTCTTCAGTCTACGACCAGGAAATGGCATCCCTTCTGTTACTGATACATCTTCTTCCACCACCACCAGGAGGGCCGAAGTCTCCAAAAATCAGTGCATGTGATGCTGTTGAAAGACTTGTAATCTTTCATAAGGTAGTGGCTTTTTAATAATGTGTTGTTGGTTGCTCAAAACATTGAGATTAAAATCAAGTCTTCTTTGGCATTCCCATATTTCACTATTCAATGAGTCAATGTTTGAACAATCACTTTTATAATGTTGTTTTTTCTGTGACTGCACATTATGTTTGTGTCTAATGTTCAGTGTTCATCCTAACCCTAGTCATGCTGCAGTTTGGAGGAGCACCTCCGAAACAACCAGCATCAGCACCCGTACCTCCTTGCAGTTGGACGTCAGAAAAGCAAGATTGACAGCTTCTACATCACCTTGGATAAGCATCTCATCCCATGCCAGGCAAACCGCTTCCTTGGGGCATTTGATGAACTTTTCAAGGCACATTTTGTTTTCAATTTGTCCTATGACAGTGCACTTGTGAGCTTTTACACATTCCTGCAGACAACATTGTATAACATTGATGTAGGGAAAATGAAGGAGTCACCCAGAGTCAAAGATTTGAGAGCCAGACTGCTTAACCAGACAGTAACCTTGTCTTAAAGTCTGAGCATTGTTGAGAGAATGCTGATCTGTTTTATTTGTCAGACACTGCACCACAGCAGTCAACAGTTAATTTCACATTTAAGAGGTGAACATAGTTACTATCCTGGATCTAAGTTCAAATTGATTTGTTCGCAGCAAGGTTGTAGGCATCAGTTTCAAACATATGCAGGTTTTCGTAAGCACCTTAATAATGTTCATAGCAATGTTCAGAAAATTGCTCTAACTTCAACTGTTGGATGTTCCTCGAGTGAGCCACTTGCAAGTTCATCTCGATTAGATACTTTAGACAACCAAATGAATCCCCAGCATGAATCTCCTCTTTCCTGTGTTTCCTCTGAGAACAATGATTCTGAGCTTACTAAAGATTCAACTAAAGAATTGTGTGAATCCATTGTGGCCAAATTACAAGGAAGTGGGATTTCAAACAGTTTAGTGACCTCAATTGTAGGAGATTTAGAGGAACTAACAGATACACTTCACTCACAAGCAAAGCATAACATGCTTTCTGCTTTACCTACAAGTGACCCCTACAAATTTGTGATAAATGAATCTTTTGAGAAATTAGAAAACCCATTCACAAATCTGAATACAGAATGGAAACGAAATAAATACTTTAAAGAAAAATGGGGAGTGGTTGAACCAGTTGAGATAACGCTCGGACTGAGATATGACAGCAGACTGAATCAGAAATCTGGTACTTATGACCAAGTACCAGTTAAAGATACTTTTATTTATGTGCCAATTTTAAAAACTTTGGAATTCATGTGCAGGAATCCAGATATTTGTGATCTCCTAAGGAAAGACTGTAGATTAGAGACTGACAATATTACAGATTTTAGCGATGGCAGTTATTTTAAAACTCACCCGTTGTTTACCATCAAGAGACATGCATTACAAATCCAAATATACTATGATGATTTTGAAACTGCCAATCCCCTTGGCTCCAAACGTGTAATTCACAAAATTGGCTGTCTTTATTTTATTGTAAGAAACTTGCCCCCCAAATTTAATTCAGTACTGATGAACATTCATTTGTTAGCACTTTTTCACACACAAGATGTAAGTAAGTACGGTTTTAATTTCATACTGGAACCGATAATAAATGATATAAAGATACTGGAAAGCCAAGGAATAAGTCTTCCATTTTCAGATGAGCAAATTTATGGCACCATTGCACAGATAACTGGCGATAATTTAGGGATGCACTCAATTCTTGGTTTTAATGAGTCATTTAGTAGCCGTCATTTCTGTCGCCTTTGTTTAATTGAAAAGCAAGATTCTCAAACGGTATACAGTGAGGATGATCCTAAGGTGATCCTTCGTGGAAAAGAAATCTTTGAAATGCATTGCCAGTCTCTCCAGGAAAACCCGCAATTGAGGTCACTGTATGGTTTGAAAAAAAACTCTTCACTTAATACACTGAAGTATTTTCATGTTTGCGATAACTACTCGTTCGATATAATGCATGATCTTCTAGAGGGTGTGGCTCAGTACGAAACTAAATTGCTTTTTGGTTATCTCACACAAAACTTTATCTCTGAAGAGGACTTGCTTTCAAGGATTTATTCTTTTGATTATGGATTTTTAGAACGTAAAAACCGCCCCACAAAGGTTATTTTGGAGAGTGCTGGTAATAACGTTGGTTTAAATTCCATTCAGACATTATGTCTCGTGAAAAATCTCCCTCTTTTGTTTGGTGACATTGTTCCTCCAGGTAACAAACACTGGAGTTTGTTGTTATTGTTACTTCAAATAATGAACATTGTGTTTTCGCCTTGTCTCACTTTAGGCATGACAGTTTATTTGAAGCACTTGATTGCTGACCACCACAAATTATTTAAGTACTTGTACCCACATAAAAATTTAATACCCAAGCATCATTTTATGATCCATTACCCCTCTTCAATCAGGAAAATTGGTCCCTTATTATTTATGTGGTCTATGAGGTTTGAGGCCAAACACAAGATGTTCAAAGATTTTTTTAAAAATTTCAAAAACATAACAAAATCGTTGGCTAAAAGGCATCAGATGGCCATTGCTTATCATTGGGAATCCTTTACCCTCAAACATAACGAGTATGGCCCGATTAAATCATTTACCCTTAGAGATGAAAATGTGGTCAGTAATCATATACTTGAAATGATCTTGTCAAAAGATGTCTTCTCAACCAGTTGGGTTAAAGTTGATGGTGTCGAATATAGAGCTGGACTTGTCATTTGCAGTGCAATGGAAAATGAAATGCCAATCTTTTGTCAAATAAGTGATGTACTTTTGGTTGACAACCTCATTTATCTATTGGTAAACAAACTATTTACAGAGAATTTTGATGAGCATCTTCATGCATTCAGAGTACTGCGAAGTGAGGAAAGGTGTGTTATAAAAATGTCAGAGATTACATTTTGTAAGCCATTTGATATTCAAAGCTCATACAATGTTGCAGATGAAACTTTGTATATCATACCTTCTTTTGCAATGTTTTAAATCAACTTAAAATTGTACTGCAAAAGAGAATTAAAAATAAACAAGTTGATGTAAATTATTTTGTGTGCTGGAGGTTATTTAACTTTTTTGTAGTTTTTTTTTTTTTTTTAAACTAATTCTACGTAAAACATTAACTCTAAAAGGGATTCAGAAAAACAACACTGTTCAGTGTTATTTTAACACCTTTATAGAGTCAAAGAAGGAACTCTGGCATAGTGTTAAAAGTTTAACTATTGTAAAAGTGTTAATTTAACTCTGGAGAGTGTGGAGCTATATAAACTCTCAAAAGGTGTTGAAATCAACTCTGTGAGAGTTAATTCAACACTCGACTTTGTATCGTATTACTCGTATTACTCGTTTTATTTTCATAGTATGCATATCGTATTTTTCTGGGGGGAAAAAAGTCACACCCGACTAGACTGATTTTGTTGTTGTTGTTTTAACTGAAAAAAAAGGGAAGTGTTCGTGCTGCCTTGAAATCTAAAGTTTAGTCAACTTGAAATGTGAAGCTGCAACAACTTGGATATTTAAAAGGCAACATGAACACTTACTTTTTTAAGTTGAAACAACTAATTATTTTTAAGTCACATTTTATTATTGCATTTGAAATTAATGTATAATATAAATATTTACAAAAAAAGTCTCCCTGTGGTGAAAATCCAGCTTTTAATGTTGTTTATAACATGTCTATGTGGTGTTTTTAATATGCTTAAAGACAAACCATGTGTAAATTCATAAGTCGACAGCATTGCTGAGTATTTTCTCCTTAAAACTTCAGTGAACCAAAGACAGTCTCAAAAACACGGTTTGAAATCGCTGGTGTTTCTGACGTCACACACTACCTTGTAACCAATCAGATCAACGTGTGATCGTCAACCAGTGGATCTCTGAGCTGAGTGAGTGAGTGGAGGCGGGGCTCATTTGCATATTCATAGAACCGCGTATACATACATTTGGTCAAAATGTGCAGTATGCAGAAGAGCATCTTCTTCGTGAATCTTTAACTGATCAGAAAATGCCAACAGTTTCTACACCGATTTTTGGATTGAAATCCAAAATAACGAATGAATTGACAACATTGGGTAACACTTTATTTTACAGTGTCCTTGTTACACATGTTACATGTAGGTACTTACTATAGTATGCATAATCACATGCAACTAATCCTAAACCGAACCCTGTAGTTATTATGTAGTTAGTGTATAATTACACTGTCACAAAGACACCCTAAAATAAAGTGTAACCAAACACTTCAGTCTCAAATATGTTAATTCTACTATATACTGTTTCACATAGTGTAAACAGTATACAGTAAACACTCTTCAGTATGCATACTAGTATTTCATTCCAGACAGTCATAACCTATACTTTTCTGATGTGGGAATAGTTTTTTTTTTTCATGTTACAACAATTTCATGCTAATTCACATTTTGACGATTTGGTGGCTAATTTGTATGTTCACTTTTATTTCTGATCTGCTCACACCCCATGTTTAGGGGGAAGGACTTTCTTGCGTCTTTGTTCTAAACATTGTACGTTTTAACATCGCCATCTTGCAAAATAGTTGTTTTCCTGTGAGATTGGGCTGGTCGCATCATCATAAATCAATAATGAGTGTGATCCGGCAGCGTCAGTCCCAGAGCAGCGGAGGGTGTGAGGACTTTCAGGAGTGTTTGTATCGGCACATCACAGGGGTGTGTTTGCTAACAGTAGCATGTGCCCTGCAGAGAGGGAAGTAGTGAAATCAGCCCATTAATCAGACAAAACTGTGGGCTATCTGTTCCAAAATGTACGTACAAAGCATTTCTGCTTTAGTTGTTTATACAATCATGCTGTGATGAGTTGCAGAACACAGAAATTAATTCTGCTTGTGTTTAATGAATGAGGCCCACTTTTTCCAGATATATTTGAGTGAATTTTGAATAAATCTTTTTTTAAGTATGTTAATGTCTCATTTGGTATAGGCTACAGTTTCTATACTTTATAAATTATAGCATTATATTGGCCATGGCTACCATACTCTCTCATATATCACATATCATTTAAGAGAAATCTTCGACACACACGCACACACACACACGTTTTCATGTTTAATGGGGACTTTCCCATAGACATAATGGGTTTTATACTGTACAACATGGAGGATAAATAATATTAATTATTTATGATTTATTTATGATTTTACTATTGATGACGTCCCAAAAGGAAGGTTTTTGTCACGTATAACGCATAACTTAAATATTGCTTTTATTGGAATAATCTAATACGTTCAGGTTGATTTAGTAATACTAAATTATATTTGTGACTAAAATAAATAGTAAAATCAGTAAATATAGATTATCTGACTAAACATTCTGTTTCCGCTAACTTTTCCCCTGAAGCTCTCCACTTTACAGCACTTTATGATTGTGTGTGTGTGTGTGTGTACAGCTGAGCCTGAGAGCGCATGTGTGTGAGAATGTGTCCATGTGCATGTTTGAAGTCTGAGTCTGGATGCTCGTTTGGATGTGAGTGTAATTACGGTAGGAAGATCAAAGCCGGGCAGGGCGAGTGATGTTTCGGGGAGACTTTAACACACACATCTCTCTCTCTCTCTCTCTCTCTCTCTCTCTCTCTCTCTCTCTCTCTCTCTCTCTCTCTCTCTCTCTCTCTCTCTCTCTCTCCCCTGCTCTGTTCTTCCCTCCAGCCCTGTGCAAATCTCCACTCGTAAAACATCACGAGGCCCGTATTTGTCATGTTTATGACAGAGACGTATTCTGTGATGAAGACTATGAGAGATGGTCTCTCTCTGTCTTTGAGGCGGTACCACGGTAAAGCGATGGTATCAGATGGAAACACCATGGTATTCTACTCTTATATTAGCTTTATTGTTTATATGGTTCTGTCATTCTGAACATATAGAAGCCTAAGTAGGATTTTGCTTTGAAACTAATTTCACACTGAAATTGATAGAAGGCTAAATTTCACAAATTACAAAGAAATGGAAAGTGACACATTGAATTAAACGTGAAATTTTGAAGTAAAACGTGATTTTATTTACAATTTTGAAAAATAAATGTTGACAGTATATTACGCATAAAGTACGAGTCAAAGGTTTGGAGTGGGCACAATATTTTTATTTGTTGCTATTTTCCACATTTAATATTAGTAAAGTCATCAATAAATAACCCAAATGGAAGAATGAGATTAATTTAGTGAAATCTGGGTTCGGGTTTTACTGAAGGATTTTACATACACTCAACACATTTTTTATTGCAATCCACTGTAAAAAAATGAGATGATCAATAAGTTATGACAACATATGTTTTAACATTGTTTTAACTCAGCAAAATAAGTTAAGCAATTGCAACTTTTTAATCATTTATACAAGATTTAACGATTTTTTTTAAGGTTAGTTTAATGTAATTTAAATTGAAATTACTTAAAAATCATAGCTGATTGAAATTAAAGTCCCCCTGTGGTGAAAATCCAGCTTTTAATGTTGTTTATATGTCTTTATGTGGTGTTTTTATAATGCTTTAAGATGTGTAAATTCATAAGTCGACAGCATTGCTGAGTATTTTCTCCTTAAAACTGCAGTGAACCAAAGACAGTCTCAAAAACACGGTTTGAAATCGCTGGTGTTTCTGACGTCACACACTACCTTGTAACCAATCAGATCAACGTGTGATCGTCAACCAGTGGATCTCTGAGCTGAGTGAGTGAGTGGAGGCGGGGCTCATTTGCATATTCATAGAACCGCGTATACTAAATGAGGCGAGGGTGTAGAGCTATATTAAGGCATGAAGAAGTTTTATTCAAGCAAAAAACATTTCAATATGTAATTTTGCTGATCAAAGATGAGTTTTAAGGGATAAAATGATTGACTATAGGGGGACTTTAAAAATTTAAGGCAGCAACATTTTTTTACAGTGTACATCGGCCCAGTTCTTATTTGTCTAAAAGCTAATCCAGTCATTGTCTGAAGTTTTGACTGGCAGTGTAATAAGCCATTGAAATGTCTTTTTGTATGTTTTATACATTAAGTGGTTGATCTCTCTTTCCGGGAAAGCGTCAAACTCAATTGATTACAGTTGCATACAGTAGCAGTTAATCAATTAACTGGAGATTTGCTTTTGAGATTTAACCTTTATTTAAGTAGCTGACATCTTTTCTTTATACCTGAATGCGGGTTATTTGATTTACACGAGGCTGTCTGGCCCGGGGTTTTAGTGTGTAAATGTGAGCGGCGCGGGCAGCGTCTTTCTAATGTACTCCAGAGGTAAATTGGTGTCTCTTGAGTAGGTGTGTTGACCTTTAAGAGACTGGGAAGAGGACATTCAGACGAACTGAATGCCACAGCATTAATGCTTCACACACTGTGTTAGCAGGACGCTTCACAGATAACACTCTTGCATTAGTACCTGTGACGGGGGTTAAACTTCACACTGTAAAAAAAAAAAGTGAATTTTTTAGTATAATCAACTTGGCTGTATAAGTCATTTCAACTTAAATTACATTAAACTGACTTAAAAATATATAAAATTGAGTTAAATTAATGTAAAAGTCATGACTTATTGATCATATCATTTTTTTACAGTGCAGTCATTCCCAATTGGAATAATAAAACAAAACAAGAAAATGGAAGAAATTAATACATTTTATTCAGCAATAACGCATTAAATTGATCAAACGTGACAGTAAAGACAATACAATGCTGTTCTTTTCAAATTTCTATTCTTTAAAGAATCTTGAAAAAAAAAAAGGATTTCCACAAAAATATGAATAAGAGTGATTTCTGAAGGATCATGTGACACTGAAGACTGGAGTAATGATGCTGAAAATTCAGCTTTGATCACAGGAATAAATTACATTTTACTATATATTCACATAGAAATCATCTATTTTAAACTGTAATGTCATGTTTTTACTGTATTTTTGATCATCAAATAAATGCAGCTTTGCTGAACAGAAGAGACTTCTTTCAAAAACTTGAACATTAGTGTGTTCTATAATCATTACAATTATGTTCATTTAACAATTGTTTTTTTTTATTTGATAAAAGTTGTTCATAAATACACTAATAAATAAAACTAGCAAATAT
>JARWKJ010000008.1:40294461-40554461 GCA_029959095.1 Rhinichthys osculus | reverse complement strand
AACACATCGAAATAAGTGTACTTCTTTACTTTCTGTAAAGCATGAAAAAAGATGATAAAAACATTTTTATTTAAAATGTACTTTACAGTAAATCTTTTAATTTTGCATTATTTCAAACTGCACTTTTAAGTGTACTTAAGTGTGTTAAGAAACATCAAAGTAATACATGAAACTTCATTAATATTATATTATCTATTATATCAAATATATGGATCCACATAATGAATCCACATAAGCATTTTTATCTACCATGTGGTAAACTTTAAATGAATCATTTGACACAATGAATGAATGAAGTTCAAGTCAATGCACTTATTGTGTGCATACGTGTATTTACATTGTACTTTTATTTTAAACAATGCCTGCGTGTAATTACAGCAGTAATTAATTTCTGTAATTACATCTATAATAACACTGTTGTCCTTCTCTTCCCTGTAAACCCTTAAACCGACACACACACACACACACACACACACACACACACACACACACACACACACACACACACACACACACACACACACACACACCAAACCTGTGCTGACCTCTCCTGTATCACCTCAATATCAGCTCAAGTGCTTTACAATACAACATCAACACAAGCAATACACTGAACCTAACCATTATTTTTTTACTTAGTTAAAGACAAGTTTAAAAAAAAATAGTTTTTAGTGTGACCAAATTGGATTTGAAGTACACTAGAAATGCAAAATCAATACAATTATGCATACTTCTTTTTTTTTTTTCACAAAGCCATCTATAAATAAGTTGATAGTCTGGCCAACTTTGACTGGTTCGCTCAGCAAACTCTCTTCAAACTAATGCTCCTGGAAGAGAAGCTGATTGAAAGTTTTCACTGATTCTTTTTGGCCACCCTGAAAATGCAGACTTGGAATTGCGTTATGAATTGCGTTCTGACACATTTGAGAATGCAACGTTAAGAGCACTTACAGCTTGACTGAGCACTTGACTGACAGAAATGTGCACGATTCGTGAAAGTGTGTGAAGAAAAATCAAGTAAGCCTGCAGTAAATTGGAATTCTGACTTGCATGTCAAAAATGCTCATTTTTCAGCGGATGCTGTACGACAAAGTCACGAATTGCTGAACTTTTGGTTGCACGGTGGAGCGTCGCATTATATGTTTCTTTGCAGTGCGCCATCTCCATTGAATGGGTTCCCAGTGTTACCTGACACAGGGTAAACTCTAGTGCAGTGATTCTCAACCCATAAATGAGTTGCAGGCCTCTTCTGAACGAGTCATGAACAGCAGGGGAAAACAATGCCAAATCCAAATGCCAATATGGACAAAAAACATGAACAAAACAATGCTAAATAAAAGCCAATATGATCCAACACTGTCTCATAACAATTCATATCTATTTTATGTGTTAGCAAATTTGAACGATCACATTTTACTATGAACCACATTGAAAATTTGTACGAAATTTGTCAAATATATATATATATGAAGAGTTTGGTTCCAAATTTAATTTGAGTAAAAATGTGTTTTCTTTACCAAGAAAGTGGAAAGATGAAAACCACTATTTTCTGTTTCCAACTTTCACATAGCATTTGTAATAACAACAAAAAATTAAAATCCAGGTTTTGATTTTCAAAGATTTATTATAAAAACGGATTATTTTTTCCCCCAAAATGCAATAAATCCATTTTTTTTCCCAAAACGCAATTAATCCATTGAATCAATATAAAAGTTTTTTTTTTCATATTGAAACTGTTGAAAATACACAACAACGTAAGTTTATTAGTATAATATTTTTATTAAGAACTGTAAAGAAGATTGAACACATTTGTCCTCCTCCCGAGTGCCTCATCTTCTTAATCTCCTCACGTAAATGATTCGATTTCGATGCCTTACGTTTCTTACCCACCGCAGAAACAACCACAGGTTCATCAATGCCGGCAAAATTATTAATTTTTTTGTTTGTTTGTTGATCGAAAAGTACAAAATAGATAAGAAAAACTAGGAAGCCTGGTGTGTTTAAGGCGCTGCCGTTTCTGTTTACATTGCGTGGAATGGTGCGTTGTGATTGGTTGAGAGTGGAATGGTGCGTTGTGATTGGTTGAGAGTGGAATGGTGCGTTGTGATTGGTTGAGAGCGGATATATCGCATTCTGCAGAGAAGGGAGACTGGCGTTTGTCACGGTTTGGAAAGAAAGGGAGAAAACATGACAGAATAACACGGCGGATATCGCATTTTACTTAAAATTAAACATTGACTTTTCAATACCAACCAGATACAATACTGATTTTTGCAGTAACTTTTTTTTTTTTTTTTTAATGGCGTGTATCGCGTTTTGGAACCAAACTCTTCATAAATATATAGGCCTTTTTTCTTTTTTTTTTTGAGAATGTGAGAGATCGGGTTGTATGATCCAGATTCCCTTACTGTGTACAAATAGTAAAATAAAAATCCCAAATTGTCCCAACTACAGTGTGTTTTGTGTAAAGAGTTTTCACTTGTGAAAAAGAAGTGTGCAGTTGTAGTGTACTTCAAATCTTAAAGGTATATTTTTAAATAACTGTTCCTTGCAGATAATTCATGAAATAAAAGACCACTTTAAAGAGAGACACTTTTTGTAATTACAAATATTTAAATACAAGACATACAACTTTCAATAGAAATGTCAGTAAAGTGTATTTTACTTCACCACACATGCTTGTCAGTACATTCGGCTTTAACCATATTTCAAAGACAACAAAATCAATAATGAAATAACATATAAATATGTGCTTAAGTCCTACTTAAAGGTATGGTAGGCAAGTTTTTGTTATACCGGTTGAAACTCTCTTCACATCCTGGTAGTGGATTAACCAATGCATTTTGACATCTGATATTAAAATGTATGTTTTTAATATATAACCATTTCCATTTAGAAGAATTATGCAATTTTATATGATTTATTATAAAGAATTATAAAGAGCAGTTTCATGTGTTGTTTTGGTTTAGTTTCATTGTTTTCCCTGTGTTCCCTAGTTAGTTTCCTAGGTTGTTAATTACTACAGCCTAGCCTGACAGTAGTTCCACTGGTCAAGTTTACAAAGTTTATATTATTAATGACTTTTTAGAGTAACTTACCCAACACTGGCCAATTGTATTTAATATTAATTTCATTGAATTGCAAATAATATGAAAAACATTACATTCAGTTTGCACTTTAAAGTACATAATTCCATAAGTAATTATTTTTAAAAATATGCTGAAGTGTTTGTTTTTTTTCCTCTCAAGGATTTGGCGGTTGAGCTCATGAATTTACTGATATTCAATAGGCATTTAGAAACCAAAATGGTTAATTTTTTCCCATTCAGGCTATATGTCATGATGATAATTCTGCACAGTATTGGAAATTTCATGCAGTTTAATACATTCCAATGTTTGGTTTTTAAAGGGTAACTAAACCCCTGGTCAGAGCCTGACTCCACCCACTGGCAATATTTGAAAAATGCTGGAAAAGTGGGCGGAGCCCAGCGGAGATAGAGGGGACGAACGGATACTCTATCCTGATCGTTTTCAATACTCGCAATTCCAACTCCTGACTCACTACAGTGGTTTTGACGAAACAAGATGGTTTTTATACTGCCATGGGCGCGGTAGCTCGTACCAAGGGGGCGTGGTGAGCTGAAACCAGCTTACGTCAGCTCTCACCGCTACCGTCACGAACTACCGCAAACATCCAATAGGAAAATTCAACTGCAGTAGCCACCGTTCAACCTGAAGAGGGCAGCACTCAGACGGTTTTACACCATATATTGTAGAATTAAAACACTTTATACCCAAATGTCAAAAAAGTTACTCGAATCAATGAACAGCATTAATAAAGCCCCAGTCTTGCATATCATTAATTAAAAAAAGTTGGTTTAGTGTTTAGTTACCCTTTAAGGTCATTTTTGCATATTTCTTTGTACGAAAGCGAGGTACTTGCTTGATGTCCAAAAAAATGATGTAAAATTGATGTACAAAAAATAAGCAGAATCATGAAGCCTTAACATTTAGGCGCCCTTCATCAGCTCTTCATCCTGACTCTCTCTCAGCTTATCCTATATGGCTGGATCCGAAATCACACACTTCCCTACTATATAGTAGGTGAAAAACTGCATGTCACAAAAGAAGTATGTCCGAGTTCACAGTGCTCATGAAAGAGTAGGCAAAAAGTCCCCAGATGAGCCTCTACTTCCAGTGAGATCCTGAAGTGTGCATACGATGGACTGTCCCATGAGGCCACGGGTGAGGGTTTGTGAGTGACGTAACTGACGCTGGTCACATGATAATGACAACATGGAGGATGTAGTACATCCGGATTACATTCACACTACACACACACACACTCAGTCTGACTTGACTGAAGAGAGTATGCGATTTGAGACGCAGCCTATGTCTTTTCCCGCTCCCTATAACTCCTCTCGCTTTGTTTCCAAGCTCGGTCTCATCTCTGGTGTTTTGGCTCCGATTTTTCCCCAAACTACAGGTGTTTTCATTAGGGCTAATGATAGCATGCGACGCCCAGCGCCGTGGTGATCGCTGTTGTTTATTACTTCTGTGATAAGCATTATAACAAAACACACATGTCACAGCGAGCATCTCACGGCCTGCCGGCACTAATGAGATAAATAAATGAATTTGGTACAGGCACAAATGGCTCCTGAGAGCTAGTTACCAGAGACGGAGAGGAGAGAGAGACGAGGTGAGGCAACGGCTGATGTACATATGTCCTTGATTACCGCCGGTTCCCCTGCTTTTATTCTAATAAGTGACATTCTTTGTACTCCCGTGGACAGCTAGACAGTCTGACAGTGGATGGGAATAAATATTGCATGTGGCTCACATTAAGCTGTCAGCTGCGGGCCAAGAGAGAGACGGAGAAATTCACGTGACGTTCGGAGCAGCTACACTTTCTCGGCTCTTGTCACAATTGTCACATCTTGATGATCTCTCCCCTCCGTATCCCCCCATCTCTCTCTCTCTCTCTCTCTCTCTTTCTCTCGCTCTTCTTCACCCCCACCCCCATCCTCTCCTTCAGTCTCCGTCTCGCTCTGACACTCTCTCTCAGTTCAGCCAGTGACATCATGGCTTCTCTGAGTACTGTAATATTTGGGTGTGCAGGCTTTTGAAGGGTGTGTTTGATTGTATTCCTATTTACAGATCATTTTTGTCACAAACTGTAAGCGAGTTGCTCTCTGATGACGAAGATGACGATGATAATGATGCATCACATGCTTGAAGACGAATGTTACTCATGTCACTGATTTCCAAAAGCATGCAGTGGACTTCTTATGATTTCTTAGTGTCTGGGGATTTAATATTTATTTAGAATAAAAAAAAAAAAATTATTTAGAATTTTATCATTTCGGAATTTAATTTAATTTTTAGGCTATAACACATAAATGGAGCACTCGAAAAATTTGCTTTTCACTACTCCCATAGTGTATGAGTGCAGAAAATATATGTTTTTATTGAATATTGATGGAGCAACCGATTTTGTGTGAAAATAAATCATAAAAGTATAATAAAAGTATCATTTATAATTCTTATAAATGTATGAGGTATGAGGACACACGGGGTTAAACCAGCATGAGGCAAAAAGACACACAGTATTGATACAAATACTTTAGCTAAAATAATATGTTTTTAATAATGTCTACGTACAATCACTTTAGCAAAGTTTGAACTAAGTTCGGTTTATTTTGATAAATAAAAGTATTAATTTTTATTCAATAAATATAGGCTACTGTCCCTAAAATATGTTCATTTTAAAAATACAGAAACAAAAGTATTTTAAAAAGTAAAGATTCTGAAAGCAACGAATCATATGCTTTACAGTAGAAACAAATAAATATGACATTATATAATATTTTTTGGAACAGTTTCATTAAATATGGGTTTTATCTCAAGGTGGACACACCCTACTTAATATATGATATTTACCATCTGAATCTAACCATGTCATGTCAACAAGTGGAAACATCAGCCAGCTTATTATTATTATGATAATTATTGTGTTTTTGACCACAACAGGGGCACCTTTTACCCCAAATAGCATATTTTTACATATTCTTCCGTTATTGAAAAACTCTTTAAGATCTTTGTCTCAAAATATATTAAATAATTTTAACTATTCTCATTTGCTACATATATCTACATTTAAAAAAAACATCAAATATTAGATCAAATTATCACCAAATTATGCCCTGCTGCCCGCGATCGCGTCAAAGATCAGACAAACTTCTACGTGCATCTTGAAAAGTGGATGTTTTGGAAAGTGCTATCTAGTGGTTTACAGGAAAATACAACCAAAGACGCCTTTTACCCTGCTGCGCCTTTAGCCCCGTTGTACACTAATGTACAGTTACAAAAAACATTTTCTGAAGAAAGAATTTGCCAGCTGTTGTTGCTTGCTAGGGCATTGCCAAGGTGTTGCTATACAGTTGCTAGAGTGTTCTGGGTGGTTCTGAGTGTTCTGGCTGCCTTACTTCAGGTGGACGATGACGCAATTTTCTTCCAGAAACAAACTCTGTTGTATTATTTTCATGTTATCACTGTGAAGCTGCTTTGATACACTCTGTATTGTAAAAAGCGCTATATAAATAAAGGTGACTTGACTTGATTTGTACTGATTGCTTGTTAACGCATTCAAATTTGGTTTTAGGGTCTCCTGGGTGGTTAAGGTGGCTCTAGGGTGTTGCTAAGCAGTTGATAGTGTGCACTGAGTGCTCATTAAGTGTTAGTATGTGGTTTCTAGGGTGTTCTGGTTTTTGCTAGAGTTTTGTTATGCAGTTGCTAGGGCATGTTAGCACATTAGAATGCGGTTGCCAGTGGGTTTTGGGTGGTTGCTAAGGTATTTTTAGGATGTTGCCAAGCACAAAACCAGACAATTACATTGCTTCATCTGAAAGATGTGTTGCTGTAATTTATAATAATATATTCAATATTACTGATATGACTAGTTTCAAATATAATTATTTTGAAGTGTTGGTGCTTAATGTAACACTCTAGTGTAAATGATAAATTCTGTTGGACATTTGTGCTGGCTACTGTATATAGGCCACCAGGGCACCATACAGACTTTATTTTAAAAATTGCTGATTTTCTATCAGAGTTAGTACTGGCTGCAGATAAAGTCCTAATTGTTGATGACTTTAATAACGCCCAAAAAAACGCATTGGGATTGGCATTTAGAATCATTCTAAACTCAATGAGCCAACAGAAACCATTGACTCTCTCTTTTCGTTGCTCCTTTGCGTGTAAAGTAGATTAAAGAAAATAGTCCATTGAGCACACTCGGGCCCTTAAGAGAGCAGCCAGGAAAAGGGAGCGAAACTGGAAGAAAACAAAACCACAGGTTTTTGCATTTCGTGGAAAAAGAGCACGGAAGCACAGAGAGTGTACAGAAAGGCATTAAAAACTGCTAGATCTGCTTATTTAGTGATCCAGCTCTCAGATTTCATCAAAAATATCTTAATTCGTGTTCCGAAGATGAACGAATGTCTTACGGGGTTGGAACAACATGAGGGTGAGTAATTACTGACAGAATTTTCATTTTTGGGTGAACTAACCCTTTAAGGGAAGTGTACCCAGTTCCGGCTGACCTAATCTATGCAGCCTAACATTGGATTATCGAAGTCTATAATGTATTATGGGTATGCTAGGTCAAAGAGATGTGTTTTTAGTCTAGCTTTGAACTGACAGAGTGTGTCTGCTTCCCGGACAATGGTAGGAAGACTGTTCCAAAGTTTTGGTGCTAAATAGGAAAAGGATCTACCGCCAGCAGTCGATTTAGATATTCTAGGTATTATCAACTGGCCGGAGTTTGAGATCGCAATAGGCGTGAAGGACTACAATGCGTTAAGAGCTCGCTCAAGTACTGCGGAGCTAAACCATTTAGTGCTCTATAAGTAATCAACAATATTTTAAAATTAGTCAATTAAAGGCCGATCTCGAATCTACCCTTTCTGTCAAAGATACTAGATAAAGCAGTATCCTCACAACTATGTTGCTTTCTAGAAAGAAATGGTATCTGCGAGGATTTCCAGTCAGGATTTAGACCGTATCATAGTACTAAGACAGCTCTCATCAGAGTTACAAATGATTTGCTCATATCATCCGATTGTGGTTGTATCTCTCTATTAGTGTTACTTGATCTTAGTGCTGCATTTGATACCATCAACCATAACATTCTTATAAATAGACTCGAAAATGATGTTGGCATTAGTGGATTGCATTAGCATGGTTTGAATCATACTTAACTGACCGTTATCAGTTTGTAAATGAAGAGATGTCTTATCGATCACAAGTTCAGTATGGAGAACCTCAAGGCTCAGTACTAGGACCGTTGCTTTTCACCCTGTACATGCTACCCGCTGATGATACTCGGCTCTATATTTCTTCACGTCCCGAAGAAACTTACAAATTCACAAAATTAACAGAATGCATAGCTGATAAAAAAAAATGTGACTGGTAATTGCCTACTACTTAATTCTGAAAAAACAGAGGACAAAAAACCTCTGCACGTAGTAACCTAGAATACTGTCTAACAGAGTGGCTGTATAGATAAATTAAATAAATTAATCCAATTTTTACAACATAAATTAATCAACACTGAACTTACTTAAGCTGGACTATGACTATTTTCTTCTAGATCTGCTGTACAGCAGAAACAAACTTTGTTATCACTGTTATCACTGTAAAGCTGCTTTGAAACAATCTGTATTGTAAAAAGTGCTGTATAAATTAAGGTGACTTGACTAGACACTGTGGATTGTTCATTAAGTGTTAGTGTGTGTGTGTGTGTGTGTGTGTGTGTGTGTGTGTGTGAGAGAGAGTGTTGGTGTGGGTGTGTGCGTGTGTGACAGTGTGTGCGTGTGCGTGTGTGTGAGAGAGAGAAAGTGTGTGAGAGAGTGTGTCTGTGACAGTGTGTGTGTGAGAGAGAGAGTGAGAGTGTTGTGTGAGAAAGAGTGTTGGTGTGTGTGTGTGTGTGTGTGTGTGTGTGTGTGTGACAGTGTGTGTGTGTGTGTGTGTGTGTGTGTGTGTGTGTGTGTGTGTGTGTGTGTGTGTGTGTGTGTGTGTGTGTGTGTGTGTGTGTGTGAGAAAGAGTGTTGGTGTGTGTGTGTGTGTGCGTGTGTGACTGTTTGTGTGTGTGTGTGTGTGTGTGTGAGAGAGAGAGAGAGAGAGAGAGAGAGAGTGAGAGTGTTGTGTGAGAAAGAGTTTTGGTGTGTGTGTGTGTGAGAGAGAGAGAGAGTGAGAGTGTTGTGTGAGAAAGAGTTTTGGTGTGTGTGTGTGTGTGTGTGTGTGTGTGTGTGTGTGTGTGAGAGAAAGTGTTTGAGAGAGTGTGTCTGTGACAGTGTGTGTGTGTGTGTGTGTGTGTGAGAGAGAGAGAGAGAGAGAGTGAGAGTGTTGTGTGAGAAAGAGTGTTGGTGTGTGTGTGTGTGTGTGTGTGTGTGTGTGTGTGTGAGAGAGTGTTTGAGAGAGTGTGTCTGTGACAGTGTGTGTGTGTGTGTGTGTGTGTGTGTGTGTGTGTGTGTGTGTGTGTGTGTGTATGCGTGTGTGTGTGTGTATGCGTGTGTGTGTGTGTGTATGCGGGGTGCATTCAGCGTCTGCGCTTGTGTCCTTCCAGTTGATCACTGCTGTGAGGATGAAAAACATCCCGCGGTGATCTCCATCCCACTCGCACTCCTCCATCAGCTCAGCTCACCCTCTTTCCTTCATCTCTCCATCACACTCGCACACGCAGATCTCACACAGTGAAGAACAGTAGTTACACAGGGAACGCTGGTCCTGAAGTTTTGTTGATCATTTAGAGCATGACAATCATTCTTCAAAGATGTTTAGCAGGGAAAAATAGATACATATACAAAGTTTACAAAATAATAATAATAGTGGCAATGTATATCTTTGAATAATTTATTTATTTCGATATTTATAATAAATTAAAGGGTAAATGTTGTTGCCATTTCATCTAGGCACTAACAAATAGGCCACAACTCCAACATCCCTGCATATTTTGACTTCTATTTAGCATAATAATTGTATTAGATTTACGTGAATTGTTGTCGAAAATCAGCACATAAAGTGAGTTCGGAATACTTAATGAACTTAATGGGAAAACAAGGAAAGGCAACATAAATCACAAAATGTCACAACACAATCTAAAAGATAGTTAGCCTTAATATACTATATTTGAACTATAGTTCTCTGTGAATAACTGTGAGTGCATTACACTGCGAGATGAGCAAACGCTGTCACACATACACACCTTTAGACATTAATTGTATAAAGCAAATATTATATGCCACCAAACTCATGAGAGAGACTTGCTCTGTCAGTACAGCCGAAGTGCTAAACCTCTTTATCTGTCTGCCTTAATGACACTCCCTCTCTTCTCCAGCGCTGAAAGCCTGATACTACAGCTTAAACCACCTCTAAATACAGACACTTTCCTATCCTATCCTATCCTTTCCTATCCTATCCCGTCCTATCCTATCCCATCCTATCCTATCCTTTCCTTTCCTATCCTATCCTATCCTTTCCTTTCCTTTCCTATCCTATCCTTTCCTTTCCTTGTCTCTTCATTTGAGACATTTAAAGAGATCAAAGCTTAAGCCCAAGGCCATCTCTGGCATATATGAAAACACTACACACATACACACACACACACATACACACACACACACACACACACCTCCTTTAGATCGTAAATGTGGAACTTTCATCCTGTATTTCTCCATTAATGTTTCCCTCTGTTCGGTGACATTCATTAGGTAATCTGGTGAGTTGATCTGATTTCATACCAGTGGAAACACTCAAGGCTAGACTGTGACCAGTCAGTGCTAAAAAAAAAAGTAGATGGTACCAGCAGTACCGGTAATACAGAGCACTGGATATATTCTGTACCAGCTGATAGACGCTGCTTTCAAACGCTCTCTTTCGTGTTTAACTGAACGCTCGGTGAGCTTCAAAGCTTTATATTTACTGTGTGTTTTTACAAGCGGAGTTGAGCGTTGTAGCCAATCACGATCTGTTGAGTGTGTGAACGCAATGGCTAGAGATGTTAGTCAGCAAGTCAGTCAGAATCCAATGAAAACGCATGAGGTTTTGTTCAACACCAGCCACACGCTCTTGAATCCGTTCATTACAACCAACAAAGTGTAAACACGATGTAAATAAGAGATTCATTGTGCAATAAAGTCAGCTTTTAATGATTATAATAGGAGTTTTTGTGAGAGTGTAGAATTCAGTGAGCTTGTGCTTTAGTTATTGACCATCTTAGGCCCTGTTTACACCTGGTATTAAGATGCGTTTTGGTCGATCGGATCACAAGTAGACGAGAGACACATTCCCGTTCACACCTGGTGTTTTAATCCGTCTCTTTTGTCCACTTTCAACCACTTCTGTCCTGATTTCTTCAAGGGGAGAGTCAATGGGAGGGTAAATGTACTATGTTTTTTTTCAGATCTTTCCATCTAATTGATGAAATAATTTTGAGATGTACGTGAACACGACCGAAGACGACAGAAAAACACACGGAGAGCATCAGCTTTAGTTTCTGCTCTGAAGCCGCAAGACCAGCCGAACGCAGTGAGTGTGTGTTAGAAATCAGGAATGGTGAGAGAACATTGTGCTTGGTACATTTTTCATCTTCAAACCAAACTTGGGTCTCCCGCCGACAAAGTTTAAACCCCGTCTGGCTAGAGCTCTTCCCATAATGTCACTCATTAGTTCATCATTAGGTCAGTAGACGGAGAGAAGACGGTCTTTTGTGGCTGTTTGAACACATTCGACCACATGAGTGTTTACACTACGAAAGCAATCCGCTCTAATGTGTTTTCTATTACCTCTGGAAGTGGTCAAAAGTGGACAAGCTCAAACGTTTTAGACCCCGTTTACTCCTGTATTTAGCGCCGTCCACTTGTGATTTGATCAGCCAAAATGCATCTTAACGGGACCTTAGTGATTATGAAGGGAGGCTCTGCTCTTGCTTTCTGTTTATTACCTATTCACAATATGAATACAAGTTTAGTTTTTCGTGCTGCTAACTACACTGCAAAGGATCTGGATCCTTTCTGGATCGACAACCGCATTTAAATGCAAGATTATTAGGTGTGTAACGATACACAAACCTGACGGTTCGGTTCGTCCCACGGTTTTGAGGTCTCGGTTCGGTTCATTTTATTTTTTATTAAACAGTGCTTTAATGAACAAATTGTGTCCTTGTCTTTAAATTAATTCAAATTAGTTTTAATTAAAAACAAAATTATCTGCTAATGCTGTTAACTACAGCCCTTACTTGCACATTACTATAACAGTAAAGCTTAACATGATATAATAATAATCAACACCCAAATAACAAATTGTATGAAAACATGTAAACTGCACATAAGGCCATTTTTGCATTAACATGGTTTTACTCTAATTTGTTATTGTTATATAATAATTTACACAGTTGCTGTTATTTTCATGACAACTATTTTAAACATACATTAAATAATCAAGATATCATAAACAGGTTAAGTAAAATATAATATATAGGCTAATATATAGCATTTATTTAGTGAAAGAGTTAGCAAACCAGCAAGCTGTGGACACTGAATGACTTGCCTGAGGTAAATATAAAGCTATGTGAAAAACTAAGCGTTTAATTGACGTATTTCCGCTGTTGAAACACTGATTGAGTGTTTACACGAGTTATGATGGCTTTCAGTAAGTATACTGTAACTTTCAACATACCTTCGGGTGTCCATTCATGTTTATTCTGTAACTGAGGAAGAGATGACCGCGCTGCCGCATGCATACAGTGATATCGGTCACGCCACATCTAAGAGCGCCAAAACGGCATTTATTGTTTGCATTTCGTGATCAAATAGACATAATTTGAAAGATTACACCTTGCTTATTATCAAAAGTAACAAAACACTGAGCTTATTGCGATTATATGCAGTTAATGGTGGTTAGGCAACAGTCCTGTATTCGTTGTGTACACATAACACATGAAGTGAATGAGCCGGGGCTGGGCGGGGCAGCAGGGGGCGGGGCGTGTTCGGTTCGCCATGAGAGTATCGCGATACGTATCGTGGGTGGTGTATCGCGTTTTTTCGGTTCGGTTCAAATATCGTTACACCCCTAACGATTATGAAAGTGTTAACCAACAGACACGCAAAACGGGACATTTGTTTTAAGTACTTAAACAGTTTTTGCTCTGGTAACAAAATTGATAGATTGGGAAATTTTACTGATATTGCTACCGACTATTGAACTTGTGGTACCGTGACAACCCTACACTCATCAACACACCTATGAAATGAAAAATAAAACGTGCATCGAATGTAGGTCATGGTTAATTGATTTATTGCATCGACATGTTTATGGTTTCTGTTAATGTCAAACAATTTTACTAAAAGCACATGTAAGCAGTGCAGCTGAACACTAACCGGCGTGTGATGAAAACCTTCACCAGTGAACGGCCCGCTAGAGCTCGTCAGCACTGAGTGATTAGCTGAAATAATGTCTCTGTCAGCCTTAATCACATTAAAACGTGGTTAACATTTAATTTTTCTCTCTTCATATGCAAAAATTTCCACTAGATTTGCAGTGAAGGCCATTGAAATTCCATTATAAAAAGAATAAAAATTTCAGGCATCATTTATTCAGAGAGAGAGAAAGAGTGGAAGTGGATGAAGAAAGTGCTGAATCTTTCTATTAGCACTGCAGGGCTGAGAAATGATCTTCAGCGCTTCAGGATGTGAGGGCTGAGACCGGACGCCCCGAAACACACATTCACTCAAACCCTGACCCACATCATCTGTGACCCCACCGACTGGGATTTACACGCGTTTGCGTTTGACTGTGACATTGATGAAACAAGTGAATCGGCTAAATAGCATGCAGTACGATGTATAGAGTTTCAATGGTGCTTTTATAAATCTGTTTTATAAATATAGTGGCCCCAAAAATTATTTAGACACGTGCCTCATAGGAAACTTTAAAACATCAAACCAAGAAAACAGATAAATCTGGTGTTTTGGTGATTTGTAGTGGATTTATGTCAGTTCACACAGGAGTAGAGAATCACATTAAAGGGGTCCTTCACTGCTGTCAGCGTGGGTTTTCAATAAAACTTGGCTGCCTATATATTAGAAAGATGAAAATTTGTCAAATAGGTAGGAAAACTTCAATGCACATAATGCACTGGGCATATTGCCGTTCAAGGCCACTCCCACTAGTATGTTTCCTTTCCTCGCATCTTAGCTCCACCCTTAGGACGCGAGGGAAAGATACACCTGTGTTTCCTCGCTCAGGAAGCTTTATCGCTCCTCAGTCATCCTTCGCTGGGAGTTTGATTGACAGGCGATCTGACCAATCATAATCCGCCGAATCTGCCATTTTGTCCGACAAAGCAGTCAGGAGAGTAAGTAGATTAACGTCGGTGGACTTGAACTTGTGTACTGACGTCTTTCCACGGATGTTCAGATGTTCATTCATGTTTATTTGATGCTATAAATTAACTAGAAGGAAAAAATGATCGGTTCACGAGCAGCTTTAACTGAGGTGCTCTGTTACGACACAAAATGGTATTTATTGTTTGAATTTCTTAAAGAAAAGACACAATTTGAAAGCTGAGACTTTGTTTCATATCAGAAGTAGCCTGCTCTGTCTTGTCTGTCGGCGAGTTGTCAGTGTCCTCTCTACAATGTATTTTTCACAGCGTGAGAACCATGGCTTGTCGGATGCTGCAACATTAACTAAAGAGGGCGGGTCTTTGCCCACAGTCAATTAGATTTTTCTAGAATTGAGATGTCCTTCAAGATGGACAATCGGTTTCCGGGTCACGGGCTGGAAGACGAATGAGCGAAGAAATGAGGAAGCATCAATATGCGTATTGAGAAGAACCCAAATACTGCTTTGCTTTAGTAGGACATACTTCCTGGCAAACTTTTAGTCATAATAGTGTCGACTTGTAGGCAGTGGCTATTTGAAAAACACAATACTTCTGGAAATACTTTTTGTCTTCGTTTTGATGTAGAAGGTGAACAGGGTCACACAAAACACCATCAGGGTGACACACGTGGCACTAAATTAATGCAATAAACATTCACTAAAAAGAAAATGTACCAAAACACCATGTACTGATAGCAACCAAAAAAAGAAGAAAAAAAGAAATGTGTGATTATATGTTAGGGCTTCTGGGAATGACCTCTGTTTTTCACATTTAATAATATGAGAAAAAAAATTAAACTTATTTTTAAAAACCATAAATGTATTAAAGGAGTCATAATGTGCAATTTTCACTTTTCCATGAGAATCAATGTATGTTATGATTGACTAACGATTATACATTGGCCGGGATGCCGATATTCAAAAGTGAAGCGTTTGTTTACCCCAGGGTTCTTAAACTAGCCAACGTGCACGCGCACTCAAATACGAGATTTCAATTTCTCCCCCGACATGACGTCAAGACGGGGCCGGATATACCATATATGGACACCGCAGAGGAGGCCCGCCCTGCCCCTCTCCCCATCATATTCAGTCAAGAAAGATGCAGAAACGTAGTGCACACGTGAGTTGCTCTGTGTTGACTGTCATAATCCACATTCTAATGTTTTTTCTTTACCCAAAACTGACCAAACTACAAGGGACAAGTGGATGAAATTTATTTTTAATGACGCTGTTCCAACAACCATCTCAACTTGCTCAACGTTAGGTGTCTGCGCTAAACATTTCACAAAAGAATCTTTTACAAATTTGGGGCAATATCAGGCGAAGTTGGCATCGAAGCTATGTTTGGAAAAAGGTGCCATTCCAACAATCAGGGACTTGCCTGAATTTGAAACGGTAAGACTGTGTTTTTATTACTATATTTTGTGTAACAAACAGCAGCTAACTACTAATGCGGTTAATGTATGTGATAAACACGGGGAATGGACTCTACGAATGCATGAGTCAGGATGGTATTTTAGCAAATGAGCCACTTCACTGGACATTAGTAATTTAGTAATTACTAATTTAAAATCTGATACATAGTAATTATGAAGTTTTCCCTCAGTGATAAACAGACTATCGCAAACACATTATAACACATTATAGCAAACGTTAATCTCTATAACCACTGTAAACTGAAAATAAAGTAGACTACATCTCCGTTAATGTAATCTACATTAAATAAAAGCTAAACTTATGTGGGAGAAAATAGCAAAAAAAACGTTTTAGCTCGTTACTGATGTTAATGTATGTCTCAGTCAAAAAAATTGTCTTTACCATTCATTCAGAGACATGTTGATGTAGACGTCCTTCAATTGACTGTTGTTCCTCTTCCGTTTCCAGCTCTGGTTCAGAGTCTGGCTCAAACACGGTTGAATCCCCTAGGTCGCGGCCAGGTCGGGTTCATTAACAACTTGCGCCATGATCTCTTTTTGGAATGATATGCTGAAGTTACCTGCGGTGTCAAGCCCCCTCCTTCCTGCCACCAATCAACGCGCCCCTCATTTGCATTATTAAAATGACCGTCCACGACAGCCAAAACCTCGCATCAGATCTCGCGAGACAATAATGCATTCAGAAATAAGGGTCAAACGAGCTCTGTGTTTATTTTTTTCCAATTTTTCTTTTTTAGAAGGGCATGAAATGACTATAATAGAGCGTGGGTATCAAAGTTAATACTACATTATGACTCCTTTAACATTTTTTAAACCTAATAAACGTTTGTGAAACCCTTTTGAAAATCTTTTTTTTATATATAACTCACATGAAATGTAATATTTGTGGAAAGAAATTGTTCAGAACAGTGACATAAGCTTGCTAAAACCATAACACCAATGTTTTGACCAAATGTTTCCTCTCTTGTGCTGTCATATTTTTTTTTTGGACCTTATGACGTCAATTTTATGCTTTTTTCACTTCTTCAACAGAAATGAACTGAAAAGATATGACTTATTCAAAAGCAATTATTTCCATTCCTAACAACGTTCCTTTTCAAAATAACAAATCAGTAAAATGACTAAAGCAAAATGTGTTTGGATGTTTCGTCACCATTTGTCAAGCTGTTTATTGGGGGGCAAATAATTGGGGAGACTTGTGCTATTCCTGTGTCATAAAGTTGTTCAAATTGGTGGTGAAAGTGGTGTTGACAGCGTATCAGATTCTTTAATTGACAGTGGTGTGTGTGGGGCGTCGCGGTGAGAGCGTGTGTGTTTTGCTTTTCTCTTTCTATGTGTGTGCGCGCGCGTCTGGGCCCGTGTCACTCAGTGCCAAGACCTCGAGACCTCTGCGCTCATTTAGCGGTAACATTATGAAAATCATCCCTCAGCCCTAAAGCGAGAGATCTTTGTTACGACTCCCGGCTCTGTCAAGCCTTCACCAATTACACTCGCAGGTACAATGGTCTATTGAGCGGAGCGGAGCCCTTGACTGGCGCGGCGACAGTGATTTGTGAATCGTTACCGCGTCGCTGGAGGAGAGCTCCGTACCTGAGGAATGCAAATAATGTGCCGCGAAACCAAACTACAGCTACTATTACCGCAGATTGGATTTTTTTCATCCTTTCTTCGCCTCTCACAAGTGTGAAGTTTTCAACTAAATGTAAATTTGTCTCCATCAGAAGTGGCCACAAGCTCAGAATGATGGCTTTGACGCTCAGCTCCAGCTGAAGGGCCTCTGGAGGAAGAGCGATATATATATATATATATATATACACACACACAGATATGGGCCAACTGCGTATATATATGGGATATCAGTTTATATATGTATATATATGGGATATTACTTTAGAATGACAACATGTACTGATTGCATGTTCTCAGAAAGATGTGCAGTCCAACCGGAGGAGACTTCTTTATACGCCAAATGCAACAGAGCTGAATTTTAACGTCTTATTTAATCAGTCTGCCACATTCAATCTGACACACACTCCATACACAGATGGAAATCACTCTGGTTTAGTGGTGTGAGTGGACAATTGTCTCCTAAGAGAAGCCTAGTTGATGGGAATAGTTTAGCCAGACGTGAAAATCGTGGCACACAAAAGACGAAGTTTCACAGAATGTTCATGGTGATCTTTCCTTATAACAAAAACATACAGTATGGTGACCTATCTCCACAAAAGTTACAAATCAAGTATCATAAAATTAACCAATACCACTCATATGCTAAATTGCGAGAATTTATATGCAATTCATTACTTACTGAAAAAGTTGCAGGAAAACTTAGATTGCCAAATATTCTCATGTCTTGTAAACAGTCACGATGCATCCAGTTTGAATATGAATATGCACACATGGGATTTGAAAAACTCATTTTTTTAGGAGACTGGACTGAGATTATCAATGTGAATAACAACTGACATTTTGCTCTGTTCCTCCTCACACAAAACTTATGTATGCCTTAAGAAGATTTGGAATATAGTGCATATATGCATAGTCATATGGACTATTTTGATGTGACTTTTATGGTGATGTGTCTTTTAGCAGCGTGAACATTATATTTCTTTTCACATTCCACAAAAAAATGTAGGTCATAATAAAGTGATTCTCATTTTAAGATGTATTATTCCTTTAACCCTTTAAAGGCTAAAATATGAAATAATTAACTAATACAATAAATGTATTTTTCTTAAAGGAATGGTTTATTGAACCTTTAGACAAAATATAGAAGAAAATCTAGTTTTGTTTTGTTTTTTGAGTGTCATATTTGATACATCAGGCTTATATGACTCATATAGTATTGATGTAGAAGCATATGGAGCTCATACTCGAGGAGGGGAAAAAACATTAGTTTTATTCAGAGGCCCAAACACAGTAAAAATATACAATTTAGTCCAGTTACTGATATTTAAATGTCCAAAAAGTAACATGGATTTCTGATGGGTTAATGCAAATGAAGAAGATAAGTACTTGAGTAAAATGCATATAAATATCAGTCGTCACTCTATATCTGCCAAATATATGTCTCAGTAGGATCTTTAAATGTTCACTTTTATGATAAAAGCTCTGTAGTTTTAAAATATATAATGCAATGCAAATACAATGACGACTGAGAGATGAACAAATAAATCTTCAACAAAATCCTGATGATCATATTTGATACTCAAATTTGATTATGATTTAAAATATATATATGTTTGGAAAATCAAGTAAATGTAAGTTGCTTCAGTTCAGTAAGTGTTCATCTTGAAATATTAGTGTATAAAGTGTTTTTATACAAAAATCAGTGCAGATTTGACAGTAGAAACACACGTGCACCACGTATACAATTATTATTGAACAATTATACTGAAAGACTTTTATTTGCTAAAAAAAAAACGATTGATCAGACGACAGAACGCTTGTAGTGGATCATGTTGATGATCTGGCCTAAGAGATGTGGTTGTCAGATACAGTAGGCTTTATAGGGTTAACGGATTCATCTAGGGAACTGTTTTGTGTTGCGTTGAATCACGGCAAAATTATGTCGGGACAGTGTGGAAACTGGTCGGAAACCAGTATTGGTTCTTTGAAAGAAGTCCAAAAGTCCTTCTAAAAGCATATGGATGTAATCTTATAATACCCTACACACACACACAAACACACACACATTGTTCTGACCATTTTCAAAAGGTGCTCCCGATTTATCCCGTTGTGTGTTAAAAGCTGAGGAATTCATTTAAAAGGGTTGTTGAGTATTTGATTGACAAAGAAGGTCTTCCACTGAGAATGACTGTTTTCATTTTATGGCATGTGGCGGCCACAGATTCGTCCTCCTAACCATCATCTACATCTTAATTTAGTGGAGTTTGCTAAATCAAGCATCATTATTACTATCACTTATACTTGGGGTTAGTGATTTGTAGGGGTGTAATAATTCTCTCCTTCTCAGTAAAAAAAATCGAACCGCACTTTTCGTAATGCATATGTATCTATACTATGGTTTGTTGAAAATAAATAAAACAGACAGACAGACAGACATAGTTAGGATACTGTCTGTTTCTGTCGATGGATATGCATTCTGGCTTCCCCTAAACCTTGTTTAATACGAGTGTGGAAACTAAACTAATTTAAGCCTTGCCAATTTAAACATTCAAGCGCAAGAAGACGCGAAAGAACTCGAGTGAGATATTGATAGTCAAATATTGAGAACGGACAAATTCACACAATCATTATGTAAACCAGGGCTCTAGAGTGCGACCAATTTGGTCGCACATGCGACCAAAATTTGTAAGGGTGCGACAATTTTTTCCTAGGTCGCACCAGTGCACCTAACGTTCTCGCATGATCGCATCTGCTGCCTCTCCACAAACGAGTATTTTGTTTTCCTTGCACGCATGGTTGGATCATATCGTGGTCTAAACCAATCAGAGATAGAGATTGGGCGGGTCTTTGCCTCTGATTGGCTGTGGTTCAGATATTCCTGTAGGACTAAAATGCTCTGTGCTGACTGTGTGATTGAAATAAATTGCGACCTGTCACCTGAGCACCAGAGAATCAGTTACGGCAATCAGCAGCATCAGCTAAATAAACGCAGGAAAACAGACGACGAAGAAACTTTTAAAAATGTAGGCTACTTGAACTAGGTAAAAAATATTGATTTCTCGATTTTAATCGATTCTAATTGATTTTTACGAACCGTTGGGCTATGCTGTTTTCAGTTGATGAATGAATGGAACATTGTAGCGAGCATCCCATCCAATAAATCGCAATAATCTTTGTGCTTTGTTACTATTGATATGAAACAAAGTCTCAGATTTCAAATTAGGTCCATTTTCTTACGAAATTCAAAAACATAAATCGTGTATTGACGCTGTAGCGTGAGATCGCTCTGGCTCAGCTCAAGAGAAGCAGCACATGATCTTCTTTTCCGCCTTAATAATACCAGTTACAGTACCAAATAAACATGAACGAGCATCTGAAAGTGTGTTAAAAGATAGAGTACAACTTATCGAAATCCGTATCTTTCGCATGGAATCGCTCAATCAGTGTTTCAACCGTGGAAAGACGTCAGTAAAACAATTGTAAACAATGTAATGTAATGTCACATTTACCTAAAAAAAAAACATATCCAGTGCCCATAAACTCGTTAGCTAGCTAGAAAAATTAACTCTAGAGGAGCATTGTGCCTAATATATGCACCATATTACATATTCATTTCATTATAATGTTTAATGTTTTTCAATATTTAATGCATGTTGTTTGAAAAAAATCTGGCAAGTTGTTATGCAGCCATTTAAATGTTTATATTTCATATAACTTTATTATTATAAAAAAAATAAAAGTGTAATTTAAGTGTTTGTGTACAAATCAGGTAATTTTTACTTTCAATATTATAGTAGGCTAATGAAGCATAGTGGGCTACAACTGACTCCCAGTTTACAGCATTAGTTAAGAGATTTGTTTTTCTTGAGAAAATCTGCCATGTATTGTACCTGATATCCAAAATAATCAATATTGAATCTAATTGTGAAATTTGTGTCAATACCCTGCCCTAACTTGAACAATGTAAAAACAGCACTTTAATTTTTTTTTTTTTTTAAGATTTATATTTTTATATACAGTATAATTGTGCTTCAAATAAAAGAAAAAAAACTACACCTTATTGTTGTTTAAAAGCATTTACATAATATATATGAATATATGGAGCGTGATAAAAAGCTGACCTTGAAATTGTGGCGTTAAAGGCGACGCGAGACGAGGAGAAAATTTGAGTGCACCTAAATTTTGTGCTGGTGCACCTAAATAAAAAAGTTAGGCGCACCAGTTTAACCAAGGTAAAAAGTTAGTCTGGAGCCCTGTAAACACACCCGTCCTGGCAAGTATCCTAGCAAACATAATAGATTATATATTGAACGTAAACAGTCGAGAAAGACAACTCATGTATCAGTATCAGTGTACTGGATCCGTGCATTAGGCTATGTCTTAAAGTGCAGCCTGGTCTCATTGTTAATACGTAGGTTATTTTATACGTGTATGTATACGTAATTTTCAAAGATAGAAAACGTACTTTTATGCTGAAACGTATAATATGGACGTATCTGCAACATTTAAACGTAACATTATTTGATTTTACAGCTACAAACTTTTGCATTTGAATCATTTGAATTCATCACCACTGGATAAAAGGCTGAATTTGGATCTGTTTCTTCCAAAACACGTATGGATTCTAAAGATTTGGATTACATCAAACTAATAAAATGTATGTCTTTTGTGAATTTATGTTGTGTTTTATAGGAGAAAACGCCTTTTGTGTCTCACGGTAAATAAACTAAATATTACAAAATGGTTAAAAGGAATTTTTAAGATTATAAAGTTTATTCTTGTTTAACACCATGCAGGCTAATCCTCCAAAACGAGTTTGCAGCAGAAGGCACGAACAGAGCGAAATGTTAATATTTATGAGTATTATATTAATAAATGCAACTGAAAACTTAATTGATTAGACAGTAGAAATGCAATAGAGTCAAAACATTAATGCCACGATTTTAATATGCATAAATAGTATTACGTACAAATTTGTACCTCGGTAGATTTGTTCATACGTAAATAAATGTTTTACGTTTTAGTGCTGTAAATACGCCAATACGTAGTTGCCCGATTCGTATGAATTCGTACGAATGACCTACCCCTGAACCCGCCCCTAAACCTACCCATCACTCTGGTTTGGACCAGCCGAATTAGCCACCTCGTACTCGCTCGTATGAATTGGCCGTGAGAAAGCGTTGGTTACTCCCAGTGATTTGTGATATCAAACTTTAGTGACATGAACAATGGCTCCAGTCGTGTGTAAGAACGTACGAATGTATAGACAGGCCTATAGTACCACTATTTTCCTACGGCTTACCAGAGGATGGAATACAATTCTAGTATAACTCAATGTGTTACAAGTGTGTGGCGAGGTGTGGTTCACGGGTGTGACTGTGGTCATGAATATGCAAACACTTGTGAATAATAATATGTGTCAGTAATTTGAATGGTTGGCGGTCTGTCTGCAGACTCTAGCGGAGAGGAGCATGCAGAAGTTTGGACCTGATCGACCGGGTCACAGCACCACCAGACGACCCACGGACCTACTGGGTCACGGCACCACCAGACGGCCCACAGACTGACCGGGTCACGGCACCACTAGACCGACCGGGTCACGGCACCACCAGACGGCCAACAGAACGACCGGGTCACGGCACCACCCGACGACCCACAGACCGACCGGGTCACGGCACCACCATACGGCCCACAGACCGAACGGGTGACGGCACCACTAAACCGACCGGGTCACGGCACCACCAGACGGCCAACAGACCGACCGGGTCACGGCACCACCCGACGACCCACAGACCGACCGGGTCACGGCACCACCATACGGCCCACAGACCGACCGGGTCACGGCACCACCAGACGGCCCACGGACCTACCGGGTCACGGCACCACCAGACCGACCGGGTCACGGCACCACCAGACGACCCACAGACCGACCGGGTCACGGCACCACCATACGGCCCACAGACCGACCGGGTCACGGCACCACCAGACGACCCACAGACCGACCGGGTCACGGCACCACCATACGGCCCACAGAGGAGCTTGTGAGGATGGCAGCAGACGTGAGGAGCGAGGAGCAGCCATCCCTGAGGTTAATTAGCATTCTCTTTCCCTTCACTTTATTATCAGCTGTGTCCTCCACACACCCGTTTAATTGCGTGAGCTGATCGAATAATAAATGGCAGAGTAATTACCATTCTAAAGGAGAGATCCCTTTCTCTCTCTCTCCACCGCACAACTCAGTCAAAAGAGATTTTTATTCTAAATTAAGTTTTTAACTGTCATCTGTCATCTTAGGTATAATTATAACTTAGACATTTCGGGTTCATTGTTCTCGCTCTGTGAAATTCTCGACGGAGAAAAGACATTGTGACAGCGGATTTTTAGGCGCATGGAAAATGATGTTTAGGAGGAATTCTCAATGCCTCTAAATGAGGAAGCAAATATGCTAATTAATCAAACTCTCTCACAGGGCAATAACCATTTTTTCTCTCTTATTTTAATATATTTAATCAGTCTCCGGATGAGGTAATGTGGCTGTCTTTGCAGGACGGCTTCATTGTATGAGTGTAGGTTTTTTTTTTTCTCCTCCCAACAAATAAAAAATACACACAGTTTCCACATTCTCACTAATGGACCAATTGTAATTTCAGCCACATCTCAAATCACCTTTATTTTATGGTGAAAATGACATTTAATAAAAATTTAAAAAAGTAAAGGCCAACATCCTTGTCTTGGTGAGATTTTTTAGAGCTATAATTTTTTGTATTAATAAATACACACAATTAAACATCTTATATATATATATATATATATATATATATATATATATATATATATATATATATATATTATATTTGTTTTCTGCACATCAGGGTTATTATCAAAATAAAAATAAAACTATTACAAAACATTTGTGCTGTCAAATTTATAAATCGCATCTAACATAAAAGTTTGTTTGTTTGTCAGTATATATATATATATATATATATATATATAATATATACACAAACAAATATTATGTAAACACAAACTTGTTAGATGTTAGATGTGATTAATCGTGGTTAATTGATTTGACAGCACTAAAAAAAATTTCATATACAAAAACATATTTAAAATAAAGTTGAAAAAAATAGATATATTATATGAAAAACTTAAACTAATTGTAAATTAGAAATGTTACTTACTATAATTAGTTAAAGCACTGGAAATAATTAAAAACTAAAACTGAGCTAAAAATACATTAAACATAAATTGTAATATTTAAAAGAAGAAAAACTAATAAAAAATGCTGACAAAAGCAGAAAGCACCTAAATAAATCATTTTGATCATTTCACCTTTTGTTTTATCATAGTTTTGAAACTGTAATGCTTATATAAAAGTGTTATTTTAATGAATTAAGTTGAAAAGTTTGTGTGGAAGAAAGTTTAGCCTGTTCCATATACAGTCAGGTTTTTTTTTGAAGTGATCAATATAGACTCTCTATGCCCGTAATGCTCTGATGTGTTTGGCTTAACCAGGTGTGTCTATACAGTATGAGAAGCATCCAGGTGAGTGGTTTTCTACTCTACCTGCTCCGCTGTTCCAGATATCACCGGCCTCCGTCCCGGTCAAGCCGCCATCCCACACCACGGAGAACTTCAATTACAGCGGGACTCTCGGAGCAGAGAGCGAGGGGGTCGCATTGATTGAGGAGGGCAACAATTGATTTTGTCCATTACGTGGTGAGAATGTTTCCATCCTGCGCAGATCAGGCTGCCCTCCTCCTGTGGGTGGAGATAAGAGCCCACTGCATTGTGGCTGCCTAATCTGTGTGACGGCGCTTGTCTGTGCTGAAATTGATGTGGCTTTTCATGCGGCCGCGTGTGGGTCTGCGCGGGGGGGTCTGTTCCTCCACACCCCCGTCTCGGATCCTGTCGAAATACACGAGAGGGATTTGCATCGATACAGATATTTGCCTTTGTATTTGTTCCAGAGAATGTTTCTTAAGAGAATAAAGGAGTTTGTAATGATGCCTTGAAACTTGTTGAATTCTTAGGCCTCCTATTGTGGTTACAGTGGGATGCGGGTCAGAAGAGGCTCATTAGTATTAATACAAAGGATTTAGACATGTCATTCTGTAAACAGGAGAGTTATATAGAGTTTCTATTCAGCTTTTTAACAACCATAATGCATTCAGAAGCAGCCACACACACACACACACACACACACATCTTGAAAGTCAACATGAAATTAAAATTTCTCTTTTAGTGAAAAATCTCTCCTATTCTGTTGCTGTCCACTCGTAGTAGAAAAGGTTCCATATGGAATCTTCAAGGGTTCCGTCAGGCGCTTCATTTATAGAACCTTTTAGGGATTCCCCTCATGGAATCATTTTATCGAGGTAGTTTTAAGTTTTAATTAGATTTTATGAATTAAGCAGCTCATAAACATACTTTATCTCTATAAGATATTGAAATTACCTATTAAACATGAAATTATTATGCAATCATTTAAGCCATTTCCACTATATAGAACTAATTTTGGGCATAAAGCGTTCTTCAGAATTGACTCAAGAACCCTAGTGTTGTATATAGAAACTGTTGTGGTTTCTCTCTTTTATAAAAAATCACTTCTCAGAGAATTCTAGACTTTATTTTACAACAAAGCTGAGCATCTTCTCCAAAAATGGTAACACACCCTGACCCTATAGATATTTTTAGTAGGGTTGTCAAACGATTAATCGCGATTAATCGCATCCAAAATAAAAATTTGTGATTACATAATATATGTGTGTGCACTGTGTATAATTATTTTGTATATAAATGCACACATGTATATATTTAAGAAAAATATGTTATTTATATATAAAATGTTTATATTTATATAAAATATACATTATATAGGCTACATTCAGTCTATATACAGTATGCAAATATTTCTTAATGCATGTGTGGGTATTTATGTATTAAAAATAATTATACACAGTACACACACATATAGTATGTAAACACAAACTTTTATTTTGGATGCGATTAATCGCGATTAATCGTTTGACAGCCCTAATTTTTAGATAAAGGTCTTTTACCATGTGTCCCACTAGAATATAATTGTGTGCTGTACGCAACAGGCCTTCTGCAGGCTTCAGAAAGTCAAACCAAAGTCACACACAGAGAAAATAATAGTGTTCAAACATCTAGGCTATTTTACTTAATTCCTAAATAATAACATTTTCTACAAACCATTGAACCTTTTTTTCTCTGAGAGAGATATTTGTCTTGCTAAAGATTATCCAAAGCCCACATATCAATTTAGACATTATTTTAGCAAACTCACATTTAGGTCTGTTTTTTTTTTTAAATGTTATATAACTCCCACTTTGAACAATCCACTCAATTCCCAATGGATAAAATGTCCTGCTTCTGATTTGTTTCCTTCAGAAAAAGCCTGAGACCACTTTAGTGAAAACGCCCCCCTTCCTCCTTTTTAAACAGTTGTTTTCATTTAAAAAATGATTTTATTAGCATAATAATTTAAGTAAACAGATTTGTTTGTTTTGATTGACACTAAAAAGCCAACTGTATCATATTTAATACACATTCTGAAGCCTCTAAATTATCAACATGATCAAAAGGGTTGTACACAATTTTCTACAAGCCTTCTGTTATCTGATTGGAAGTTTATACTTTTTCTTAGCAAGTTATAGGCCTTTTAGTATAATTGTAAAAAAAATATCACAGTGTTTCCCATACATTCATTAATTTGTGGCGGCCCGCCACAATATCAACGCTGACCGCCACGGATTGATTTTCAAATTTTTAACTATTTAATATGGGTAAATAGTATTTTATTGTAGAGCTGCGCGCAGCTAGCTTGCTCCCTCCCTCTCTCTCACTCTCACACACACAAACTGACAACGGAGGCGCGCGCGCGAATATCCCCTCCTCCTCCTCGAGCACGATCTGCATCAAAACCATTTTTTACAGTCTATGATCAAAACATGAGCATGCGTAGGAGGATGGTGCTTATTCCCCAGCGAAGAAGATTCCAGAAATCAATCCGGACCCGGAGTTGAAAGGTTAGTATACGCACAACATAACTCTGAGAAGTTAGTCTATGTTAAACGCTGTCGCGTTTCCATTACAGATTTTTTCTAAATATCGATAAAAAAACTATTGCGAAATGACGGCGCGACTAAAACGTCCTTTTTTTCCTCTCGCGGTCAGTCATTCCAAAAATCATGGCAACGGACGTTGGTAGGTTTATTTCACAGCCACCGCACTAGACATTATTATCATTAGCCTATTAATGTAAAGAGACGTAGGCCGCGTGTTATCCAAGCATTAATGACAAGGAAAGACCCTTATACTGTGAGCGGCACATATGAGGTGTTTTCTCACTCATTTCTGCTCCGAGCTCTTGATTGTGGCATTTCTTTAAGGTTTAGAATCCAGTATTCCTGTAATTATTTTGTCTTTTATGAATTTAATAAAGAACTCTGTCTCGTATTCTGTCCAAACACACTGCGCTTTCTAAGTCAGGTGACTGTAAATGCGCAAAAACTGTTTCCATTGCAGTTTTGCAAAAAAAAAAAAATCCGAATTGCCTGAAAAACCACCTCACGCGAGCGTAAAACCTTTTTTGTGATAAATGGGAGTTTTTGCGAAATTGACGTGTTTCCATTGAGCATATTTTCAATTCGCAATTTAAATTCGCGCCATTTGAAGGGTTGTGGAAACTCGGCTCGGAGACCCACCTTAGTTATTAGCAAGCATGTAAGGAGCCTAGCTAATAATGTTAACATGAGAATAACGGTTACAGCATGTAATGCATAATGTTAACATGCTGTATATGGCTGCTAGTTAATATCGACTGCCCGTAGTAGACAACGTTAATGTTAAGTATTTAATCATAACGCTGACTGTTTGCTCCCTAAATCCAGATGAATATTGAAAAATACTTTCAAAGATTCAAAAGGGCTCGTCCTGAGGAGCAAAGACAGTCAGAGGTAATAGCAAAGCAGAGAAACACATGTGGAAGCTAAACATTCCGACCATTGTGATAAGCTATTCAGTTAATTTATTTTGAATATGTCCAGGCTTCTATCAGCGCTGCTGTGTCCTTAGGTGAAAACAGACCTCCGAAACCAGCTTCAAGGAGATCACCTGGCTGCCTGCTTGAGGATCTCCATCAATGGACCCTGTCCTGAGGCCTTCCCATATGATAGGGCATTGGAATATTTTTTCAGAAAGTCCCGTAAAATTAAATGTGCAAACAAAGGGTGCAAAATTTGCAACAAGAAGTCTGTGGAGCAGTCATAGAAAGATATGTGTCAATAAAAATATATGATATATTTAACCCTTTTGTTGTGCCTTAATTAACCCCCCTACCACCCCCCACACCAACCCACCCCGACCCACCCGAAAAAAACCAACCCGCCCCACCCGACACCCCACCACCGCAAATAGAATCAAATTCTGTGGGAAACACTGTATCACGAATGTTTTGCTGTGAATTTGTTACTGATTTATATTTATATTAAGAATAACTTTTATATTGTTAGTAATATTTCAAAATGAACAGTGACTGGACTGAAGCAACGTAGATTTGCTTGATTATCCAAAAATTTTCTTGTAGAATTTTTTTTTTTTTTACATTTATTTGTTAATCTCTCACTCATCATTGTATTGCATTGCGTTATGTTTTAAAACTACGGAGCGTTGATCATAAAACTAAGTAGCTTATTTAAATATAATTTTACTAAGACATCTTATTGGCAGATATAGACTGACAACTGATATTTATATGCAATTTACGTAAGTAGTCTGTTAACATTACATTTTTACAAGCTATCAGAATTCATCTTATTTCATCCATTTAAATATCCGCATCAGCACCAAATTGCATTTTTTTTATATCTAAGTATGATCTAAAATTGAGTTTTAGTATGAGTGCACATTATATATGAAACTTAAAAACATAAATACCAACTAATTATTAGATTTTGTCTAAATTTTCATTAAACTGTTCCACTCAAAATTAGATTTTTCGGACTATTATTTCATATATCAGACTCTACATGGCCAATAATTGTATAATTAATGAATTTGTACTGTTTAATTGAAAAAAAAAAACTTAAAACATGCAGTTTATTTCAAGGTTTAAATTATATTTTGAATCCCAGACTTTCAAAATGGCCTCAGACTTCATTCCACAAGTAAAATGGGCTATGAATGGCGTTTCATGTTCACTTTAAAGCCGAACAACAGCAACAAGAAAGTCAGCTCATTAGGCAAAGCCGCATAACTGATTACATCCAGCCTTGCTCCTGAACCAAAGCCACTTTGTCAGGTAAGCACCAGTGAGTAGCTATATTAACCCAATACATCTTGCACTGTAAAAACTGCACTCTGTAACGCTGCCCTGCTAAGCCCTGTAACATGCTTTATTAGGCACCCTTGAGGTGAATGTTATCTATCAGCCTGCTCTGCATCGAGCCCCCCCACCCACCCCTTCCCAGAATGCCCCACACGGAGAACATCGCGCGCTCATCTGTTCCTCTCCAACTAGACAAACCCTGATGCTGATTAATGGTAGCCAAACTTACAGGCACTCTGTCAGAGATGTTACACAGGGAAGGTAATATATGGGAGCCATTAAATACACATCATTTTCCTGGCATGAAATATGTTGACCCCGATCTTATTACACACATAATTAAAAGCGCTCAACAGTTCTGCGGCCGTGCGCGGTAGAGCAGGGTTGCTCACCGACAGACGCGAGTCAAATTGATGCTTCGCCGGAACGTCATTTGTTTTATTCATCTGTCAGAGCTTCGTTCCCTCGGGTATGCATATAAATTGTCTTATATTAGAGAGTCTGATTCACAAAACTTGATTTCATTGAGACAGATGCATCTTGTAATTGCTGCTTTTGTAAGAAAAGCAAGCATTTCTTCAGTTGTTTACATGTGGGTATTTCATAAAGTGCATCAGTGTGTTAAACTTGGCGATTGTGTAAACAAAACTTGCAGAAACACGTTGTGTGGTTCACTTCCGTCAGAAACATCTGCGTAACAGTCGAACGCTCTTAAAATACAGACTGGTGCCATTAGAGAACTTTGGAATTTCCACAACCAACTTGTTCTTTAGTAAACATTCTATGTTCTTAAAGAACCCTTAAAACAAGACTCATAACTGAAGAACCTATCAACAAGATCAAGAACCTTTTAAACGTCAAACTTCAACAACTCAAGAACCTACACAGACAAAAAAAAATGGTTCTTGATAACATAAATGTGCAACAAATAACAATTTAATCTAAGAACCTCTTTTATTAACACACTGCAAAAATGACATTGTCGACTGTTGGCTTGGTGTGTCTTGGGCCACATTTACACATAGCCGGGTATTTAGAGAAACAAATATTGCATTGGCCTTAACATGGATGCTAAAGATTGCAGCGGCTGCGCCAGTCAATAGAGCTCTGCTTGAGGACAAGAGAGTGAAGTATGCTTCAGTTTTGACTCAAACGCTTAGCGTATGCATACAACCCAATGCACAGCCTTTCAAAGTAGACTCTGTTTAAAAGCATCGCAAACATCGGTACTTAACACATGCGCACAAGAAAGTTTCATCCTTGACCTGTGCCTGCGCATAGACAGTATAAGAAGTGGACAGAGCCATCTCATTGGAACTCAGTTGAGACAGTTGAAGCCCATTTTTAGCGATTTTTGAGCACTTCCGTTCCGGACGCGCAGACTCAAACCGACTCAAACTAAGCTTGATGACGTGAGCAACCTGTCTGACAGACGTTAATCTTCTAGTAGCTGTGCGTGAAAATTGCCAACGTTAATCTTGCAGAGACGGGGAACTTGAGCAAAGAGTTCTTTGGCGTGAGTGAGCAGGAGTAAGTATTCCCTTGCTTTTATGGACTCATTATCTATGGGCTTCTCCCTTGACGGGACGTCCCCCCGATTGCCTGCGAGCTTCTCCTCCTGTCTGTACGGTAATTTCTGTACAGCGCGACAGAGAGTCGAGTGGTTATGACGCAATCGTTAGCCTATTTTTACTAAATCTGTTTCTACGGGGCCATAATGTAACATAGAAGGTAATGGAGCCCTTTATACATTGTCGTGTTTCTTTAGAAATAAACAATGGACAAATGCAGTCTTTCAACGCCTCAGATGTAAAGTTATTCGCTGTCAAAGTGACGCCAAAATGAATGGGAGTCAATGGAAATGCTAACGCAAGTGAAGTTCTGCTACAACATGGCGGCACCCGGCCGGCTTCAACTTCCGGTCGATGGATTACCCCCTTGTGCCTGCGCTATTTCTTTCCAGAAGTTATAACCAATAAGAAATGTCTTTGTATTCCTTTAACCTAGTTGCATGTATCTCTTATGCCTGCTACAGACTGTGTGATTTCGGCAATCCTACAAGATCATTACAAATTACACTGTACGACATGTCACATGGATCTAATAAACTTGGGTACGACATGCATGTAGACTGTATGATGATGACACAATCATTGACGCAAGTTGGTATAGAAGAATAAAACATCATCAGCATGCACTAGCGGTGAACAAATAGAGCAAGATGAATCACACTTTGGTAATAGTGGTTTTTATGTGCGCTGAAAAAAAGAGGAGGAAGCGAAAGAAGAGAATATGGACGGGAAATGAGGCCAAATTGGCATGACAATCTTGCAAATGGAGCTCGAGGTAAGAAGTTTTTTAGCGCCATTTCGTGTCGATCAACACGCCATTTCATGTTGTATTTTTATTGGCTAGTAGCAGCAAACGCTTAATGCATTTATTTATTTATGCAGAGAAAGTTGAACAGAGACTGTGCGTCACTTTTCAGGTTTCATCATGAATGTTTGTCCAATAAATCGCAATAAGCTTTGTGCTTTGTTACTTTTGATATGAAACAAAGTCTCAGCTTTCAAATTCTGTCTATTTTATCACAAAATTCAAACACCGTTTTCGCGCTCTTTATAAAGTGGCGCGAGAGATCACTAACGTTAGCGCCTCAGAAGGCGATCAACCTCTTTCCTCTTTACTACTTTACAGAGCGAACATGAATACACATTAAAAAATATATGTTGACAGATACAGTCCAACTTACCAAAATCCGTTTCATATAATCGCTCAATCAGTGTTTCAACTGCAGAAAGACGTCAATAAAAGAGCTTGAATTTTCACTCAGAAATTCGTTAACTATTAACTTGATAGTCAGCAACAGCGCACTCGCCACCAAGTGGACATGAGTGCGAATTACAGTTACAATACATCACTCTCAGTGTAATAATCTGACAAAATGAAGGACGGCTTTCAGATTTGCGTGGAAGATTCTAGTGATTTTGAAGACCTTAATTGGCTGGTTAGCTAAAAAATCCAGCATTAACCAGCATGAATTCAATGTTGGTCCAAATGCTGGTATAGTGATAGGGACCAGCAAACCAACTTCAGAAAAGGCGAAAACAGGACAATCGTGGTTCTTTATAGGAAAATAAGGGACACTCAAAATATTACATGTGAAGGCCTATCACATAAATGTCAGTGTCTGCAGTTAACTATGTGTATAAAAGGTTCTTAGACATAAACACATTTGTCTTGTGTAACCTATTTATGTATAATTTAATTCTAAAAAGAATCATACAAAAAAAAAAGTCACATTACACAAAAACCATCGTTCAAAATAATAGCATTCATCTGAAATAGAAAGCTTTTTTAACATTAGACACTATATTTCAAAAGTTTGAGGTCAGTAAGAATTGTTATTATTTTTTTTTTTTTGGAAAGAAATTAAAGTAATGGCCTACTTTTATTCAGCAAGGATGCATTAAATGAATCAAAGTGACAGTAAAGACATTTTTAATGTAAGAAAAGCTTTCTATTTCAGATAAATCTCTTTTGAACTTTCTATTCATCAAAGAATCCTGAAAAAAAAAAAAACTCTTTTCAACATTAATAATAATCAGAAATGTTTCTTGAGCAGCAAAATCACATCAGCATATTATTCCCTCAGATAGATTGCAAGTTTTCTTGCGTGGCTGGATGTTGGACCCATGATAAACAATAATCATATTGTTTGAATTCGCCAAAAACTGATTTGCCAAAATCAAAACGCGGACAGAGAAAGTGACGGTAGAGGATTCTGTTCACAAATCAAACTGATTTGTCCCAAAAGAATGATTAATTCTCAATTTGTTATGGGTATGGTCTGATGCGCCTGATTGGATGATGACCGGTGTCGTGATCATTCTCAAGTGTCGTGTTGCTGTTGTATCAGTCAGTGGTTAGATCAGTGTAGCAGTCAGTAAACGGGACAAGGGAGGTCACGAACGGGACAAATCAATTACGGGATGTCCCGGCTAATATGGGACAGTTGGCAACCCTACATGGTCCCAACATGCAAAACAGAACTTGTGTGCTCGTGACGGGTATCAGGTGTGTTAACCCTAAACTCATTTTCTGGAGAAAATAACATCGCACTCATCTCAGCCCGTACACCTGACGTTAAAGTCTGCTTTATCACAAATGTGTACCTATATTCTCAACAATCAACATGTCTGAGACTGAAGGCTGGTGTGTGTTTATAGCAGGACTGAAGCTCTGGAAGAGTTTTCAAGATATCACTAGTAGCCACATGTCCTTTACACCCATAAATCCTTCCTCACTACGCCCACAGAAACCCTAACACACACGTCTAAGTTTCCCTTATTTTGTCTCTAGCCCCTTTCTCTCTTCCGCGAGCCGACTTCTCCACAGGTATCCTGCAGTGTAATCCGCGAGGACACGGAGGCGGGCTTTATTACATCTGATGTGCTGAAACTGGGTCGTTATAAAGAGGCCGGCGGAGGGAAGGATGTCAGGGCCCAGATGAGCTCAGCCTCCAGTGATCAGAGAGCTCAGACGTCGTCTACACACACATCTTCACTTTTACACAGGGGGAGAAATTACTGCCCTCAGCTGACAAAACGTCCAAATCCAGTCCGAAATCCACTCTACATAGACTCATATCCACATCCTCAAAGCCGTCTCTCACGGACCAGACCGCCTGACTGATTTCCTCTCATTTTCTTTTTATCAGGAGAATATGTGCTTCATCCCTTCATCTAGTGCGCTGACACTGATACCAACAGGCAAGTTAAATAAAGTGTGAAATTCTTAACATAAGGACTGTTACACGGATGAAGGGAGCGTGGATAAAGGGTTGCATATCTTTTTTGTGACTGCTGATGTGTTGTGACCTTTTTAACAGAACCGCTGTGTTTTCGCACACTGACAGATTGGCCATATGCAAGTGAATTTTATGGTGGATTTGTAATGACAAAAGCGTTGAGTTAAAGCACGTTGACGCCGAGTTAAAAGAGTTCAGACCAGGTCTTAAAATCTGACTCATGCTGCTTCTGGGTGTTAAAGCTTGACTTCAGCTGTAAACCTAACACCATCACCCCTTACACAATGTGTATACAATAATTAGCATGTTACAAATGCTTCATTTTCTGTATAATACTGATTTAAAGCTGCATTGTGTTATCTGGCACCAAACATGATTGCAATAATAATTGCACTTCTGAGGAAATGTGAATAATGCTATGCAAACTCAACACCACAATACTAGGTTGTTCTGAGTGTTGTTGTTTCACTGTTATGTGGTTTTCATCAGCATATTCCCACTATTTGCATATCAGTTGACAGTGGTAAGGTTGGTCATTTAGAAAAGTAACAGCATCTCTCCTCAATAAGCCACACAATTTGAGGCATTATTCGTGTCCAAAGCACAAGCATTAAACTTTAAAGTCCCCCTGTAGTCAATCATTTTATCCCTTAAAACTCTTCTTTGATCAACAATATTACATATTTAAAGTTTTTTTCCTTGAAAACAATTCTTCATGCCTTAAAGTAGCTTGAATGTAACTTTACACTCTTGCCTCGTTTAGTATACGCGGTTCTATGAATATGCAAATGAGCCCCGCCTCCACTCACAAACTCAGCTCAGAGATCCACTGGTTGACGATCACACGTTGATCTGATTGGTTACAAGCATAGACTGTAAAAAAAGATGGACGACGCCCCTTTCGCTCTTTTCCATTGGAGAGAACTGGGTAGGGTTGCACCAGCCGTTCGTAACTTCTTTCTTAAATTGTAACGTAAAGTCCACACTAGAGGCTTAGTAACTACTAGCTAGTTTGTAACTAACTCTGTACTTTATTCCGTTGCACCATTTGTTTGTAAGGTAGAACTTAGCTAGTAGTTCGTAAACTCTCCGTAAAGTAATGCGTAGTCGCATAATATGACGTTTAGCCTTGATGAACCAATAGCAGCCTTCAAATACGTGAGCAGAAGTTGTGTTGAAATGCCGTGAATTTCAGTTTATCCTTCATTCTAACTTCTTTTGCCTCACGTTACTAACGGTAAAAATAAGTTTCCATTTAATACGATACTTGATCATGAATAACATAAGTGTTTTTATATATAAGTAACATTCAGAAACTGTTTTTGAAATGAAATTAATAAGGATCAATAAATAAATATTCATACAAAAAAACAAGAAATTACGTTTATTGATTATGACTGATATTTGACATGCACAACATGGACCGATGCACACACCGGCGCTGTTTAGGACGGGTTCGTGTTAAAGAGCTGCTAACAAAGTCATCTTTTCACATAATGTTCTCTCTCTTAAAATGTAAGCGAGTGTAAATGTCAGCATTATCATATATGTCTAAAGAATTGAAGTCTGTCAGGTAAAACAAGAGCTTATTGATGCAGTTCAGTCTGTCTTATATTTTATTCCAACCGTTACTCCTGATCGGAGCTGCCGTAAATATTTAGTTGGAACGTAGAGTTACGTTTAAACTAAGTTTAATGGTGCAACGGAAAAATATTTAGTATTGCGTAAGTTGTAACTTAGTGCCCATTTACGTCAAAACTAGGCTAAGTTGTAACTTACGCACAGCTGGTGCAACCGGCCCCTGAAGCCGCCAGAGTCCCGATATGGCGCTGACATATTGGAACTTGAGTCTGCGCAGTAGCGTTTTCGGGACCAGACATGCGCAGTCGCGAGCAGGAAGTAAAGCCGCGAAATCAAGGCCCCGCCCTCGCGCTCGCTGAATCAATCGCAAGCACACGCCCTGCACTTTTATTTAGTGGCCTCTGTCTGCTCCGTTCCGCTCCAATGATGTCTGCTGATTGCAGTACCTCGTTAAAATAAGGTAAATACAACTACTAACCACATAGTCAACATTATGAAAAAAAGTCCGTTGGTGCTTCAGTTACTACTTCGCACAGAGAACCCAATCACAGCTGTCAATCATGATGTCACAGCACCGTTTTTATAGCATCAAATATCTAACTAAAAACTAACTTATTTTAAAAACAAACACTTGAAATTACATCAACGTGATAGAAACAACAGTAAATGACAGAAACTATCTTTAGAAAAAAGATATGTGACGTGTAATTTAATTATTTTTGTTGGTCTCACGTCCCGTTGAATAACATGGGGAGGCGGGGCTTATGAGCTATACTAGGACCGGTCACCGGGGGGCGATCGAGACGTTTTGGCTTCACTTTTGAGGGCTTGTGCGGCACGCTTGGTTACAAGGTAGTGTGTGACGTCAGAAACACCAGCGATTTCAAACCGTGTTTTTGAGACTGTCTTTGGTTTACTGCAGTTTTAAGGAGAACATACTCAGCACTAATACTAATACTGTCGACTTATTTACACATGGTTTGTCTTAAAGCATATTAAAAACACCACATAGACATATTTACATTAAAAGCTGGATTTTCACCACAGGGGGACTTTAAACCAATGAAGGTTATTATTGTGCATGTCTGCGTTGATCAGTTTACATTTGAATAAAAAATTAAATCTGTTGATCAAATAAAGCAATCATGTCTCTTTAGAAGATTTAGATTTATATGGATTACTTTTATGTGTTTATGAACAATTTGAAGCATGAAAGTTTGGATGGAGTGGACTTTCAATGTATAGGGACAGAAATCTCTCAGGTTTCGTTAAAAAAACTAAAACTAAAGTCGTATGGTTTTGGAACGGCATGAGGGCGAGAAAATGTGACAGAATGGACGAACTAAACTTCCTAAAACTTAAACTAAAAACAGGTCCCCATTCAAATTGGTTGAGCCAATTTTGCTGTGTGGAGTTGCTCAGAGTGTCACAATGTTTCTTCACTGAAATCAACCCAAGAATGGCTCTCTTAGATGTGGAAGTATTTTAACATAGAAAAAAAAACGGCACACTGCTACTTTAAGCCATAAAGTGGAGCAGTCGATCTCAGAGTCAGATGTGTGTGTGTGTGTGTGTGTGTGGTTACAGCACAAAACTGATCATTCTAATGTTCGGTATCTAGGACATGTGCACAGATTATACGTCAGAGGCTTGCAAATTGCTGGACTGAGTAAAAAGACCTCTAAGCAAATAGCCAAATACTGTTCTGTGTCAGCAATCATAGGCAGTTTGCATGTTTGGAGAAGGCGATGTCACCTCTTTCCATAGCCTATTTATTTATATATTCATGTGGTTGTGACTATTGGCGATGTGTGTATTGTCAGGTGAAACATAACAGGCTCTCTTTGTGAATATTTGGATGCTGTGTTGTTTTAATCAGTATTGGTCATTCCAAATAAATAATCAAGTGTGTGTGTGTGTGTTTGGCTTTGATTGGTAAGAGTGAGGCATTCGTTTTAACTGGCTGAGGTAATGCCATTGCGACACATCTCAGTGTTCGCAGGAAATGCCCAAGGCTGGGAAAAGCGTTCCAGAACCCATCACATCACATCACAGGATACGGACAGCACAGGGGCTGGTGGGGGGTCTGGAAGATTGCTGGGTGTGGAGGATAGTCTGGTGGGATTTCAGGGATATTGCATCAGGGGAATGGAGGAAGTGGAGATGTAGTGGCCGAGAGACAGTCTTTTGGATCAAACCACTTGCAACCCAATTTCTTTGCACTCTTAACCCTCGTGCACTGTTGAAATTCTGTGTACACCCCTTATGGACTGGGTCAAATTGACCCTAGTTGGATTCAATACAATTCCTCAAAAATCACACTATGAAAAACAACAAAGATTTAGATACAAACTGTAAACTTTTTTATATCAACATTTGTCAAACATTACAAAAACATTATATCTGAAAATATGATTTATAAAAATGTTTTTAAACCAATTTTTGACAAAATTGGAAAATAAACAGTATACTGACTTTTTTTGCATATACATTTTTTTTACTTTTTTTTTTACTTTTTATGCTTTGAACATCGTAACTACAATAAAATTTTGCTGTATAATGAAAAAAAAATATTTTCCTAAGTTAACTTTCCCTAGTTTCCTAAGACCTAGTTCCCTAGTTTCATTATTCACTCACTGGGAAGTGAGAAACCAAACATAACAAAAACATACATCAAATAAATGTTTTTTATTAATTTTTTGGCTCTGTGAAGCTGCCTTTGAAAAACCTACATAAAAGTTTTGGTTAAAAGCTAGGTATTTTAGATATCTTGAATATTGAAATGAGAGCTTATTTTACTATCTGTGTCTGACAAAGATTTCATCTGTAATTTGCAATTAATTCTGAACACCGTGATTTAGCTTTTTCAAGTGTGTTTGGTTAGCGTTAGAGCACTTTTAGATACACTTGCACGTTAGAACTGGAGTTGAAGTGCCCTGACATACAGAAAATAAATGTTTTTATTTTGTGTCTGTACAGTTGCTTTTGAATGGCTGCCTATGAGGGTCAAATTGACCCGCGAACACCACAAACGTAACAGTAATTTTGTTTGTATATGTCAAAACACATCAGCATGTTGAAACTTTGCATGCATGTTCATCATGATAAATGAGGAAAAAGTCACAAAATATCAAGAAAAACAACAAAGGTTAACCAGTATTTCCAACAACTAAAAAATCGAAACCGGTCAAATTGAGCCGCAACATAACACAAGGATAAAAGATAAAAGTGAGAGAATCATGCATGATTTAAACATATATCGGTCCAAAATACGTATAGTTTCACATACTATTTTTATGAAATAGAAATATACAGGTTATACTGTGCACTAATCCACTCTGAAACCAATTTCATGAGTTGCTTATTTCATCTCCAAAAGAACCATATGGATCCACTGACATCTACAGACCACAGATGAAAACAGAAGGTTTCTTCCTTGTGGAAATTCTCCTTAATACCTGTGGATTAGCATTCTAACGCACAGCATTGTTACGGCTGAGTGGCTGTTTAACGCCGTCCCTGAGGGAACGTGAGCCCTGCAGGTAAACTGCACAACACCTGTTTAAACTAATGAGGTCTTAAGAAGAGAACAGAAGCAGGGTGTGAGAGAAAAAAACAGACATAATAAAGTTCTCAGATGAAACCTGAGATAAGTACAGCTCATTGTTTACTGTGGGCATCACAAGCATTTGAGTAACACTTAAAATATCTGCCATTCCATTAGATATCAAAGCACTTGTCATAAACACTCAAAGGGCTTTTGTTTAGCCATTTTTCACATGATTTAATAAACAAGTGTTTTGGTGATTTTTTCAGAGTAAATAAAATAATTTCTATCTATTGCAATGACAATCAGACATTTAAAGTGCGACTTGCATTTACAGCGCCACAATATATTAAAGTTCTTATTATGAGAGCATGTTATAACCAGAAACATGTACAGGTATATTATGTTATTTATAATCATATAATTATAATTAACTAATTATGCAAGGAGTCATTATATAAAAGAAACTAATCATATCATTAATTAAATAAACTCCATCTGTTCAAGGTAGTACTATATACTCCAATAAATGTTGTCATGTTTTATTATATATGGGCCCATAATATAATACACTATATTATGGTAAGGGTTAGTAAAATTGGACTCATAACACACAAACCACTTTGCATTTATAAACCAGTTTAAAGTGTGAAAAAAAATTCAATCAAGTGATATTTTATCCGGATAGATCAGGTTAATCAGTAGCCTGAAGGAGATTGAGTTAAAGCGTCTTAGGCAGTAATCCCTGTGTGTATGTGTGTGTAATTGAGACAGCCCTTTAACCCTTATTAGCAATAGCCCAAGGGATTTGACACATACCGTTTGTTTTCCTCATTGTAATCTCTAAATATACTCTATTTGTCTCCATTCAACCTGTATTTATTCTTTGTAAGTCAATGGTGTGAAATAAGCTGTAATTGAACTTTTATATACAGAATTTCTTTCTTTTTTTAATGATTTGAACTGTTTTAATGTCTTTGCAGAAACTCATAGTGAAAGTCTAAGGAGCAACCCAGCTAACAAAAATATATTCTACGAACGTTTTTCTAACGCTCCCATTAAGTTATGTGCAAACGTTTAAGTTTTTAAAATGTTAAAATCTTTTTTCCAAGGTTATTGTAATCGTTAGAGAAAACATTAAGGGGATGTTTCATTTTATTATTTCAGCAAACATTCTGAAAAAAAGTAGGCTATAGTGTTTTAGTAGCCTAACATTTAAACACACTGATTAGATTAATGTCCAACTAAAATGTTTTAGAAAAACGTTTCCAGTGACGATGTAACTCGCTGCTTAAACGTGGGGTATGTGATTTTCTTTTTTGACCATTTTTTCTAAATCACTTGAAATCCTATTCCTCCCACTGTAAAAAATGCTGGGTTGTTTCAACCCAAATTTGGGTCAAATATGGACAAACCCAAATGTTGGGTTAAAAATGTAATTAAAAAATGTTCAGTTGAAAGTGAAAGTTGAAGTTGGGTTAAAATTTTTAACTACATTTTTTAACCCAACATTTGGGTTTGTCCATATTTAACCCAAATTTGGGTTAAAACAACCCAGCATTGTTTAGAGTGTAACCCACTTACAGCCACTGAGTTAGAAGCACTGAAATGAAAATTAAGCAATTTAATCATCTGTGGAACGGGCAGGACTCGAAAAACTCCAGCCAATCATTTCCAAGACCACCTAGAATCATTGGACAGTAAAATCAAACGGTCGTACCCCCCTCCCCCTCCCCCTCTTCGAATGGGTGGAGTCAGGGCCAGCATTGGAGGAAAGAAGGACCTTTTGAGTTGTGTATTTTCAAAATCTGCCGGCCGTTTTGCAAATCCCATTCCCTACCTTTAACTACCATACGATACATCATCATCGAAGAAACATACTAGCCTAATCACGAGTCACGACTGTTTCCCGAAACCGAGGCTATTGTCGTAATTTGATTTTCAAATGATAATGATGTCAGGCAGGTGGTGGAGTAGGCTAATAACTTATTTTAATGAATCCGTTTGAGCTCGAATTAATGCTAGATTTTTTCAAATATAAATAACAGACTAACTCTCATTTTCTCAGTAATTCTGCTTTATTTCCAGATTCAATCGCATCGTTCTTTCATACGTTCGCACATGCGCACTCTTCAAAAAACGAAGTTAAATCCCTTGACAAACTTAAAGACGTAAATTACAATTGTATGTAGGCTATTCTAAATAAAAGATATAGATTGTACTGAATGTCTTGCCTATTTTACTTAAAGGTGCTCTACGTAACTTTTAGCGGCCTCTAGTGGTGATGTTTCAGATTGCAACCAAATTTTACAAGAACGCTTGTGCTCGAACTCATAGACATTTACCGTCTATTACGCAAATATCTCGGCGAATACTTGGCGGATTCGGCGAGCACCGAGCTTGTTGGGACCATCTAGTCAAGCTGAAAATAACCATATAAGTTCCATAGTTTTTGGTGGTGTTTTCGCGGAGATATTAGCAGAAAACCATCGGGCGCGCTGCAAAATTGCGGACGCCGGTGACGTCACGATCTCAGAAGAAAATCACTCGTATCTCTGGAACGCAAAGACCCAGAGAGCTCAAATTCGGGGGAGGAGGTCCCAGGGGAACCCTTGCCCGAACGCTAGAGTGGCGGGCCTCGGGGATGCCCCCTACCGGATCGCCGTTCGCTGGGACCCCCGATTTCGAACGGCTATAACTCGGGGAGCCGGGCGAGTTGGACCTCGGGGGTGGGCTCGTTCGAAAGGCCCCGTCCAGCACTACGAACGATTAGAGTCTTGGGAATATTGATCAAAGATTGACTGAGATATAAGCCGAAAAACGTGCGCCTTTAACCGGACGCGTCCGGTTATAACTCCCTGACCGTCTACAATAGACTGTATATAAGGAGAGAGGCTCGGGAGCGCGCATGTACGTCACATCCGTTGGATTTTGCGGTAAATCCGACCCGGAAACTTCACATAGAAATAGGAATACTGGCCTTCAGAGGTAATAGCAAAACTCGACAACTCATTTTAATGTGTGATTATACCCCTTCACACACAGGCAATAAAAAAAAGGATTCATTTTAGTAGAAAAGTTACATAGAGCACCTTTAAGATAAGGATGTCATGCAAACAAGAAACTCTGCTTCTAATCTGTCATTCCAACCACAACAATTTGCGATGCTGTTTGCGAATCTTCGTTAGATCTGTCGGGAAACTGATAACGACGGATCTTGCGACCATACCCAGCTGGCATTTTAACGTCGCGTCACTGTTGAATCAACGTCAGGTGCCAGTGTTGGATAACCGTTGAATTTTGTTTAGATATTGCAAATCGGATTGCAAATTGGATTTTGGAACAATGTTATTTTTCTACTGATATATTTCAACAAAATGTTTAAAAGTCATGGTTGTAAAAATGATGTTGATTTGACGTACAACTCAACATTTTTTGATATTTCTATGTTGAATCTGTAGTGAGTCAACAACACAACTTCAACTATTTGGTGTTCAACGTTGTTTTAATTAATGTTTTTTCATAAACTGACATTATTTCAACCACATTTAAACAGTTAATGTCAGTCGAATGCCAGCTGGGTAGTTGGCTATAACGATGCTTTCGGGAAACAGTTCAGAGAACGTTCCCTGTTATTTGGGAATGTATTGACTTTCAGTAGCCTAAGCATGTAACTGTCAACTCAATTGTGTTTGTTTAAATAAAATGAATAATACATTTCTATGAAAATAAATTAAATAGGCCTACAATTTTTTGTGATTGTGTGCTGTCTATAGACCAAACCAAACCTACCCCTATACAAAACAGATTTATAAATCCGCTGAAAAACCAAAAAGGAGGTTTTGTCAGATTTAGCTAAATAAAGTAAACATGCATTCATGCAGGAAAGTTCAGAGTCTGTCAGGATGGCACACATGCTGAAGGCCCCTCGGTGCGTCTCTTTATCCCCCCCACTTCAGCCTGTTTATGCGTGTTTGTGTCTGCATGTGTGCGTCCCTGACTTCTCCCAAGGCAGAAAGCACTGCTTTTTCATTTCAGCAGTGGGAATAGGGCGTCTGAATAGGCCAGTGTACGGCTATATCACATTATTAGTAATCATATCTGCTTAAGCCAAGCCTGCTGCTCCAGATGGCTGCTTTCAAGTGCAAATGAAGCAGTGAGACGAGGCCGCCTTTAATACGTACTCACGATTCACAAATAGCCATTGATTTTTTCTGTGTCCCCCTCCATCCAGCCAGTCTGCCGGTATTGAGCTCGGATTAAATGGTCTCCTGGGTTTTTAAAAGGAACATTGATTCTTCTAATTAATTGTGCGCCGTTCAGAAGCCGAATGCATAAACTCGTTCGTATTTGCACTTCAAGTCAATTATTTTGAGTTCGGCCGGACAGGGAACAAACAGGCCCGACATATATACGAGGAGCTGATGGGAGTCATTTTGTTTCCTCGGGAAGTGTGAATACTACTCAAATGAAAGAGAGTTATTTCCATTTTAGTTGTTCGTCTGAATGGGAATTGACAGAGGAAGAGGTACAGTGGTCCGCTGGGACTTCAGATGCCGTATGAATAACACATGGACGTTTTTTTTTTTTATGAGCGCGTGCGTATACGGACACTGAGAGAGTGCTTGTTTTAATGTATTGACAAACCCAGACTAGTTTCATCATCTGAAATGAAATGTTTTCGCACTGGTCTCAGATGCACGCAATTGTTTTAGGGATTCAAACAATGGCGCGTTGTGGGATTGAGCTCTTGATATCTAGGCCTATATTCGCCCCCCGCCTGCATTATCTGTGTCCGTTCTGTACACCTCTGTGCCGGAGCGAAAGGTCCACTCAGCGCTGACAGCTTTGCTATTTAAGACGGGGACGGTCCATTCCTCCAGATTGTAAGAGTGCTGGAAGAAGCGTATTACTCTCCTGATACTTCATTAATCTCCATCAAACGCGGCGACTCTGCCACGGCTGACAGCGGGGACAAAGACGGGCTCTGCTCTCCTCCCAGCTCAGATAATGCGTGTTTTACAGTAGCCCAGATCTCCACACTCAATAAAACATTTGAGGGAATCAGGCGAGGTGTGTTTGGGGATGTCTGTATTGACTGGCTGCTGTGTGGAGACAGCGATACGGGAGCTGCTCGTCTCTGATTACAGAATTAAAAGAGTGCGCTGACAGAGCGACTGGCAGGCCGAGGGACGGGATCATTGTATCTGTGGAGGGATGTGGATTTGACCAAAGTGTGCCATCCTGATTATCTCACGCGTGAAGAGCTGCAACCACTGAAATGAGACTTGGTTTAACCTTTATTTCCTTTTTTTTGTTTCCTTGCTTGAGTGCGGAAAAACGAATATCCAACATTGTGACACCGTTATTGTGAATAAAATGAGGGAGATCTAACTTACTGAAATGTTAATTTTCTGCATGACTTTACATTGAGATGCGTTGGAGTGTGTTGGTGGGGTAAGATGAGCCACCCCCTGTGACAAAACTGTGTGTGTGTGTCCATGTAACCCTAAGTTATGGAGACAAAATGTACCCACAAAGATGGCAATATCCAAATCCTTGAAGAAAACAGCTTATGAAGCATACGGAGTAATGTTTTTTTTTGAAAATGTAAAAATGTAGAGTTTTCTGTGATAGAATATACAGTTTATACAGTATAAAAATCATTATGTCTGTGGAAAGTCTCCATAAAAACAACGTTTGTGTGTGTGTGTGTGTGTGTACAAATCTTGTGTGTGTGTGTGTACATTAACAAATCTACCAAATGGTACTTTGTGTGAAACTCGAAAAAATTTGAATATCGTGCAAAAGTTCATTTATTTTAGTAATTCTATTTAAAAGGTGAAACTAATATATTATATAGACTCATTACATGCAAAGTGAGATATTTCAAGCCTTTATTTGTTATCATTTTGATGATTAGACCTTATGAAAACCCCAAATTCTAAATTAGAATATTGTGAAAAGGTTTTCATAAGCTGTACCCCATAATCATTAAAATTATAACAAATAAAGCCTTGAAATATCTCACTTTGCATGTAATGAGTCTATATTTAGTTTCACCTTTTAAGTTGAATTACTGAAATAGAATAACTTTTGGACCATATTTTAATTTTTCGAGTTTCACCTGTGTATATATACATGTATGTTTGATGAATCTTTTATATTCCAGTACAATGTGACTGAATAAGTAGCCACATTAAATAGTTATTTGGAATCCTTTTAAATTCCACTTTTTATCCGCCTATTTATGACACTGTGCAGAAATTAGGATGATTACTTTCACTAAACTGAATCCATTCTCCAAGGGAGCACTGTGATGGCCAGTCCATCACAGCGCTCACACACACACACACACACTCTAGTGTCTTCAGTTCACCTGTCCTTTGGATTGTGGATGAAAGCAAAGCACCTGAAGGAAACTCAGAAAGACCTCGGGACTCAGACGTGACCTTTTCCTCGAGGTGACAGTCACCTAACCGAAACATTTTTCCCTAACACTTTATTTTAAGGTGATATAGTTACACATGGTAATAACAGATATGCATAACTGTAAGCAACTAACCCTAAACCAAATCCTAATCCCTATAGTAAGAACATGAAGTTAATAAATATTCCTCAGGACTTGTTTGTGTAACACTAACAACGTGACCTTAAAGTAAAGTGTAACCTATTTTCTTATTTATTTACCGAAACGTTCTTTTTATCGTTTCATCGCTTATAAACAATGAAATATAGATATTAAACTTTATCTTTAAGTTTGTTTATGGAAATCAAGAATGATGAAGATCATGTGAGTGGCCTCCAATATTGCAACAGTTTATGTACCATGCTAGTAACGGGTTGGACCCCCTTTTGCCTTCAGAACTGCCTCAATTCTTCGTGGCATAGATTCAACAAGGTCCTGGAAGCATTCCTCAGGGACTTTGGTCCATATTGACATGATGGCATCACACAGTTGCCGCAGATTTGTCGGCTGCACATCCATGATGCGAATCTCCCGTTCCACCACATCCCAAAGATGCTCTATTGGGTTGAGATCTGGTGACTGTGGAGGCCATTTTAGTACAGTGAACTCATTGTCATGTTTAAGAAACCAATTTGAAATGATTAGAGCTTTGTGACATGGTGGAAGTAGCCATCAGAGGATGGGTACATGGTGGCCATAAAGGGATGGACATGGTCAGAAACAATGCTCAGGTAGGCCGTGGCATTTAAACGATGCCCAATTGGCACTAAGGGGCCTAAAGTGTGCCAGGAAAACATCCCCCACACCATTACACCACCACCACCAGCCTGCACAGTGGTAACAAGGCATGATGGTTCCATGTTCTCATTCTGTTTACGCCAAATTCTGACTCTAACATCTGAATGTCTCAACAGAAATCGAGACTCATCAGACCAGGCAACATTTTTCCAGTCTTCAACTGTTCAATTTTGGTGAGCTCTTGCAAATTGTAGCCTCTTTTTCCTATTTGTAGTGGAGATGAGTGGTACCCGGGTGGGTCTTCTGCTGTTGTAGCCCATCCGCCTCAAGGTTGTGCGTGTTGTGGCTTCACAAATGCTTTGCTGCAGACCTCGGTTGTAACGAGTGGTTATTTCAGTCACTGTTGCCCTTCTATCAGCTCGAACCAGTCTGGCCATTCTCCTCTGACCTCTGGCATCAACAAGGCATTTCCGCCCACAGAACTGCCGCTCACTGGATGTTTTTTCTTTTTCGGACCATTCTCTGTAAACCCTAGAGATGGTTGTGCGTGAAAATCCCAGTAGATTGGCGGTTTCTGAAATACTCAGACCAGCCCTTCTGGCACCAACAATCATGCCACGCTCAAAGTCATTCAAATCAACTTTCTTCCCCATACTGATGCTCGGTTTGAACTGCAGGAGATTGTCTTGACCATGTCTACATGCCTAAATGCACTGAGTTGCCGCCATGTGATTGGCTGCTTAGAAATTAAGTGTTAACGAGCAGTTGGACAGGTGTACCTAATAAAGTGGCCGGTGAGTGTATATGTGTGTTCTAATGCCTTATGGATGCTGTCTTTTCATATCAGTTGATAAGAAACATACTAAAACATAGTTTTACCTCTATATCATTTTGAATTACCAAGAGAACAACTTAAGCATAAGCCGGCACACCTTACCCCATGCACTCTCCCATACAGTATGTGTGTGTGTGTGATGGAATGGTAATGACTCTACGGTGTGATCACATTCTCTGCAGGAACCTGGAAGAAAAAAACACACACAATCGGCCCTTAGCTCAGAGTACTCTCACACACACACACACACACACACACACACACACACACACACACACACACAAACACTCGCACTCCACAGAGAGACTGCATAAATTGTCATCTTCCTCGTATTTACGGGAGAAAGCCTGTGCTGCTGATGCAGTGTAGTATAGTGTTCCTGGATGAAATTGCACTCTCAGATATGGGAAAACAAAACCGTTTCTGTATTACTGTCTCTGTACTTCAGGAGGAGATTGAATAGAAGATGTGTATGATAAAAAAGAGAGAGAGAGATGACAGAACATTTTAAATTGTAGTACTTTACATGTTTTGATTGTAGGTCATAGAGAGGGATATTTTGGCTCGCTCCACGGGAACACGGGGAAAGCATGCATACTGATTACAGTGCCTGATTTCCATCCCGTAAAAACACACACACACACGCATGTGTCTCTTTGTGATTTCAGCAATTTATTGTATAATCCCTATTTTTTTTTTTTTTTTTTTTTTTTTTTAGGTAGAGGTGATTTTAGATATATGATTGATGGGTCCCATTTAATCTTTGTTCAAGTCCAAGTTTTGTACAATCACACGTCATATTTCCAGCTCTCAAAATGGGTCAGCTGAAAAGCGAGGAACATTTTAACTCTTTTGGACTGGTCTCTTTGCAGCGTTTCTAGCGGCCACTGAGGTTTCTCGCATTGAGAAGTTCACAGGGAGATAAGTAGAGGTTGGGTTTCTTCTCTCACTCCCAGGGCTGTGCTACAGCCAAAGCCGAAACCCATTATTGAGGCCTGTGTTCGTCAGACCTAAATGAGCGAGGAACGACAAGTTGTTTTCTGTGGCTTGGCTACAATGTTTTGTTTTGCAAATACAGTGACACTAACATTTCTGGAAACAGTAATGAAGTTATTCCGAACGGCGCATATGTAGTTCATAATAAATTGCTCTCGCTTGTCAGCACGTCATTGCGCAAAGATGTCAGGAAGGAATGAGGAAAACTCAATTGGCTTTGGTGGATGAAATGCACATCAGAGAGACTCCAGTTGTGTTCTCCACTCTGGGCTGATTTAATTGTAACAGATTTGTGAAATGAAGAGGAAGGATTAGAAGATATCATAGAGCGATTAGTGGCTGGGTTTTTTTGGAGTCTGCGCTACACATGTTGTCATAGTCATCCATCAGCTGGTGCCACTCCGCCCGGAGGCAGAAACCACAATGGCACCACAGCAAGAAAGACAGACAGAATAAAGGACTGCACCCATGAAAGACCAAATCCCGCTGTAAATCATACCAGTGCAGGAAAAAAACAAACAATCTCCTACATTTAATGCTATGGGACGGAGAGGAATAAACACATAAATTATCCTGGCAATTCTAAGCGCAGCCGCAGACAATAAGAACGATGCCAATTGGCAAAAGACATTTAATTAAAGGTGCATTTTTGCTTTTATTTGACAGAACACTATGGAAATTTGGGTCATATGGCCTACAAGACTATATGGCTGTGATTAGCACTTTGGTATTCATTTATGTCACAGATATATTACATATAAAATATGCACTCTCTGGTGCTCTTTGCGTGTCGGTCAAAAATGACAGATTTTTTTTTTTTTTTTTGTCAATGAAATTAGTTTGATAATGTTTTTTTATTTCATATTTTGTATTTTTAGGGGATTTTTTTTATACTAAATTATATTTACGCTGTATTTATTCACTTTTTGAGCATAGACCTGAAAATTCAATTTCCAACTTAAAACTGTGGTAAATCTTGAATGCTTTAGAGCACAGACTTAAAATGATCTCTTTTCGAAGACGACACTTTGCAGATTATTGCTGAAGAGAAAAAAAGTTAAAAAGAGAGTGTAACTTAAAGTAACAGAATTTCACGTGTACTGTTATGAAAAATGCACAAACATACTATTTTCTATTTTTATATTAAATATGTATTTTCAAAATCACATTTTACTCTAAAACTGCAAGAAAATCAAAGCCATAAATCTAAACAAGTTTTGTTCCAAATTTTATCTTGATATTTCAAAAAATGAGCTTTCAGAAATATTTTGTTTGGTCGCAGTACCAAAAGTTTCCACTAGATAAAATTCATCTCCCATTCATTTCCAATGCGCTCATTTTTGACAGCGAGTAACACAAGTGTGACTATTTTTAAGAGGACCGTTAAACCTTTTGGAATCATGTCCATGATTTTTTTTGTGTTCACATGGCAAGTGCCAAAACCTTTACCAAGTTTCGGACCATTCCAAACAAAACGTAAACGTTTTCGGTCAGAAATGACTGAAGAGCACCAGGGGGTTAAAATCATGTTCACTTTCATGAGATGATGACTCCAGTCATGTTTTGTAGCCTAAAAAACATGTTTTATTTTATATGGAGCGGGTTGCATCATGGGGGCTGACATATTGCGATCACATGTCCAGCCACTCACTTTATCTCAGTAATCCCCGTATTATTGCAGTTCTCTCACGAGAGTATCTCTCGTACTGCGTAATATCTTAGGCTATGGGGGAAAACCTCTTTTCCACGAGATATTGAAGCCAAAAATTATCCTTAATTTTGATTTAATGTAAAACGCTGTGCAGCAGCATGCAGACATAGGCAAGACGGCTCGCGCGCCTATTGGCTGCCCTGCGGCAACAGCAGCAGCCTATTGAGAGAGGCCCTGCGGGACATGATACCCAATGGGGGCGCTTCGCGCCCATTTCGTCACGTCCCGCCAGAATAGGCGTGGCCTTGGCCTATAAATACACTCGACAGGCTGATACAAACTGATTTTCATCTCTTCAGCGAAGCACTATTGTATCGCTGGATCCGGAGTGAGAAGCCCAGCCGTCTGAGTGCAAGCCTACAGCGGGACGTGCCTTCGAGTCTGAAGCCGCTGGCCTTCACCACGCCGCCTTCAGCCTGCTACGCTTTCCGGCGTTGATATCCTTTTTTACTGCTAGTGTGTGTTCGCCGCTGCGACTCACACTCTCTCTATTAATTCTAAAAGAGCTAGCGTCTTTTTAAAGATGCAAAAATCCTGCGGCTCGTGCCGAGCCACACTCAGCGACGGGGACCGCCATGTCATCTGCGTTTCCTGCCTGGGTGAGGATCATGCGGCTCTCGCTCTCTTCGACGGCGGATGCCCTCACTGTGAGGTGCTGCCTATGGTGACTCTGAGGACTCGCCTGGCATCCTTCTCAGAGCCTGCACTTCAGCCCACTGTTACGCCGCGCCGTAAAAAGCGCCGTGCTCAGCGCGCTCCCGAGCCTTCTCCTGCCCGCCAAAGCTCGCCGGTTCGCCCGCCAGCTTCGCCGCAATCGCTCGAGTCGCCACTACTTCCGCCATTGTGATCGACGAAATAGCCGAGGCCTGTTCTATCCTGGCGTCGGACAGTGAGGATTGGGCGAGCTCTGTGGACCTCCCCCACGCTGTTCGCGAGCCTTCTGGAAGAAGGGCTGGCATTGAGTCAGAGTTGATGCGTCTTCTCTCTCAAGCCGTCGAAAACCTCGGCCTCGACTGGGAGGCGCCCGCGCAGCCCCCGCACAACCGACTGGATGGATGCTTCCTCAAGAAGGACCATGCCCCATCACAGTCCAGACCCGCGCCTTTTCTTCCTGAGCTTCACGAATGAGTCGCGAGGTCCTGGAACGCCCCCTTCTCGGCCAAGATGCATACCTTTGTCTCTGCTGCATTCTCCACTGTGGACGGTGCGAAAGATAGCAACACATCTCTGCCCGCCCTCTGCTGGACGGCGAGCACAGACGGTGTTGCCATCTAAAGCCTGCCGAGTGACGTCAGCCATGCACGGTCACGCTTACACCGCCGCCGGGCAAGCTCTGTCGGCGCTACACACAATGGCCATCCTGCAGATCTTCCAGGCCGACCTTCTCCGAAAAATGGACGAGGAAGGCGCGGGATCGATCAGCGTTGTGGATTTAAGGAGCGTTACAGACCTGGCTCTACGCGCCGCTAAATCTGCTGCACAGGCCGTTGGGCGGAACATGGCCACTCTCACCGTGGGTGAGAGACATTTGTGGTTAACGCTGTCTGAGATGACGGACTCGAGCGCTCTGTGTTTCTCGACGCGCCCATTTCGTCAGCGGGCCTCTTCGGATCTGCCGTCAAAGATTTCGCGGACAGATTCCAGGAGGTTCAAAAGACATCGCAGGCTATGAAGCACTTCCTCCCGAAGCGCTCTAGCTCCGTAGCAGGTCGCTCGAACAGCCGTCTGCCCGGAGCTCACAGCCACAGCCCGCACCACCCACCGCCGCTTCTCAGCGCCGCCAGGCCCGAGAACAGAGACCGCGCTCTCGCTCTGCTGGACGCCGCCCCCCTCAGCGCGGACCCCGGCCGAGGATCGAGATCAAGCCCGAGGTCTCAAAGCCTTCCTAGCCATCCTAGGATAGCGACGGTGTTCAAATCACGTTGCGGCCGGATTTTCACCGAAACATTTCGCTCGTCCAGTTCCATGCAAGCCGGTTCATTTGCCCGCTTGCCTGCACAAAAAAGCCGTTTTCACGGCTACCCAGATAAATCCAATAAAGAATGTATTTTCTGGTGTCCCGGCCAAAGCCGATGGTGTTATGAGTGTTGTAAGAATGCCCACGTCTCAGTGCCCATTTCCACACACAGACACAGCCCGCAACAGTTCAGGGCTAGCACAAATAAAATCTACTCATGTCGATTGTGCAAACGTAGTGAATGTGCCCACGACACAGTGCCCACAAACACTACACAATGCGTGTCCCACGGTTTCTGTAAAAATGAAACCAACACACATTCAGTCAGCGCAAGCCGACGGTGTTTTCAGTGCAGTAAATGTGCCCGCTGTCCCGCGCCCACATTCTCTCACAGACACGCTAAAACCCACGGGTTTTGTCCCACTCGCTCTCTCCACAATCTGTCATAGAGAAACCGAGCGCGACCAGGCTGCCCGCCGTGATCGGCGCGCCCCCCGCCTCGCACACTTTAAACACAGTGTTTATGTCTCAGCACACAGAAGCTCTGCAACCGCCGCTGTGCCGCGGCCAGAGCCCGGATCGCATTCTACCTCTAGTTATTCACGCAAATGCGTGGGCAAAGCTTCCCGGGATATCAGAATGGGTGTTGAACACTATAAAGAGAGGCTATTCGCTACAGTTCGCTCAACGTCCCAGCCGTTACACGGCGCGTGTCGAAACCACGGTAAACAAAGAAGAATCTCATCTACTTCGAGCCGAAATAGCGAAACTGCTGAGCAAAGGGGCCATAGAACCTTTATCTCAGGCTCAGAGCGAAGGGGTCTATACAGCAGATATTTTCTGGTACCCAAAAAAGACGGGGGTCTAAGACCTGTTCTAGATCTGCGGCAATTGAACAAAGCACTTTTGAAGCGCCTGTTCAAAATGCTGACAACCAGGAAAATCCTCACGCAAGTTCGCCAGGGAGACTGGTTCATGTCAATAGATCTGAAAGACGTCTATTTCCAAAAACAGATTGCGTCACGTCACAGGCGATTCTTGAGATTCGCCTTCCAGGGCCAGGCATATCAATACACAGTCCTACCGTTCGGCCTGTCCCTAGCACCTCGTACATTTACGAAGTGCATGGACGCGGCTCTCGCACCCCTGAGACTTCAGGGCATGCGAGTTTTGAACTACTTGGACGATTGGCTGATTCTAGCTCGATCACACTCAGAGCTCATAGAACACAGGACCACATTACTAGAGCATCTCGAGAGGCTGGCTCTTACAGTCAATTGGGCGAAGAGTTCGCTGTTTCCCAGCCAGAAAATTTCTTTTCTGGGAACAGTGCTGGACTCGCCGTCTATGACAGCACGTCTGTCGCCGGAGCGCAGACTGGACATTCAGCGCGCCGCGAAATCCTTCCGCCGCGGCTCTATAGTCCCGCTCAAAAGGTTTCAGAAAATGCTGGGTCTCATGGCCTCAGCATCTTCGGTACTTCAGCTGGGCCTGCTTCGCATGCGCCCACTGCAGTTATGGCTGAAAGCGCGAGTTCAACCCCGGGCGTGGACCCCTGGTCTGTTTCGCCACTGTCCGGACTTTTTCTCCAAGAGCAGGGATGCGCTGGCCCATGTATGGCCCCGCTGCCCCCTCTATGCTTTTCCCCCGTCTCGCTCCTACCTCAAGTGCTGGAACGAATCAGGGAAAACGGATGCCCAGTGCTGCTCGTGGCTCCGCTCTGGATGAACCAGATTTGGTTCCCAGTCCTGATGCAGCTGACCAGCACTGCCCCATGGCCTATACCTATAAAGAAAGACCTCCTCTCTCAGGCAAAGGGCTCGATTTGGCATCCTCACCCGGATTTATGGTCCCTACACGCATGGGCCATCAACGGGTACCCGCTAACCTCCCGGAGGGAGTGCAAAACACGATCACGCAGGCTAAAGCCCCGTCTACTAGACGGCTCTACGCCTCGAAATGGTCGGTATTCTCTACCTGGTGTCAAGCTCAGGGCTTTTCACCCGTAGACTGCGGGGTTATGGAAGTGCTCTCCTTCCTTCAGGAGCTGCTGGATAAGGGTAGAACCCCATCCACGCTCAAAGTATACGTGCCGGCCATAGCAGCGTTTGCAAAACCAACGTCTGGCCAGTTACTGGGGAAAAACGACCTGGTCGTACAATTCCTCAGGGGAGCTCGGAGGCTGAATCCTCCCAGACCCCCTTCAGTCCCTGTGTGGGACCTTTCTACGGTTCTAGAAGCCATGAAAGGTGCCCCATTTGAGCTGATCCATTTGTCAGACATGAAACACCTGTCTTTCAAAACGGTATTTCTTGTGGCTCTTGCTTCAGTGAAGCGCGTAGGGGACTTACAAGCGCTTTCAGTAAGCGCGTCATGTATGGAGTTTGGGCCTAATGACTCTAAAGTCAAACTCAAACCAAGGTACGTGCCCAAATCCCTCAACACACCGTTCAGGGCCCAGGTTATTTCCCTGTGCGCCCTCCCAGTGAATAATGAGGAGGAGGATGCTAATCTCCTCTGCCCCGTCAGGGCGCTGAGAGCTTATGTGTCCCGCTCGTCTGTCTTCAGACAGACCGAGCAGCTCTTTGTTTTGTTTGGCGGGCGCTCCAAGGGACTGGCCGCATCAAAACAGAGCCTATCCAGACGGATAGTTGATGCCATAGCGCTGGCTTACACTTCTAAGGGCCTGCAGTGTCCTTTGTGTGTCAGAGCGCACTCCACGAGAGGCGTGGCCTCGTCGTGGGCGTGGTCTAGCGGGATTCCCTTGCAAGATATCTGTATTGGCGGCAGGCTGGGCCTTGCCGTCTACATTTATAAGGTTTTATAACCTAGAGGTTCCCGCCTTACAGGCCAAGCTGCTGTCGGTCTAGAATTCAGTACTATCTGCCCCGCTGCGCCGGCGCAGAATGCTGAGTTTTGCTTGGGCATCGCTCACTGATCGATAGAACAGTTCCATGGGTGTTGAATAACCCGTAATTATACCCAGTTCAGGCCGAACACGTTCACCCTGTCTGCGTGAAACACTGTTAACATAACTAGCTCCTGTGGGATGCTATTTCATGGGGAATGATGCTTGTAGCCTCTCTTCTCCGACTCTCTGTGAGTCTACGGTGATTATGCACTATATGAGCCCCGGGCTACTGCCCTTGGGACTTTGGTGTCGGATCCCAGTACGCACGGCGTGTTGCATTGTGTTCCCCATAGCGTAAGATATTAGGCAGTACGAGAGATACTCTCGTAAGAGAACGTACTCGGTTACTAACGTAACCTCGGTTCTCTCTAGAGAGGGAACGAGTACTGCGTATCTTGCCGTGCATACAACAGCGCTGGTTCGCTTCAGCGATGAAAACCAGTTTGTATCAGCCTGTCGAGTGTATTTATAGGCCAAGGCCACGCCTATTCTGGAAATGGGCGCGAAGCGCCCCCATTGGGTATCACGTCCCGCAGGGCCTCTCTCGATGGGCTGCTGCTGTTGCCGCAGGGCAGCCAATAGTCGTGCGAGCCGTCTTGCCTATGTCTGCATGCTGCTGCACAGCGTTTTACATTAAATCAAAATTAAGGATAATTTTTGGCTTCAATATCTCGTGGAAAAGAGGTTTTCCCCCATAGCGTAAGATATTACGCAGTACTCGTTCCCTCTCTAGAGAGAACCAAGGTTATGTTAGTAACCTACGACTTCTGCTCATGGAATAAATTAGCCATGGCTGCCTGTGATCAGTGATGGGAATAACGGCGTTATAAATAAACGGCGTTATCTTTTTCAGTAACGAGTAATCAAACGTATTACTGTTTCCCCCGTTACAACGCAGTTACCGTTACTGACAAAAAAATGTGGCGTTGCTATAATTGAACTCACTGAAGCGGTTTTCATCCGAGTAGGCTCTCTCTCCGCCATAGGACCTGCACAGTTTTTTTCTCTGGTGTGTGTGTGTGTGTTTATGAGGCGCCGGAGTGGACAAAAGCGAAGCGAACGGCGCGAGCGCGCTCAATGCGCGAGAGAGACCGAATGTGTCCGAGAGCGCGCTCAACAGTTGCGCAAGAGAGACCGAGGATGTCCGAGCATTATATAGTTTGTTTATAAATAAATGACACATATCTGCAACGTTAATTAATTTACATGGTTATACAAATAAAATCTAAAACATTACCGTCAGGGAACGTTCTGTTTAGGTAATAAAATAAACCCGAAAATAACCTGCAGGGAACATTCACAGAAAACATCTTTGTTTGACCGGTTGTAAACACGTGCGGCAAACATGTCTAGAATTTGGCTTAAATAATCTCTGATGATGACGTTCGCTATAGGTTATAAAAATAAACCCCGAAAATATTATATTTTAGTATTATATTTTTTTGGGGTAAATTGTTCAGTATTATATTGAGAGAGCACTTGTTAAACTGTTTACTTTTGTTAGGAAGAAAATACTTAGGCTACAGTATGTCTACTAGTTGTGGGGTTGTGTAAAAGTTTTATCATTTTAATATGCACAAAGAGTATGTATATTTTTTATTATAATTTATTCATTTTTGGTACATTTCTTAAGAAGCATAATTTATTTTTAAACTTATTTGTTGGCCAGTTGGGGTCTGTGCGATATTAAGTATAAACCATCTATAATGTTTTATTGTTCTACTATAGTAATGCTAATATTTAGAATAATATATTGAATTTAATAGGCGTCTCTCACATTGTCCCACAGCAACATTAAAATAGAATAAATTATTATTATAAAACATTGAACACTAATCTACACTATTAAGTGTCCATTTCATTAATTTAACATATTTAATAGGCATAGGCCTATTTGATTTTTTTTTTTTTAAGTAACGCTATAGTTACTTTCTCTGGTAATTACTTTTATAATGATGTAACTCAGTTACTAACTCAGTTACTATTTGTGAGAAGTAACTACTATAACTAATTACTTTTTTTAAGTAACATGCTCAACACTGCCTGTGATTAGAGCTAGTGATGCAGGGATGGCGTGTTTTTGTAGACCAAAACCCAGAAACGAGTTTGCTTTGTAACACTTCTGGTTCCATCGTACCTAAATCAATGCTTTTACTTGTCTTGAAAAAGGTGGTTACCAACAAGTGGCTAAATGGGACAAGAGAGGATGTCTAGGACATTAAACGTCATCAGCTGAACAGATAAACGTTTTCATCAAGTCGCTAATTGCTAATCGCTAGTTGCTTGTACAGCGTCATAGTGTTTATTATCAGGCTCTTGAAAACTCTTCTAACTCAAACGTTCCAGGATCTGAAACGACTGAAAGTTGTATACTACTTTATAGTAGGTGAAAAAATGTATGTATGTGCATACGAAGGACACTTTACTATCCCATGAGGCCACGGGAGTGAAGTTTTGAATGAAGGTGAAGCGACACTTATAGGTCACATCATTATCATTACCGGTATTTAAAAAATAAATATATTAAATTTCATGTTCCTCATAATCTTTAATCAAAATAACTTTGGGGCAACCTGTCACTCACATCACATCACTCCACCAATAGCAAACCACAACCATCCAGTCAATTCCCCACGGACAAAATCAGACCCCGCCCTAATTCTTGTACCGTTTCACTTCCCTTTCACGATTATTGCAACTTCCATTCATGCCGACTTTAATACATGATTCTAGTACACATTATTCCAGCTATTTGCCATAGCAATCTTTCACCTCAACTAATTTCCATTAATGAAACACCACTGACACAATTTTCATTTTTGAATGAATTCACAAAACCATCTTATTTTTCATCTAAATTTCATTTACAATCAATAATCCAATTCTTAGAGGACAACTGACGTAAAATGGGCAGTGAATGATGTTTTCATGCTTAAGTTGCACAAAGGCGGTTGTTAATTTCAACAGTGTCACATCCCATGTGAGTCATTCTACAAATTAGGGTATATTTCATGTCCATTGATGATAATTGTATTTTTTTAAACAATTTTCCTTCTGAAATATTTTATCTGTGAGGGGAAAGCATATTATAATCTCACACTAATTCTTTCACCGATGATCCAAAGTTGGCCGACGGCTGACCGTCGGATTGGTGCGTCACATTTCTACATGATATCCTGCATATAGGCAAATGACAGCTCAACTCATCAGCTATAGAGATTTGAGAAAATAACTAGCATGTCTGCTTCAGTTTATCCGAAAGAAACCAGCAGCTCAATTCACCGATCTATTGTACAGAAGATAACGAATGCAGGGGAAATTCACGTGAATGCTTCCTCCTTTATCATAACTACATCTGTGGGAGCTGTTTTTTTTTTCCTGCCGACGTTTAGAGAGAGTCTTGAAAAGAGCAACATTTTCCCCTAATGGAGATATTTTTCTTTAAACATGAGCCTAAGCTTCCAGTGCAGTAAAGCCCTCTCCCCTGCGCCTCTGTCTCCACCTCAGTGGTGTCCGAATGGAGGTCCCTTCTCTCATGTGTCATTGAGAAACATTTGATATTCTGGCCGCAGTATTTCCTGTGGTGCCATTTTGAAGCTTCCCCATTGAGGATCCATTTACCCCGGCCACCGGGAGCCTCCAGCCGGGCGGACTCTCTCCACGCGGTCCCTTCCACTGCAGATCGGCCCCAGCAAGCCTCTCCGCCAATATGCTAATACGACGCTTTCAGAAACAACTCATATTCATGGGGTAAGCAGGCCCCAGCTATTTTCTCCCCAGTAGATGAAGAACACGTCTCATCTCTGTGCTTTACAAAATACCAGAAAATGACCTATTTTTTCGTTCCAAACTAAACATGCAGATTTCTGAAAGGTCATAAATTACAGATTTTATATACTTCTCGGCTTTGAAGTTTTGGAAAGCATTAATGCATGTACAAAAGAAACATTCATATACAAGTTTTGTTAACATATTTTGGTGCATTTTTATCCATCACTTGGATAGCCGGATGTGTTGCTTGGCATGTTCTTATCCTCAAAAACTGTGAACTAAACTCGAGTAGAGCATTGGGTCATCACATGATTTGCCATGAAGTGAAACCAAACTAACTCCCACAGATCCCGTCATTCTCAAGCTGTTTGGGAACAAATCAATCAATAATGATACTCCATGTTCTGTAGCCTATTCCAGCTTGACTAAAGACTTCTCACAACTTTTAAGGTATAGGCAATTTTCGGTGTGGCTAGCGATAGCAAGCTAGCTTTGAAAGCATGAGATCCCACCCTCCCTTCAGAGCGTCTCCAAAGCCACGCCTCCTTTAAAACACATGAACAAGTACAGCAGGAGCAAACAAAAGCTTCACGAGAGACGGCGTTAATCTACCTCATGTCTCAAAGCACATAACATTACAATAATAATGAACACAAACAACTTAAAGAGCTCTTGTACCGACTGCTGCAGATTCATTTCAGTGTTGATAGTGTTGCCATTGAAACATAAATTCGAGTCACGTTGGTGCCAGACGGGCCGGTCTGAGTATTTCACAATCTGCTCAGTTACTGGGATTTTCACGCACAACCATTTCTAGGGTTTACAAAGAATGGTGTGAAAAGGGAAAAACATCCAGTATCCGGCAGTCCTGTGGGCAAAAATGCCTTGTTGATGCTAGAGGTCAGAGGAGAATGGGCCGACTGATTCAAGCTGATAGAAGAGCAACTTTGACTGAAATAACCACTCGTTACAACCGAGGTATGCAGCAAAGCATTTGTGAAGCCACAACACGCACAACCTTGAGGCGGATGGGCTACAACAGCAGAAGACCCCACCGGGTACCACTCATCTCCACTACAAATAGGAAAAAGAGGCTACAATTTGCAAGAGCTCACCAAAATTGGACAGTTGAAGACTGGAAAAATGTCGCCTGGTCTGATGAGTCTCGATTTCTGTTGAGACATTCAGATGGTAGAGTCAGAATTTGGCGTAAACAGAACGAGAACATGGATCCATCATGCCTTGTTACCACTGTGCAGGCTGGTGGTGGTGGTGTAATGGTGTGGGGGATGTTTTCTTGGCACACTTTAGGCCCCTTGGTGCCAATTGGGCATCGTTTAAATGCCACGGCCTACCTGAGCATTGTTTCTGACCATGTCCATCCCTTTATGGCCACCATGTACCCATCCTCTGATGGCTACTTCCAGTAGGATAATGCACCATGTCACAAAGCTCGAATCATTTCAAATTGGTTTCTTGAACATGACAATGAGTTCACTGTACTAAAATGGCCCCCACAGTCACCAGATCTCAACCCAATAGAGCATCTTTGGGATGTTGTGGAACGGGAGCTTCGTGCCCTGGATGTGCATCCCACAAATCTCCATCAACTGCAAGATGCTATCCTATCAATATGGGCCAACATTTCTAAAGAATGCTTTCAGGACCTTGTTGAATCAATGCCACGTAGAATTAAGGCAGTTCTAAAGGCAAAAGGGGGTCAAACACAGTATTAGTATGGTGTTCCTAATAATCCTTTAGGTGAGTGTATATACATATAAATACATTTAGAGCAATTAACTTAGTGATTGCTATCAGGATGTGAAGAGACTTTCAACCAGCGTGACAAAAAATGTTTCTGGAACAAATCGCCCACCCTGAATTTAATGTTGGTGACATTAAAGTCACGTGACCGTGGTGTAGTTCGTTTACAGCCGATTTCTTTCTGGATTCATAAAAGTTGTGTTCATTTGTGAAGCGAAACCCAAACCATCTCCCACAGATCCCATAATTCCCAAGCCTCCTGGGACCAAATCAATCAATAACACTGATGTTCTGTATTTCAGCTCGGCTTGTTCAACGATCAAAGACTGCGTTCCTGGTTCCTGGTTTGCAAGCCAATTTGTCACCTTGCCTGAAAATCACATCCTTTCAGACAAAACATCAAAGCAATTAACTTATTGTGTAGTACTTCAATCTAAAGATATGAGATAAGATACCACCACCATTGTACAACAGCTGCGTTTTGCCTTTCCATTTGAGTGTGGGTGTCTTTGTGCGTTAGATTGTGGATAAGCCAGCGCAAGGTAAGGTAGGAGAGCGAGAGCCACAGATGCGGGCCTTTCTAAAGGCTCTGTCTGCCAGCCTGTGTTTACCTGACACTCAGATTGACAGCGGAGTGATTGGAAATATCCCCCACTCACTGGTGCGAGCCCCTGAGTGCAGGGAAAGTGCTTTTGTAGTCTGGCTGTAATGGCCCAAGTTTGAATTGAAGGTTGAAGGAAAACGCTGCTCTCTGGTCACTCTCGGGGAGGAGCTGACACAGTGGAAACGATGCAGCGAACAGAGTCTTAGATCAGGAACGCAGCTGAGAGTGCAGAATGTCTCTGGGCTGTTATCTCAATGCAATCGTGCTAATCTTTTGCCGTTTATAAAAGCAACACCACTGCCGCGAACAAACTTCTCAGACTCTTTTCTCCTTCTGGACGAGTAGGACGTGATATTTTTTTTTCTATATGATCCTGGTGAGATCAACTTCCACCCAGTTTTTTTCCCCCCACTCATGCTCTCTGGTGAATAACAAAACAATCTGCCGAATTTGCCCCCAAGACAGTCTAATTTCCTAGTTAATTTCCTCATTCTGTGATGTTGAACTCCCTTGACGCACTATGATTCAGGGAGGCATAGGTACATCAGTTGTCTGCGTTTAATGGTAAATTAGAAACGGTATTATACTTTTTTTTTTTTCTGTGTGACGGTGATGCTAATAAGAATAGTAGAACACAAACATTCATGTTGTTTTAAATTGTCCATACAGAGAGTTTGTAGATACTTGACATCAACACCTTCCAAATGATTTCAGCAGCGGCGTGTAACGCAGTCACTACACTTTGGAGGATTGAATTTTATATACATTATATACATTTTTCAATTGTAGTCTTTCAAAAAATGCATCTGAAATAATAAACTAAGTGCAATTTAGTGTGGTCAAAAATATAGATAGTTTTTTCTTCTTCTTTTTCCATTTTATTAAGTCCAGACTAAGTAAGCTCTTTTCAAGCGGTTTCCACAAAACATTGTTGTCAATTTTTTAAATGCCAAATTTTGCCTTTCTACTGTTTCTTTAGAGCACTTGATTGCTACTTTTCCCCTGTTGTGCTGCAGCAGATTAAAAAATAAATAAAAAATAGCCAGTGTTATCATCTCTGTTTTACTTGTACTGTACACATTCACTAGAAAACCTCCTAAAACTCTTTCATTGTTAAGAGATTTGATGTGCATTTTACATTATTGTATATCTATATTTCTGTTTGTATATTTGGTGCATTCTCTTTCAGCACCAGTACTTTTTTGTTATGTTTCTCCTTGGGATATGGAGTATGTGAGAGGTTATTTATTCCATCATGACACATCTTTGTGAAAAGATGCTGCTCCCTTCTGCATTTAGGCTGAGCTGCAGAAATCACTGATTATCATTAATCACTCGTGTTACTGGAGAAACACTTGACTTAGCTCAAGTGGCCTCTTACATTAAACCACAAACCTCTTAATTGCTGATTAAAAGACTATGAAAAAAATGATGTATCATCAGTTTCCCTGCTTGTTTGAATAGAGACTTTGTATTCTTGCAAATTATGTGAAGGAAAAAAATCCTTAAAGAGTAAAACTTTCGTGATGATAAACTAAAAAATTATTTAGTTTTGTTAAGAATTTATTGTTTTGTCAAAACAATAACAAAACAAACCCTGTCGTTCACCATACTGACGGAAACTGTTCATCTTCACGGACAAAACTTGACGGACAACGAAACGTAGGAAGCAGCCCGTTCAAAATGACAGACATCCCGTCCATCCAATCAAAAGGCGAGTTCTCCAACCCAACCTCCAATGAGATGAGAGACGAAGGGCGGGACTTCCTGTCGGTGACGCAGTTGGCGAAGTGGAAGCCCCGCCGTCAATCAAATTAGGGAAAAAAACAAACTGGACTAAAGCGAGCGCAGGCACCGATTAAAATAACCATGCTCGGAGTGTAATTAAACGCAGACATCAGTCTTCTTTAAAGAACTCACGTAATGACCGGTACGTAGGATTTGAAGAGCGTGAGAATGCTCCCTATGAATCTTTGTGCAGGCTATGTTTATGCTAAGCTAGGCTAATGTTAGCAGGCGGGTGAATCTGAGAGTTTAAGATCCGCGGAGGGAATAAACACAGAGCTCATGTGATCCATTAAAAAACCGCGTATGATGGCGTCTGTCCAGCAATCGCGCGATGTGTGGTTCTAATGGCTATGTTGTATTGTGTGTTTGTGTGTTTAAGCGCCTGAAGGGCCAGTGAAAGCGGGAGTCATGGCGGACAGCAGCAGCGCGCAGGACGGCGGCGGCGCGGATCAGGTAAATCACATCAAATCCTCTCCTCTCTTATTCTCTAATGCATGTGCTTTGGTGAAGTTTTCACTTTGTTGTGTTAAAACACTGGTACTTCCTGTGTGGCCACCCCCTTTCATGTATTAAACCCGCCCATCATCAGGACGGACAGCCCTCGCCGCTCGCCCTGCTCGCCGCCACTTGCACCGGCCTCGGAGCAGAGAACGGGGCAAACACGAATAATAATGGTGTTGCTGGGGTGGTAAGTCTGCAACTACAGATACATCACCTTTATTGTACTATACCGTGGTTTGAGTGTGAGCTAGGGCTTGTTTACTTTGAATGAGAGCGTGTTTACTCCCCCATACTTAAATGCGCAGGTCACCCCAAAAAATGAAATTCTGTCGTCATTTACTCATCCTCAAGTTATTCCACCTGTATACGTTTCTCTGTTCTGCTGAAGATATTTAGAAGAATATGGGTAACCAAACAGTTGTGGAGCACCCATTGACTTCCATAGTAGGGAAAAAAAAATACTATGGAAGTCTGGTTACCGACATTATTCAAAATATCTTCTTTTGTGTTTGGCAGAGGGAGGAACCTCATACAGGTTTGGAACAACATAATGGTGAGTAAATGAAGTATCCCATGATATAGGGAGGCACTGATCTGGTTGAGCTTCCTTTTAATAAATTATTGAATGGTTCACAGTCAGTGCATCTCAGTCTTACCAGGAGATGTCCAGACTCCACAGGAAGACATCCTGTAACTGAGCAATCTTAGTTTGTGTTTTACTTGCTTATTAGTTGGTATCAGACCAGCATGGGGGGGGAAAAGTAAAATAATGTCATGTTTAATCTTCCCTGAAAGCGAAACTGTGAGGGACGGTCTAGTTGCATGGGAAAATATATATAAAAAATTTGGAAACGTTACTATTTTTATACTCTTATGCTCATCAAGGCTGCATTTATTTGATAAAAAAACCCAGTAATATTGTGAAATATTGTTACAATTTATAATAAATGTTTGGATATATTTTAAAATATAATTTATTTCTGACGCAAATCCGAATGTTCAGCATTATTACCCCAGTCTTCAGTGTCACATGACCCCTTAGAAATCATTCTGATATGGTGATTTATTATCAATGTTGGAAACAGTTGTGCTGCTTCATATTTTTTTTATAACCTGTGATCCTTTTTTCAGGATTCTTTAAATAACTTTTAAAAAGAACAGCTTTTTTTTAAAATATAAATATTTTGTAATAATATACACTATCATTCAAAAGTTTGGGGTCATTCATTTTTTCTTCTTTTTTTTGAAAGAAATTCATACTTTTATTCAGCATGGATGTGTTAAATTGATAAAAAGTGATAGTAAAGATTTATATTGTTAGAAAAGATTTCTATTTTAAATAAATGCTTTAAAAAAACACGTTTTATTCATCAAGGAATCCTGAAAAAAGTATCACAGATTATAAAAATATTAAGCCGTAAACTATTTTAAACATTAATAAATCATCATATATTAGAAGACTGGAGTAATGATGCTGAAAATTCTGCTTTGATCACAGGAATAAATTACATTTAATATATATTCACCTAGAAAACTTTTTTTATTGTAATATTTTACAGTATTACTATTTTTACTGTATTTTTGATCAAACCAATGCAGCCATGGTAAATAATTCTAGTGACAAAAAAAACAACAACTTTCTTTAGACCAATTTCTCAGCCTTTTTTTTCACTTGTGAAAAATTAAATCTAGCGTGTACCTTGTCTAATGGCAGTTCAGAAAACAGAAGACATCTAATGTTGGTCTAGGTCTACAACCTAATGTTGTTTTCCATTGACAAGAGACTTAATCCAGTGATGAAAAATGTCCATAATAAATCCATATTCACAAACACAATTTTAAAACTTTAAAACACTGTTTAATTATTGCTATATAATTTAGTGGAAAATTGGATTCTTTTAAGGATCACTCATGATACTTGTTACCTTTCAGCGTTTCAGACCAAATTCTAATTGTTCCCTTCCATAGGACGGGTTTGTTTGTGTTTTGCATCAGTCAGCATAGGTGGAGCAAGAGATTTGACTGTGTACATGCACTGTTGTGGCATCACTTGTTTTCTTGTGAAACTCATGTGATTTCCTCCCTAGAACGCAGACCTCTCAGTGCAGTTAACAGGGTCGTCTGACAGGTGGGAGGCGGTAAAGGACGACTCGGGTGTCCTGCATCTCCCCGGCACGGGTATCGTCACGTCCAACGGACAGTATGTTCTTCCTCTCCAGAGCCTCCAGGGTCTCCAGAGCCAGCCCATCTTACTCACGTCAGGGACCGACACGTCTGCCGGCGCAGTGCCTAACATCCAATACCAGGTCATCCCTCAGGTGCAGACGGCCGACGGGCAGCTGGGTTTCGAGGGGGCTTCAATGGCGCAGGACGCCTCAGGGCAGATCCAGATCCTCCCGGACGGCACCCAGACCATCAGCGTCACGGGCACGACGGCAGCCGATGTGATCCGCAACACTCAGAACCTCATGACCCAGTCTGGCCAAGTGCACTTCAACAGTCAGGGTCAGATGGTCACTAACGTGCCTCTGGGTTTGCCTGGTAACATTACCTTTGTGCCCATAAACAGCGTGGATCTGGACTCGCTCGGGCTCTCGGGGGCCCAGGCAATAGCCACCGGCGTCACTGCTGACGGACAGCTGATCATGACCAATCAGAGCGTGGAGAACTCTGACGGCTCGGAGAAAGCAGGGGAACAGCACCAGACACTCAACTCGAATGCAGACATGTTTGTGCCTACCACATCTTCATCCTCCTCCTCGTCCTCACAGCAGCAGCAGCAGCAGGCCAGCACGATAGACGGCACGGGCGTGTTGACGCAGCCAGTGGCGGGAGAGCAGGGAGACGGGTCGGGATACCTCAGTCAGGGCACGGTGCATGTGTCCGGGGGGCAGCAGGTCATCCAGTTACAGCAGCTGCCCTTGCAGACCGGTGACGGTCAGGCCCAGCAGAACATGCAAAACATCCAGCTCATCAACCCAGGAACATTCCTCATCCAGGCCCAGACCGTCTCACCGTCAGGACAGATACAGTGGCAGACCTTCCAGGTATGCGTTTAATCCATTTAAAAACAGACACAAGACTGATTAATGTGCTGTACAAGACTAATCTAAACATACACACAAATATAATATAATATATACACATTTAAGAAAAGTGTAAAAACAAAAAAAAACAATCAATACACCAGAGAAAACAAATACAGTGGCAGACCTTCCAGGTATGCGTTTAATTCATTTAAAAACAGCCACAAGATTGATTAATGTGCTGTACAAGACTAATCTAAATATACACACTTAAGATAATACACACAAATATAATATACACATTTAAGAAAAGTGTAAAAACAAACAAACAATCAATACACCAGAGAAAACAAATACAGTGGCAGACCTTCCAGGTATGTGGTTATTGGGGATGTCAATTTTCACAAATTCCCATGATCGATCGTCGTTTAAATTAACGATTGATTAATCGTTAGCTTTAATTCTGCAATATCCATTTACTGCAGTGGCATAACAACATGATAATGCTGCTCAAAACGTTATGTTCCTCACCAAATGAATGAGTTGGCAGTCCTTCCAGGTATGTGGTTATAAATCTTTTTTTTTTATTACAGTTTTAGGGTTGGGGATTAAGAACTAGTAAAAAATAGTATCTTTTGTATAGGGCTGTGTTGAAAAAATCGATTCACCAATTCTGAATCGATTTTCATATTAATTTCTAAAGATCGATCCGTAACTCAGAGGATCGATTTAATAATAGGCTTACATTTTCCCCGTGAACTTTAACTTGCCGCGACGACTGGGAGATCCCTGTATGCGCATTGCGCGCACACTGTTACACTAACGGGCTTTGAGTGAGTCATTCGTTCATTCAACGAACACGTTCAAAAAAGCTGATTCATTAAAAGAGATGTAATGAAACAAGGTGTTAATTATTTTTAACTTTGAGTTCCACTTTTCAAGGCTCAGCTGAGCAGCAATGCGTCGCATGGGTAACGCTGAAGCTGATGCTTCACTTATTAGAGACCAATATGGCATTGATTCAATGCGTGACTCGCTGATTTTATTTCCCCGCGGCTTCCTCGCGCTGTGGAATGCTGACCAGCGCTGCTGCGGACGCGCATTTATGGTAAATACTAGGGGTGCGCCGATCCGATATTCGGTATCGGTATTAGTCCGATACTGGCCAAAATCACTGGATCGGATATTGTATGAATCGCGGGAGTATATTCCGATCCGATACGACCACGGACCTAGTCCTAAACTGTCAAACAAATGCTTTTAACAACACCTGAGAGACATGCCGTAAAGAGAGAGGAGCAACATGCGTCTCGCTGCAGCTGCACGCAGGGTCGCCAGATTTTCACAACAAAACCCGCCCAATTGTATTTAAAAAAAAATAGCCAATCGCATTTCGGGGTGTGAGAGGGAGCGAGGACTTGGCAACACTGGCGTCACGTGAACAGTAGCTAGAACGTGACTGAGTGAGGTGAGACCTGTCAGCAATTATCATGTCAGCTGTGTGGAGTTATTTTAAAAAAGTGTGCATGCTGTTTTGTGAGTCTCCGCAACGGCGATAGATTGGAGCGCGTCCGAGTGAAGACTGCGCGCGCGCCACAAGAGAATTGTATCCGTGCAACTGATAGCAGCGGCAACGAGCGCTCAGCTTGATTAAAAAAAAAAAAAACATTTTAGCGTTAGATCGTCTAACTATGTTAATTAATGCTCTGTTAAATGGAGATGTTTTATTTATTTGTATTACATCTGTGCCTCATAATGTTTCAAAAGTGGTGGGGGGCAATATCGATCCTGAGAAAAAGTGTCGGGGACATGTCGCACCCTCAAATTACACCTATGATCCCCAGATGTTACATGTGAAAAACTTTAGAGCTTGGATTGTCTACTCAAAATGTTTTTCCCCTTTATCAGGTGTAATGGCCTAGTAGAGTTTAATTTGTGAGTGCTTTATTGTACTATTCTGTTCTATTGTACATTTTATAATGGAGATACCATTATTTTTAAGGTAGGTTATACTTATTTAAGTTATGATTACATAGAGTTTTGTGTTACATCCAGTATTTGGCACTGGAATTATCTATTTTTTTATTTGCACAGTTGGACTTTAAATTTAATTAATTGAATGGTGCTGAATAATTAAAAATGCTGCTACAAGCTCTGTTTAAAAATTATTTTAATAAAAATTAAGCAGTACGTATTTCTTCCTTTAGGGGAGTAGAACATTTATTGCACTATTTGAGCATGATGCTTTTTAGATGGCTAGGTTAAGCACAGTGCATCCTCCTGACAAACGTGTTATTAACAGCTTAATTAAGAGGGAGAAAAATATGGTATTGTATCAGTATCGGTATCGGCAGATACTCAAGTTTGTGGTATCGGTATCGGACATGAAAAAGTGGTATCGAGCCACCCCTAGTAAATACCCGTGACGTGAACGTTAAAAGGGTGATACGACAAATATTTCGCTTTCCTTTGACACGGCAACCTTTTTCACGAATACATATGACTTCAAAGACAGACGCAGGTAATCCGCACGCGCTCTGCCGATCTCTTTCAATCACTGTCTGTGCGAAGCCTCTGTAGGCTACACATCACCACGATAAACAGTCTTGTTAGTTATCATTATGAACTTGTTTAACATTCAATACACATGCATGAAGTTCAAAACAAGCAGTTAAATGTCTATAATAGCCTAATAGTATCAATATGTTGCATAACTACAGTCCTGTAATTCAGGTAACAGCTGGAAAAAACAAAAACACTTATCTATCACTTATCTAAATCTCGAAAATCGGATCAGATCGGATCGAATCGAATAATGATAATCGATTCAAGATCTTGAGAATCGGAATCGAATCGATTCTTGAAATTTGAATCGAAACCCAGCTCTACTTTTGTAATGATGCAGAAAGTGTACGCTATTAAAACAGTGATTCCTGCACCACTATTCATTAGTGGCCCTGCATGAAAACAAACATGTTGTTTGAACAGCAATCACCACCCATTTACATTTAGGCAGTGATTCATCATAAAAACTGGTTAGTCTTGATCATGCTTGAGTTACTGATTTTGAAGTTTAGAATAGAGAAAAGACTCACCAAGTTTAATCACGACACCAAGTGCTTAGAGGGTTAGTTTACCCAAAAATTCAAATGGGTGTCATCATTACTCACTCATGTCATTCCAAACCCATAAGACTTTGGTTGTCTTCGAAACCCAAATTAAGATGTTTATATATAATGAAACCTGAGAGTTTTTTGTCCCTCCATTGAAAGTTTGGACAACTTAAAAGATCCAAATAGGTTATGATGGTGTCGTAAAACAAATCCATATGAATTGAGCGTTTTAATCAATCTTCGGAAGAGATATGATCTCTTTACCGTTTTAATTTAGGCTTTCAATCACATATAAAGACATGCATATAGAGTACATCACATGGTAAACACGGAAGTTTGTGCGCTAGAACAAACCTGCACAAAAACCAATGAGGTTTGTTCTTGCATGTAGCATGAGCTTGAGCTTCCATGTTTACCATATTGTGTATGTATGTGTGTTGATCATTTTTTAGATGTAACGAAAAGCCTAAATTAAATCTGTTTATCATGTAAACTAAGCGGGTCAAATCTCTTCACAAGATTTTGAATAAACCGCTCGATTCATTTTACAACGCCTTGATATCTTTTGGAGGGACACGTGCCTTTCATTAAAAATATATTTATTTACATTTTGAAAAATAAGGATCTCATGGGCTTGGAATATGGATGTCAATTTACATCAATTCCCATAAACTATCGTTTTTTTTTAATTAACAATCAATTAACCTCTTAAATCCAAAATGGGGTTTGAAAAAAATCGATTCACAGAAGAATCTAGATTCTCATTTGCAACGATTCAGAATCGATCTGAAATGTCCAAGAATGTCCCGGGTGTCTGTTAGATTACAGCACTGGAGAGCGCTATGAATTGTTCTTCATCCGCACTGTAACTGAAATTTAAAACTGTTAAAAGAAAATGCTCAATAAACTGTTGCAAATATATAATGGGGCTTTTCCACTACACAGTACCAGCTCGCCTCGGCTCGACTCGACTCACCTTTGTTTGGTTTTCCACTGTGTAAAAGTTGTACCTGTACCTGCTTTCGGGTACTTTTTTTCGTACCACCTCCGGCGAGGTTCTAAGCGAGCTGAGGCGAGCTAAGCCGATACTAAAATGTGACGTGAAAACAATGCCGACTGGTCACAGAGAATCTGCGTCATCATTGCACGCGCCAGATGGAGTATCCAGAATAACCCCGCCATTTTTAAATAGTTTGGCCAGAGATAGTTACTAAACTTACTACTATTATTATGGGAACTCGGAAGAATACGCCGTGGTCAAACGAGGAGCTGCAGACATTCCTTTGTTTGGCTGCCGAAGAGAGGATCCAGCGAGAGCTTGATGGGGCAACGAGGAACGAAATGCGTCGCTATGACGACCGGGTACTATTTGTGGCGGTACTTTCTGCAATGGAAAACGGAGCGAAAAGCGAGCCGAGTCGAGCTGGTACTGGTAATGGAAAAGCGCCATAATACATTAAGCATAGATAGACAGATATAATCTCTTCGCTTTGTGCTTTGAACTTTTCAATCCGGAGCGCTGCACGCTGTGACTTCGCGTTGCTTCAAGTGCATCATTCTGCGCACGGGATGCGCATAATCGCTTTGCCGCTCTTATTCGAGCCTTTCATGTTATAATGTTATAATACTTAGGGGAGGTTTAAACACCTGGGGTAAGGGGGCGTGGCCAATGGCAATATCACTCGTGGGCCACGCCCCCTCCCCCTGGCGAAATGGGCCTGCCACCACAGCTGGAAAAAATCCTAGAGGAAACACTGGTCTCCGCTTGTCATTCTGTATAGCAAAGCAGATGAGAGTAGATCATGATCAGAAACCCGATTAGAAATCATTATGGATAAAATCGAATCGTTTTAAATCGAAAATCTTTTTGAATCGAAAATCGATTTTGAATCGAATCGTGGCCTCAAGAATCGGAATCGAATTGAATCGTGAGATGGTAAAAGATTCCCACCCCTACTACTAAGTAATCACGTTACTTAACCAACACATGGATGTCGCTTTAAGCTCGACTTTATAGTGAATATGACCATCAGTTAAAATTAGCTGACATTTTAGAAGTCGCTCTTTTCATAGCGTGAACTGTTTTACATGAAAATGTGATCAGTAAAATCATCGTAAATAACAGACTATATCATTGAAAACGTCTCAACTAGCAGAATACAACAAGCACATTGATTTCATGTAGAGAACAAACTATACCAAGTATAATATAAAAATATAAAATGTATAAAAAATAAAAAAAAAGCAGGTGATGCACGTGTAAACCGTATACACAATGCTTTTGCGCCACGTTTTGGTTTGTAACCGCGTGAAACATTAATAAACCACAGTGTTTCCTCTAGGATTTTTTCCAGCCATGGTGGCAGGCCCATTTCGCCAGGGGGAGGGGGCGTGGCCCATGAGTGATATTCCCATTGGCCATGCCCCCTTATCCCAGGTGTTTAAACCTCCCCTAAGCATTATAACATGAAAGGCGCCAATAAGAGCGGCAAAGCGATTATGCGAAGTCACAGCGTGCAGCGCTTCGCATTGAAAAGTACAAAGCGAAGAGATTATATTTATCTATGCTTAGATTATTATATCTATACAACAGTTTAGATATTGAGCCTTTTCTTTTAACAGTTTTAAATTTTAGTTAACTTTAGTTAACATGCAGTGCGCATGAAGAACAATTTATAGTGCTCTCTACTCTAGTGCTGTAGTAACAGACACCCGGGAGAAAGGAATATGATTTAGAAAGCGCTATAAACTCCAGCATAGACCTTTATCTACAAATAAAGTATAATAATGGGAACATTGATCTTGAAGAGAGTGTCGTCGTGTTACTGTCGTAACCGAACGCGACACGCTGTTTGATGCTGAATGCTGAATGACTGAGGAGAGATGAGTTTCCATTAACTTTAACTTAACGACTTGAATATAAATTTTTACCTCACATTATGCTATTGAATGACTTTAGAAGTCTTGGAATATAGTGCGAAAACTTTATGGTGCTTTAAAATGTTTTGTATGCCTTTAGTGGAGCTTAACAATAACACATACAATATCGGACCGAGAAGCTGCACCCGTGGCGGGATGATTTTAGGTGTGGCGGCCCGCCACTGCAGAATGAATGTAGCGGAAACACTGAACCATAGTAGATCGCATATCTTTATTTAGAGCAGGTGGTCTTGAACGAGCCCAAACACAACATAAGACGCTGCTTAGATCACGGAGTGACATTGACATGCTACTTGGCTAAAGCGTTGCGATCATGACACTTTGTTTTCCAACGTCGTTTGAAAGTTCAACCATTGGAAACTGGATCTTGGGTTCGGTGTGTAGAGATGATGTGCAGAGACCAATCGGACACCGTTTTACAGCTGGAGCGTGCTTGGATTGGTTATTTATTATGAGTAATTATTAACGACAATTAATCCATTGGTGATTAATCGTCACCATCCCTAGTTTGGAACAACACAAGTAAATTATGACATAATTAAAATTTGTGTGTGTTACCTTTACCCATTCTGCTGTCCCAATCTGTCCCCGCAGGTCCAAGGAGTTCAGAACCTCCAGAACCTTCAGCTCCAGTCGGCTCCCGCTCAGCAGATTACTCTCGCCCCGGTGCAAACGCTGTCTCTGGGCCAGGCCGGCACACAGGTCAGCCTGAGCTCGGGACAGATGCCTAACCTGCAGTCGGTGACGGTCAACACCATGGGCCAGGCAGGCATTCAGTTCCAGCAGTCCGAGGACACCGACAGCACTGGAGGTACAGCAGCGGGCGCTTCAGGGAGGGTGGGGATCGAGACATGGCTTCCCAATCCTGGTCCTGGACTACCCCAACACTGCTCATTTTTGATGTCTCTCTTTTCTGGCACACTCGGTCTTTACTAACGAGCCGATGAGTTGAACCAAGTGTGATTGATTAGGGAGACTTCAAAAAGGTGCCGGGGTTCCTCCAGGACCAGGGTTGAGAAGAACCACTGATTTATGGGGGAAAACATGGAAGATAGATGCAGGGCCCAATGATTTTTTTTTTTCAATTTAATTAGTCTGGATTCTGTTTAAATGGTTTAATTATTCTATTTGATTATTAATATTTGTCTAATTAATTTAATTAAGAACACTTAATTTAATGTATTAAAATTTGAACAATAATGGTGTCCTGCGAAGCGTTCTTTTTTCCCCGTCAATTCAATTAATTGCATAAAACTTCAACAGTTTTTAATCTTTTAAAATGTAATTATATAAAAATTCCTTTCATTTTATGGCAATCAAAGTGCTGCACAACAGAGGTTTACTGATTAAATTAAAATGGTTTGATATTTTGTGGTATTATGTTTTAACCTCTTATTATTGTTATGCAAGTACATTTTTACTGTACAATAGTCATATATTTCTGTCATGAGTTCTTTAAGTTAAATCAAAGTGTGTTTCTGTGTGCATCTGACAATAGTTTTATCAAATGAAATGGAAAAATGCTTAGAAATTCATACAGTGTTCTCGTGACACGGCAGACGCTGAAAACACCAAGTGTCACGCGTGCTTCAGGATTTGTGTAGTAGCCCAAACTGCGGTGCTCATTCACACACACACAGAGCAAGCAGATGCTTAAAAAAAGCCGTCTTTTTGTCCATAATGCAGTTTTAAAAGCCCACTTTTAATTCATTCTTCTAATGTGTTCCAAATTCCGTGACATTCCACGTCATACTGTGAATTCCATTGGAATCTGGGATTCCGTAGTGCTTTTGTGGAATCTTCAGGCCCTATATAGAGGAAACAAGATAATGCAGGCATTTAAAGTGCCATTACAGAGGGAAGATGTGTGTGGCCGTAACTGTGCAGTGCTGTTAGTGTAACGCTGATCATACTATACTCTATAGATATTCAGATTAAGGAGGAGCCTGATTCGGAGGAGTGGCCTCTGGACAGTAGCTCTACGCTGAATGCCAATGACCTCTCTCACCTTCGTGTTCGTTTAGTGGAGGAGGAGATGGAGGGATTGAGCCAGGAGGGCAAACGTCTGCGCAGGGTCGCATGCACCTGCCCCAACTGCAAAGAGGGAGGTGGGAGGTGAGATCACACTGCTAAAAGCACTGCTGTTTCCTTTAGCAGCTCATTTTGTTTTGAGACGCAGTGAAATTTATATTCATGTGTAATACAGACACCCTATGGTGTGTGTTTGACTACATGTCTTCATTACTGAATGCGTGTAGTATATTTCCATTCTGACTGTACATTTGTACTTATATGTTGTAGGGGATCTAACATGGGCAAGAAGAAACAGCATGTGTGCCATATAGCTGGCTGCGGGAAGGTATACGGGAAGACGTCTCACTTGCGGGCTCACCTGCGCTGGCACTCGGGAGAGAGACCCTTTGTCTGCACCTGGATGTTTTGTGGGAAGAGGTTCACGCGCAGTGATGAATTGCAGCGACACAGGAGAACGCACACTGGTACTCTTCCTCACACACACACACACACACACGTTTCTCACTGCCTCTGTGACTAACTCGGTTCCCAAACCTGGTGAGCCTCCTTGCTTACATGGGCAGCTAATGTCTAAGGCCCCGATCACACAGAACGAGCGGTGCGCTGCGGGTTTTTAATGTTGCTAGGCAACCACCGAAACGGCGGTCCTCTCAGTCAAGTAAATGTCGAATCAGCCTTTTATTAACTTTATTTACTTTCTGTTAACATTGTGGTAGTTACGTTTCGTGAAGTGGTTAAGCTCCTGGTAACCCGCGAGAGCACCACATGATTCTCCTCCATCATCGCACTCTCCGGGCGTTCAAAGTAACTCCAGCTTTCATCACTACAACGGAGGCCCGCCTCTCCATTCATTCGATTGGACAGTGGAAAAAAAACTCAATGACGTCGGCCGCTTTTTCCGCTCGGAGTTGTGGGATTTTTTTAACTGCAAAAACGGCGGTAAAACGCATAAACAGCGCGCAGAACGCTCACTGCCATAGGAAAACAATTCAAAACGGCGCCTCTCACTGCAAGAAACGTGTTCGGTGTGATCGGGGCCTTAGGCACCATCCTGACCTGTATAGAGTCTCAGTAGTGACTGATTTGGAGTTTGATGTTAGCATAACAGTACAAAGGCAAACATATAGGCTATACATATAAAACACAATAATGTGTTATAATGCTTTTCAGTATTTTCATTTCTTCAAACATCACCTGTAAAAGTTAAATAAAAAAATTCAAAGGTATTGCTGAAAAATGTCTTTAAATAATGTATTACCTACAGGTTTGGGTGCTGCCAACAGACATGCACTACTGTTCAAAAGTTTAGGGTCAGGTCTTTTTTTTTTTTTTTTTTTTTTTTGAGTTGATCCCACTTTATATTAAGCCTCTTTAACTACTATGTAGTAACATTTAAATTAATTATTTGATACAATGCTCTTATTCTGTAATTTTTTTTTTTTCATATATATATATATAAAAAAGGCAGTGGCTGTTTAGTAGTAGTTAGATGCTATTTATACTTATAAATAGTGGCAGATACTATTTGCACCTCAGTTTTTTTGTACATTAAAACAGTATGCAATAATAACATAGTGTAAATGATTATATTTATTAAAAATATTAAATGGATACTGCCACCGCACAATTTAGGGACAAATAAGGCCCTTCTTACACCTATCCCTAACCAATAAACACTTTATTGTTGAACACACATTAGACACTATTTTCAATTTTCGGAAAAAAATTCTTTGTAAATAAATGCATTTCCGATCTGATGTAATGGGAAAAGAGTAGATCGGTTTCATGCGTCTTACCCCTACACTTTTGCTACAGTTCACGATCCAGTTTCTTGTGTAATTTTGTCTCGCCCAACCAGACATCAGTGGGCGGAGTTAGTGTAAATGACCTCTGCCAACAAGGTGGGCTATTTGCACAGTGTAAATACCTGCATGTAAATACAGCTGTAATTAATTTCCGTAACTAAGTACGTAAAATTCAGAAATTCAAATTCAGAATTCATGCATTTTCATTCAACTCCTCTGCCGTTTTTGTCCAGAACAATGCTCTCTCTCTCTCTCTCTCTCTCTCTCTCTCTGTCTCTGTCTGTTTTACAATATGAACACAATAAGTACACTGTACCTAACAGTTTATAGTAGTTTAAGACACCTAATATAAAATATGACCAAAGAATTTAATACTGTTATTTGCATTAATTTGATAAAAAGTGACCGTATCGGCTCTAACAAAAATTCTACTTTAAATTATCATATTTGAAGGATCATGTGACACTGAAGACTGGAGTAATGATGCTGAAAATTCAGCTTTGATCACAGGAATAAATTACATTTTGATTAATGTTTCACAAAATTATTATTATTATAATTTTTTTTTACTATGTTTTTGATCAAATACATGCAGCCTTGCTGAGCATAAGAGACTTCTTTCAAAAACATTAAAAAAAGTATACTGACCCCAAAAATTTGAACGGTAGTGTACCGTTTTACATTTTTAAATGACATTTTTAACCCAACGTTTGGGTTTCCCCAATTTTTGACCCAAAATTGGTTTAAACCAACCCAGCATTTTTTAGAGTGTCCTGTGTCTTTACAGTACATTTTAAGATTGGTTCCCTTGCAAAGGAGGCGTGCAATGCTGCCTTAGAATTGGACTAAACATGTTTTTGGTTTTGTTTTTTAAGATAAATGAGTCTCTCAAGGGGATAGTTCACCCAAAAATGAAAATTAGCCCATGATTTACTCACCCTGAAGCCATCCTAGGTGTATATGACTTTCTTCTTTCAGACGAATACAATCGGAGTTATATTGAAAAATGTCCTGGCTCTTCCAAGCTTTATTATGGCTGTTTCTATTTTGAAGTCCATAAAAGTGCATCTCTCCATGATAAACGTGCATCTTTGATGATGCACTTTAGACTTGAGTCGAATCCGTATATTTGTTTGGCCGGAAGCTAGTTATTTTACTTTATAAAGTTTTAAATATGGATATTTTTCTTGCTCAAATACATCATTTTTTTTTAAGCAGGCTTCATGTAGGGAGCTCACTAGTCTTTGTAACAGCTTTTATCTCTTTCTTTTTCTCACTTATGTCATTGATTCTTCCGCCGTCATCAGGAGAGAAGAAGTTCGTGTGTTCCGAGTGTTCGAAGAGATTCATGCGCAGCGATCACCTGGCCAAGCACATAAAGACGCACCAGAACAAGAAGGGAGGAGGCGGAGCCGTGGTGTCCAGTGTGGGCGGAGCCATGTCCTCGGACAGCATCATCACGGCAGGCGGCACCACACTCATCCTCACCAACATCCAGGCCGGCTCCATGCAGGGCCTCGCCACCGTCAACGCCACCGTCAACACCTCGCAGGACCAGCTGAGCTCAGCCGAGATCCCTCTGCAGTTAGTGTCCGTGTCCACCGGGGACGAGTGATCACGTGACCAGTCCTACAGGAGAGGAACATCATCCTAAAGGTCCCGCCTCTTCCTGTACGACATCACATCCTCTTCTCCCGCAAACTTTAGACTCCATTTTGACTACATCGATCGATTCCACGCTCACGCATATACCTTGCTTTTATACCTTTACATATATACCCTCCTTTACGTAAATATGTACATTTACGTGGATGCATATATACACACACACACACACACACACATATATATATATATATATATATTTTACGAATATAGAATTATTGGGGGATTTGTTCATCTTTTTATGGGGGAAGCATTATTTCTTGTTTTCACATACAACACTGAAATGCCTTATATTGTATTATAAGCTGTCGTGTACAAAGGCCGAGTCGCTCATGGGTGTCAAGCATCTGTTTCAGTGTGTACTTGTCGGAATGGGTTTAATCGTGTTGTATAAAGAAAGCAGCGCTGGCTGATAAACGGGTGGCTGATGATGCTGAACGGAACGGTTTAGCCAAAAAAGTGAAAAATCTCTCATTATTTCTTCCCCCATGTTTGGTTTTTGAAGAATTACACACAACAACAGGGACATAAACAGCCAGTTTGTGTCTCCAGCACTTTATTTAAAGTAATCTGAACTCATAATGTGTGAGAAATGGACCAAAAGTGGGTGAACAACATCCCATCATTTGCCCTGTAACGTTTAGTTGACTAGCTGTATGTGAGAACCTGATGCCAGTAATGTCGACTCTGCATTATTTTGAACGGTAGTCGTGAGCTTTGGGTGGATGGGAAGTTACAAATCTGTTCCTCACCAAAAAAAAAAAGTTTGGGAATGTGGCGTCGCTCGTAGGCTTGAACTGCTTTTCGGGAAGTGGGGGAGTAAGTAATGGCAGAATTTCCATTTGTGGCTTAGCTCTTTCTTTCATTGTAATTCTAGGTTGTACGTGATATTCGTGGTGTAAGTTCTCCATACAAGGAGACAGATGTAAAACAAAAGAACTTGCCTGCCAGTTTGCTGTTGGGAGTCATGAAGGTGTCCAATAGTGTCTTTAAAAATGTCTTCTTATGATTTATTTTATGTGGTTTTATTTTGTGTAGGTAAACCAGGCCCAACGAATGGGGCAAATATGAAACAATCATGTAATTAAAAGCATTTTATGTACCATAATTCTCAAAACCTCTTCGAGTTGATCAGATCTTTCAATATGAATTTGTTGCGAATGAAGTCTTTTTGAGCAAAAAGATATTTATATACATTGTAATCTGGATTTGTGGTGTCCACAACTGCTTTTCTAAAGGAAAAAAACTCCCTTCGGCTTTACTTTTTTAAAAGACTGGACTGTAATCAGCATCAAGAATCGTTTGTATGAAATGAATCGGTTTGTAGTTTGCCAAACTGAATTCGCACTCTTTGATAAAATCGAGAGAAAAACTGTTTTTTTGTTTTTTTTTGTCTGATGGTTTTGCGGCATTAATGTGTATAACTGTTTCAGGACCAAAAAGAGCCGCTCCGGGTCGCTCTAGCAATGCTGTGTCGAAATGACAGCCTATAGGGGACGTGTGTTAACCAATGGTAAACAACCTAAGGCTTTCTGGGACAATATCCGTCACATCATTACCTAACTGTGATGGTGATGATGATTCACGTGGGTTTTGAACTCCCCCTGTAGCCGAAAGTCTCTCTTCATTCAGATCGTCCTCAGAGTTTGATAATGATCATTTTGTAAGGATCTAGTTTAACACACTGCAGGTCATCATCAGTCAGGACACACTCATTTGCTGTACAAGTATGGCTTTGTTTCCACGTGGTACTGTACAGTTATTCTCTCGGCTTATGTTTTTATTCCTTCAGCTAATCATGATTGTCTCTTTATCCACCGAATCTGAGTACCATTGCCAATTTTGTTTGTGTTGGGGGGGATTTTAAACCTCCCGTAGCCAAGTTTGTAACGATGTTCCACGTGAGTTTCGATTGAAAAGGTCCAGTGGGGGTTCATGAAACACTATCTTGTTTTCTGAGTTAAGGGTTGTTCTTCTGTCACAGTGATCCAGAATTGCATTTTTTTTTTTTTTTTTAGTCTTTTAGTTTGTAAAGTCTAAATTTGATTTTGTTCATTATAAATAGCATCTTAACGTGTCACTTTTTATTATTATTTTTTTATTTGGTCATTTTTTTTCAAGAAATCTTCGGACTATTGTACAATGCCCACTTTTGAGGGCAGCTGTTTATTTCACACTAAAATGACTAAACATAATCCTGTGCTTGTCAGTTGTCTTATTCTCGCAGAACACTGATGCACATGCTTACATACAGTACAAAACTTTAAATGGTTATTTGACAAAAAATCCATTAATTTTTTTTTTTTTTTTTTTAATCAATTTTCAATTTTATTTTTAAATCACAATAAATAAAATTACACACCGTTCGTAAGATTGATGTTTATTTTTTTTTTATTCATTTTATTCAGCAGGGACACATTACATTGATCAAAAGGGACAGTGAAGACATTACTATGATACATTTACATACATATGATACATACAATCCTGAAAATGTATCATAGTTTCCACAAAAAAACAAAGCAGCACAATGTAGTTTTCAACATAAATGTTTTTTTGAGCATCAAATCATCATAGAATGATTTCTGAAGGATCATGTGACACTGAAGACTGGAGTAATGAAGCTGAAAATTCAGCTTTGGCAATAATTAGTGGACAATTATTTTCATTTGTAACATTTCGCAATATTACTGTTTACTGTATTTTTGATCAAAATAAATGCAACCTTGGTGAGCATAAAAAACTTCTAGTGTCTTCAGTCACCATTTACTTTACATTTTCCCTCTTTTGCCTTAAAAAAAAAAAGTTCCCTGTAATCTGTACATTGATATGGGTCATAAAAACTATCATGCACCTGCATTAACTCTATATGTAAAACTATTGAACAGGCAAAAGCATTTGAGCAATCCAGCTCTTACTACTTGTTTTAAAACCACACATTTTGTGATTGAAATGTTCTCCCCGATTATGTTAAAAACCGCTTTGACTGTGTGTGTGTGTGTGTGTGTGTGTGTAACCTTTGTGTGTGTGTGAAGTCCAGTAGATGTCACTGCAGCAACAGGACCAGAGCAGGACACACTGCTGAATCTCCGACCTCTCAGTCCAGTGATATATTCCTCATCGCAAATGCGTTTAGAAGCTTCTCTGACCTAGTCAGTTAAAATATGTATAAAAAACGCTGGCATCCACCCACAGCTTTACCCCCTTAAATTGCATGTGAAATATGTTATTTTATTTTTGAACTTGCTCAAGTGTGAACAAAATTCCCCTTCATGCGTTTTTCATTTTCACTTCAGAAATACACTTAAGGCAATTTCCTCTTAGAGGGGCTTATATATTAAAACCACATCGTTTTTCATGATCAAACACTGTTTTACATTGTTTTTATGTGAATACTCAATCCAGCAGTGTGGAAATTGATTTGTTTTTTTTTACATCAAGGTGTTAGGTTCAAAATTACAGTCATGTATATGGAAAAATTTATATTTTAGATGCTTGTGACCAAGTAATATAGGCCTATAAATATATTCAAAATTTTTTGGAGTTCACTTGAAAGGATATTTCAACCAAAAATAATAATTCTGTTATCGTTTACTCACCCTCATGTCTTTTCAAACCTGTATGCAGTTTTTTTTTTTTTTTTCCTGAGGAACATAAAAGATATTTTGAAGAAATTTGGTAACCAAACAGTTTTGGTTCCAATTTACTTCCGAAAATACAATGTAAGTCAGTGTAACCTTTGTGTGTGAAGGTGGTTCTTTCACCTTGTGTGTGCAAAGACTTGGCAATACAGCTCTTTCTGATTCTGGTTACCAACATTCTTCAAAATGACACAATAGCATGTCATGTTCCCCAAAAGAAAGTCATATGAATGAATGAAACCTTTATTGCCCTGAGGGGAATTTGTTTTGCACTCAAGGGAGCCACATTGAACATTAGCACAGATAACAGTAACTAATAATAAAATAAAATAAAAAAAACACATCCAACAACATTGTAATCATAGTGGATACAGAAAACAGAACATAAACAACAACAACACAGCAATGGTGGTGACATGCAAGCATCAGTCCAATAGCTGAGATGAATCAATAAATATTAAATAAATAATAAATTGAGCACATTATGAAATTTCTATGTGCCTGTGTCTAATATGGGTTTGGATGGAACAACATAAGAATGAGTAAATGATGACAGCATTTTTATATTTGGTGAACTATCCCTTTAAATAGCCTTGTGGTGTGTGAAAATAATTTTTTAAAACACAAATACTCCACGTATCCTTTCATTTATGTACACTATGCAACTTTTGGCCCTCTAGCGGTTAAACAAACTGCACGCATTTTGCGGAAGAACATAAGTTGTGCTTCGGCTCTGCGTGACTGTGCGGATGAATATGAGCCATAGATAATGCGTTACAATGAACTCTGTTAGAGAGCTATATGGCAATGTATCTGTTCAATAAAACACCTTACTCACCTGTAGGGAAATACTCTGAAGAGCCGAACCAAAGTTGACTCTGGTTTTATTGTGATCTCTGACTCGTTCTCCTTTTGCCAGCAGACTCTCTTCTGTTCGGCGTTTGTTTAAAACGGATGATTCCCCGGAGGTTTGAGATTTAAGTAACTGCTCAATGTCAACTTGTGACAACTAAACCTCTGCCACTCACTCCCACACCATACATGCGTCAAAGTAGCCGGATAAACTTTTCTTTATTTACGGATATGACATGACACGCACGGGTGAGTGACGTTTAACGCAATTTCCCCACGAAAATGGTACTACAGTACGGGCGATATTTTCAGAGCCCCCAAACCATAAAATTCGACGACGATGATTGGCGAAATAAACTTATATGACAAATGATTGCATTTACTACTGTAATTTACAGTCCGGTCTAAAATATAACCGCTTATAACTGACTTTCCGTAAATCGGGGTAACTTAAGACTAAAAAAAGCACGTTTTGGAAGAATGATAGATGTATTAATTTGGTTACATACTAGTAACTTGCAGTAGGTAATATAAAATCATGAAAACTCCACCAACAATAATTATAAAAGGAAACAATAATAGTTAGCATAGGATGATTTAGGCCCATGGCTTGACTTTTCATGTTAACTCTCCACTGAAGTCTTGCATGACTGGAATCCCTCTGTTTTTATCTCATCATTTCACACGGCTGCAGCTGGAAACCTCAAATCAATAATTGAAGGACGGAATTGTCAACTATTCTAAGGAAGGTTTTTCCCATTCATGTGCCTCAAGTGAGTAATGGTTTTAAACTGGTAATGTACTGCAGTTATATATTTAGTGTATTTATTTAATTACTTGTACTTGATTGCCTTAGGTTGCACTTTATTGTAAGGTAGTTACATTGTACTTATTCAAATTAGTACTGAGTAATTTAAATCAACTACATGTACTTACTGTGGAGTTAAGGTTGGGGTTTAGGGTTAGTTACTTGTAATATTGCATAATTCACTGTTATTACTATAGTTAGTAGCCTACATGTAGTAACGTGTAACTATATGTCACCTTAAAGGGGCAGCGTCTTACGTCACCAGCGTCACTGAACGCGGATCGACAACAGAACCGGAAGACAATACAATGCTGAATAAAGTCGTAGTTTTTGTTATTTTTGGACCAAAATGTATTTTCGATGCTTCAAAACATTCTAACTAACCCACTGATGTCACATGGACTACTTTGATGATTTCTTTATTTCCTTTCTGGACAAGGACAGTATACCGTTCATACATTTTCAATGGACACACAGTCTTACGGGCTTGGAACAACATGAGGGTGAGTCATTAATGACATAATTTTCATTTTTGGGTGAACTAACCCTTTAAAATAAAGTGTTACTGTTGCAGGTCCCGCCTTCGGAGACCCAGCAGTCAGATTACTGAAAATACAGAGAAGAAAGAAGAGAGTCGGGAATCACGTCTGTTCTCTGCCAGCTCCTCTGTATGATATGAGCGGAGGCTGCAGAGATAGCCCGTAAGCGCGATCCCGTGTCAAAATAAAAGTCTCTTTTCTAAGTGTCCGTGCAAAATGTAAAAAAAAAAAAAAGAAAAGAGGTCCTTCATGGATGTCCATATGAAAGGGTATAGAAGAGAAATATTATGATATATTTATATATAATTATATTCATACAACCATATTGTGTACTCATTTTTCATGGGTACCACACTCTCCCTGACAAAAGGAAATGCAAAATCCCTTAACCACTTTTAATAAACAGCCGTAGCAACCCCATAAGGTGTGTGTACTGGAGGTAAGTATAAGTAAGGGTAGTTGATAGGTGTGGTGTAATTAGGTGAACCCCAAACAGTCATGTGTGGAATGGGGTAGGCAGTTACTGAGTTCAGTGTGGGGTAGGGGTGGATTGCAGGTTGGCCCAACATGTCATATGTATAAATCTGTTTTGGTCTCCGCTCCCTGGCTGACCTTCTCACACTGGTTTCTCCTCCCATCCTCAGATCCTCGGCTCCATTTATGTCCTCAGACTCACTTTCTGGATTCGTAGAGTTTCCTTCCTCAGCATTGTCTGGACATGTAGCGTCATCAAGGTATGTATCTGTAGCTACTAACCGAATGTTTTCCCTTACAGGTGTCCGTTCTGGGAGTTGGTTGTTCCCCACTATTGGCCAGCTGACTGGAGCTCTCAACCAGTATCCTCCTACTCTACTCTCGGCATCCGAGTCTGTCAGATCACAGTCTCCGACGTTCTCTTTGTTGACTGTTTGTCTAACTGTCTTTCTCTGTCTTTCAGGCCTCGTGGACCTAGGTGTCGTTGCTGGAGCTTCCACAGGTAAGTCATTCACCAGTAACAACAGGTTTCGATGCAGTGTCCTGGTTTTTCTGCAATCACCATTCTCAGGGTATACCACGTATATGGGGTTGTCGGTCAATTGTTCCTTTACCACATATACTGCTTTTTCCCAGTAGGACCGCAACTTTCCTGGACCTCCTCGCTCCCTGAGGTTCCTGACAAGAACTCGATCCCCTGCCTTCAGCACAACTCCTCTCACTTTCCGGTCATACTGTTCTTTCCCTCTCGCGCTTGCCTGACGGCTGTGACTTTCCGCGATTTTGTATGCTTCAGTCATTCTGTGTGCCCACTGCTCCGCATACCCGTTTGGTGTCGTTTCTTCCTCTTGCTCCACCAGGCCAAAGATCAGATCCACTGGAAGGTGAGGATGCCGTCCATATAACAGGTAAAAGGGGGAATACCCTGTGGACTCGTGCCGTGTGCAGTTGTAAGCGTGCACCACTTGAGGCAAGTGGTCCTTCCATCTCTCCTTTTCCCTGTCTGTTAGTGTCCTCAGCATCTGCAAGAGGGTCCGGTTGAGCCTTTCCACTGGGTTCCCTTGGGGGTGGTATGGGGTAGTGCGGGAATGACCGATGCCAGCAAGTTGTCTGAGGTTCCGGAATAGTTCATTTTCAAATTCACGGCCTTGATCGTGATGTAATTTGGCCGGGTATCCAAAACGTGGAATGTAGTCTTGGAACAAGCGTTCTGCTGCAGTTCGCCCTGACTTGTTTTTTGTAGGGTAGGCTTGGGCGAACCTGGTGAAATGGTCCATGACCACTAGGATATACTCATATCCTCCTCGGCTCGGCTCCAAGTGGAGGTAGTCTATACACACCAGCTCCATAGGTGAGTGTGTTGCGATACTGCCCATAGGCGCTCGGACGTGTGCAGTGGGTTTCTTCTGCTTTATGCATGGGCACCTCCTGGTCACGTACCCCTCTATCTCATTCTTCATGTACGGCCAGTAGAATCGATCCCTTGCCAAGCTGAGTACTCTCTCCGTACCCACATGTCCCATCCGGTCGTGGAGGTGCTCGAGGGCCAACTTCTTATACATGTTTGGTAGAACTAGTTGCGTTCTTTCCCTTGCCCTTCGGCAGAGAAGTCCCCGTTCTAGATACAGATTTTTCCACTCGTACATGAGCTTTCTGCTGGTTCCTGTCATGCTTCGTCTCATTTCCTCAGTTGGTATGACCCCATCGACTTTCCACTGTCTTACTTGTGAAATCACTGGGTCCTCTTTTTGGGCGGTAATCAGCTCTTCCAGTCCAATTGTCGGCAACCAAGTGGTAAATGGCTGTAGTTCCTCTCCCCCCGTAGACAGGTACAATGCAGCGATCCAGGCCACATCCTTTTCTTCTGATGCGCGACTACCCTCCCAGGCTGCTCGTACTACACTGGTAGGCAACTGTTTTGTGCACTCTGACTCAAATGCTTCAATGTCCAGGGGGAGACGGGACAGCGTGTCTGCATCGATGTTAACCCTGCCTGGCCGGTATTTGATGTCAAACCGGAAGTCGGATAGCTCCCCGACCCAGCGATAGCCCACCGCATTCAGTTTCGCTGTGCCCATCACGTACGTCAGTGGGTTGTTGTCAGTATACACTGTGAAGTGTGAGGCGTAGAATAGATAGTCCCGGAATTTCTCACATACCGCCCACTTCAATGCCAGGAACTCAAGTTTTCCGCTGTGTAATCGATAGTTCTTCTCAGCTATCGTCAGTGTCCTGGATCCATACCCAATGACTCTCAACTTTCCCTCCTGTCGCTGGTACAGGATAGCCCCCAAACCCTCTTCCGATGCGTCGGTATGGAGTGTAAAAGGTTGATTGAAGTCTGGATATGCCAGAACTGGTGGTTCCTCAAGCATTTTAATTAGTCTCTCTAGAGTCTGCTGATGGTCTCGGTTCCATTCCACTGGAGTCTTTGAGGGAACTTGTGGCCCTTTAGTTTTCCTTCGGCTGTATACATCCTGCTCAGTCCCTGGCTTCTTCTGTAGCAATTCATACAGGGGTCTTGCGACTCTGGAGAAATCCTGGATGAATGTTCGATAGTAGCTGAGAAACCCCAATAACCTTCGTATATCCCCCACCGTCTGAGGAATCCTGCGTGTGAGAGACCGGACAGCTTCCAGGTCCTTTGGATCTACCCGCACCCCTTCAGCCGATACCAGACGCCCCACGTACCTGACCTCTTTACGGAACAGCTCACATTTTTCAGGTTTTAGCTTGACCCCATGGCGCTGAAGGGCTTTTAGCACTCTCCTTAGGCTCTCGACATGTTCCTCAAAGGACTTTGCGTAACACAGGACATCATCTAGGTATGGTATGCAGCACTCATCCCTTAATGAGTCAAGCATCTCCTCCATGCTACGTTGAAAAGCAGCAGGTGCATTTGACAGGCCGAAAGGGATACGGACCCACTCATACAGCCCCCAAGGTGTAATGAATGCTGTCATATGTCTGCAACCCTCAGCGATGAAACCCTGGTGGTACGCCTTACCCTGGTCTAAGATGCTAAACCAGGAATATCCCCCCAGTGTGTCAATTAACTCCTGTATCCTGGGCAACGGATGTCGATCAGGTATAGTCTTCTTATTCAGGAGACGGTAGTCCACGCAAAGCCGGAGTTTGCCGTCCTTTTTCCTAACACAAACCACCGGAGCGGCGTATGGCGACTTGGACTTGACAATCCATCCTTTAGCCAGGAGATCTTGTATATAGCTTTTTACTTCACTGAACAGGGGTTTTGGTACTGCCGAATACGCCCTCTGAACAGGGATGTCATCCTGAAGGATTATTGGCATCTGCAGACTGGGGATACGTCCGATGTCGTCGTCGCCCCTACTGAAGGCGCCGGACTCCTCGTATAACATCTTCTGTACGACTTCACGTTGGCCCTCACTCAGATGTCTTAAGTCAACAGGAGGGTACCATACGGCCGTGTCCATCCCTCCCTCTTGTGTCGCTGCCGTCTGGACCCTTGCCATCTGCCTTGCTCCACTTGTTTGTCCAGAATCAACTATTCCCTCTACCCGCTGCAGTGTTCCGAGGAGCGTACCCTGCTCTAAAGTTATGTCACATCCTGTGTTATTCCCTATGGGTATGGAGACGCCTGAATTACATTGTTTTGGTATCTCCAAGAGTCCCTCCCCAATATCCAAATGTCTTAAGCGGGCATTATCCTCTTGTGGTTCAAACAAGACTACAGAGTCCATCTGCGCTAACTTTGGTGAAACTCGACATTGAACCCAGGCGACCTGTCCTGCTGGAATGATGACTCCTCTTTGGCCGACCTTTAAACGGCCACCTTCCTCATATTCATCCGCTGTCCGTATCACCTCAACTAGGGTCTGTGCCTTCTCGCTAGGAACATTAATGGCTCCAGCTAGTAGCGTGGTAAGTGTTGGCATGAGTCGCTCAGGCTGTCCCTGAATAAGTTCCTCTACTACGTTGAAGCCCAGAAGTGGTCTCTCAATCGGCATCTTGCTCACTAAGAATGGGACATTGATGGACAGGTTAGGGTCCTCATTACCTAGCAAGTTAACTGTAATGATTGTCCATCCGGCGAATGGAATTGGATTCCCATTCACAGCATAGACCTCCAGGTCATTTTCACATCCCAGTAAGTCTCGCAGTGGCCTCACCTCAATATTGGGTAAGTATTTATCCTTCCACATGCGATCCACTATGCTGACCTGTGCACCTGTATCAAGTAGTGCCCTCACAGTGAGTCCATTTAGGTTGCACTGGGTTAATGCTTTGCTTCCAATTAGCTTAATTATTGTGTCATTCTTTTTCTGGCAGGGATCCAAAACATTGGCTCCTGGGCTCCCATGCACCCCTTTTGGGTTTGTTGATTTGTCTTTTTGTATCTGATTGTTGTGTCCGGGCCTGCCCAGCTCTGAGCAGGTTGCATAAGTATGGGACATTCGCTCCGCGGTCACTGGTTGCCCCTCTACAGTGGCCGGTTCTCGTTTCCCTGCCGCTGAGGTCGTCTCAAACACCCAGCTGCCCGGTGCCCTTCCTCTCCACAGATGAAGCAGTGTGGACAGTCCTGTCGCCCTTCTCTTGTACACTGTGAACAGCAACGCAACCGGTTCACTCTGTGGGAGACTGGATGACTGGTGCAGCAGTGACAGCCCCTCTCGACCTGTGCTGCCATGGAGTGTTGTAGTGCATCGACCATGTTGGTTAGAGCGTCGATCCTCGCAGTCAGTTGTTTGATTGGGTCGTTCTGGGTTTTCTTTACAGCGGCCTCTGTCCTTCCTCCCCCATCACTGCCAGGTTCACTATGGACTTGGGCACTACTCGCTGTGGACTGTTTCGTTCTGGTTGGTGGCCCCAACCGTCGCAGTCTCTCATTTTCGTCGCTTGTGACTTTCATTACATGTCGGAGGATGGCATCATCAGTCACGTTACTGTCAGCAAGCAGCGGCTTCAGTTCGCTGCGAATGTCCTTACATCTGTGACTCAGGCCCTGGTACACTGTATGTAAAAACACGTCCTGCACGGTGGCTGCACTATACTTTCTCTCTGAATCAGCTTGTCTTGCTGCGAAAAGTATCTTCTGTTTCAGCCCCATTATTCGGTACAGGAATTGCTGAGGGGTTTCATGCTCACTCTGTTTGGTGCACATTAGTTCCTGGAACAGTTCTGTGCTATTTCGGTCCCCCAAGTGTGATTGTAAGAAACCTTTTAACTCAGTTACAGTCATATCATCCTTGTTCATCAGCATATCTTTAAAAATGCCTGGCTTGATAATTCGCAGCACCCCTCTGACAATGTCGGCATTGCTGAAGTTCTCTTTCAGACCGCTGTCTATTTGCCTGCACACGTTGTTGTACGTGATGTCCGACGAGTGGTCCCCAATCTGACCTCCGTGTATTTTAAACTCACGGGGCTGAATATACTGTAACCCCGTAGGAAAAACTAAATCATGAGCTACCTGTTTGGGTCGCTCAGTATGATTTATGCGTGCTGAAGTGGTGTTCCCCTGCGCTACAGTGTGAGTCGAGTCAGTGTTCTGGGTAAGTGTCATGTACTGGCGGATTTTTCTACTCATATCTTCATATTCTGCAAGCATCTTATGTATGTTTGTGTTTGTTTCAGATTCAGCCTGCTTAACACCCCCTGAATCGGATGCCACATGGGGTGGAGTCATATAAGTGTCATCAGTGGTGGATGGATGTAACACATGTGCAAAGTGAGTGTTCATATCAACATCAGATGTAGATACATCAGCACCAATCTGTTTGGCTAGTTTTACAGTATCTTGCAATGTCAACAGTTCGCTCATACCTTGGTCCTCAGCCTCAAGCAAAGGTTCACTGGACATGTAGTCCTCAATATACTTGAAACAAACCTCACTATCCTCCAGATCCAGTTCACTTGTGTGGTGTCCAGGTACTGGCCCGATACCCTTGGCAATGCGGAACAGTTCGTCAGCAGGTAAAGTGATTAAATCTCTCTTTACGTCCCACACCAGCTGTTTCCTTGCACGACCCGCCATTATGTCGCTTTGTCAGCAATCCCGTTGTAGCCTCAGCCTCAGGATGAAGACAGCCACCAGCAGATCGCCTGGTACACGCCTTTTTGCCTCGTTGTCCGTGGATGTAGCAGCCGCCGGCCTCTAGCCCCAACGCCGCCTGGTCCCACGGTCCTGGAAATCTTTGGATCCGCCTCCTAGCGTCACATGGAGCGGATCCCGGACGAGCCCCCAAGAATCTGTTGCAGGTCCCGCCTTCGGAGACCCAGCAGTCAGATTACTGAAAATACAGAGAAGAAAGAAGAGAGTCGGGAATCACGTCTGTTCTCTGCCAGCTCCTCTGTATGATATGAGCGGAGGCTGCAGAGATAGCCCGTAAGCGCGATCCCGTGTCAAAATAAAAGTCTCTTTTCTAAGTGTCCGTGCAAAATGTAAAAAAAAAAAAAAGAAAAGAGGTCCTTCATGGATGTCCATATGAAAGGGTATAGAAGAGAAATATTATGATATATTTATATATAATTATATTCATACAACCATATTGTGTACTCATTTTTCATGGGTACCACATTACCTTACCTTATATTTGCCTTTATGTATTTATCTTGATTACCTTTTGTTTTATTGTATTTTATTTTATTTTATTTTACCCTTTTAGTGGCCTAGGATAAATATGGTCATTATTAGGCTATTTCTTTCTTTCGTGATTGTGGTTAAACTTTTTGTGTTCAACCACAATGTTATATATATATATATATATATATATATATATATATATATGGGTTGCAGGTACACATAATCAAAAGTGTGTCCACTGAAATCTTTTATCAGTTTAATCAAAGTGAAAAAAGCACATGCTCCTGAATTTGACGTGATTTGTTGCAGAGATTCAGAGAAAACCGTCTATTAACGTTCATATGGAGCCGTCCGTTGCTTGCCACCTTTCATTTGCATAATTTAATGAATTCAATTCATTGTAATGCAATACAGAGAGCACGGTGAACATGAAATGACAGTTTGAGTTAATGAAATGTGTTAACGGTATCATCATTTACTTGTATGTTAATTAGTCCAATTAATTTCCAGTGCACGGTAATCTGAATATTGTAATAGCGGCGTGCGTGTCTGAAGTCAGGTGGGGAGCGGGGCATATTGAAAAAGGGCCTATGAATCATAACCTTCTCACCTTTCCAAGCCATTTCCACAGATTACCCAGAATCCTCACACATTTCCATTCGGACTAGACCCTCTTTATACCGACAGATAAAAGCACCAGCCGTCCAGCTGATAGGTGAGTTTTGTTTGGATGACTTCTTTCTGCTTTTTGACCTTGTGTGATGTCCGGTTCCTCTGATAGAAGGAAAGGAGAGTGGAAAGTGATATATATTCGAGCGAGGAGATCGATGGGACCCCCGGCCACGCTACAGCTCTGATAAGTGAAATCGCTCTAGTGTGGATGGGCCACTTTCTGCTGGACCGCACAGATAAAAGCTCCCGTGTTTCCCAGCGGGATCTGGACGGGGAGGGAGACTCGGAAGAGCTCTCCAGCTCTCATTGTTTTTTCTGTAGGCCTAGTTGTTGTATAGGGCCTATTGTTATCGTCATATGCAAATTTCAGGATTTGAATTGCTCTAAAACAGGGTTTCCGAACCAATAATAACTATAAAAACATTAACCACGTTTGGAAATTATAAAAACATTTGGAACCAATAATAAATATAAAAACATTAACCACGTTTGGAAACTATAAAAACATTAACCGCATTTTGAAAAATATAGTTTTATGAAATTTCTGTATCAGTCCACTGGCAAAACACTGCTTCTAAAACGATATCTTATAGTTGGCATGAAATGGAAGTTGTGCTCGTCTTTTCTTTCCTATTGTGACATAATCAGAGTGAAAGGCTTTACAAACAAGATCAAATGTGGGCGGGGCTTGATTTTGTCTGTGTGGAATTGATTGGATGGTTGTGGTTTGCTATTGGTGGATCTCATGTGAGTGACAGGTTATTGCCCCGCCCTCGTCCTCAGAGAAGAGAAGAGCTGATAGAGGGAGGGAAAGTTATTCTGATTCAAGATTACATGACACATGAATTTAACACAGTAATGATGTGCAGAGATAAATCATATTTCTCAATTAAAAAAAAATAAGAAGAATTGTCCATTTTGATTTCATGATCATTTTAATTGATATCTGTAGATGCCTCATTCCTCTGTGAACGGTGTGGGGATTCTTGCATTTTATTTATTTATTACAAATTAATAATAAGCATAAAGGTAAAGTTGACTTAAAGTCCCCTGTAGTCAATACATTTTATCCCTTAAAACTCGAAAAAATTAAACATATTAAAAAAAAAAATTCCTTGAAAAAACTTCTTCATCCCTTAAAATAGCTTGAATGTAACTCGACACCCTTCCCTCATTAAGTATACGCGGTTCTATGAATATGCAAATGAGCCCCGCCTCCACTCACTAACTCAGCTCAGAGATCCACTGGTTGACGATCACACGTTGATCTGATTGGTTAGGTAGTGTGTGACGTCAGAAACACCAGCGATTTCAAACCGTGTTTTTGAGACTGTCTTTGGTTCACTGCAGTTTTAAGGAGAAAATACTCAGCAATGCTGTCGACTTATAAACTTACACATGGTTTGTCCTAAAGGCTAAAGCATATTAAAAACCCCACATAGACATATAAACAACATTAAAAGCTGGATTTTCACCACAGGGGGACTTTAAAAGCAACAGAAGTGCTGAGAAAGTGAAGTTAACTGAAGTCACTTTTATAGCTATAGCGCTTTTTATAACACAGATTGTTTCAAAGCAGCTTCACATTAATAAACAGGAAAATAATTCTTCAATGTTGTTTCACTTCAGTTCAACAGTGTAGAACAAATGCAAAGTTTGTTGAATTCAGTTTAAAGTTAGTTCTCATCTGTCAGTGATAATAAATACAGAAAATAAAGGCAAGGAACCAAGAGAAAAGAAAGAAATTACGGATATTATTATTATTTTTTTTAAGGTAAAAGGGGCACTATAAAATATCTAAGTTCTGTAGTTGAAAGGGCAAGACTGCAAATTTACCCCAAAGATGCCAAATGGAGGTTATTTAAAAATGTCCTGAAAGCAGTCCGTGTGTATATAATACACTGAAGCTTGTGGTGTGTGTACAAGGCTTGTTGAAGTATATATATGCTGCTGTTATAATACTGTGTTTGGGTAAAAGAGCTCAGGGGAATTGTCTGTATAGCGAGATACAGTGTATAGGTTTGAAAGTAAAAGCATTGGAGAATTTCACGTGGCAATTTGGCGCGCGCGGCTGAGTGTAATTTCAGGTATTCTCTTTCATCTGTGGAGCCGTTTGTGGTTTCGTCTGTGAAGTGCTGGTCCCGGACCGGCCCTCTCACTTCGAATTAGAGTAATTGGACCCGGTCTAACACTTTTTTTATTTCAATTCATGTGCAAAAATATATAAATAAGATAACTGAAGATTTGGCAGGCCGGTAGAAAGCCCACACAGAAATAACATAAAGGCATTTTTAGCTGCATTTGTGACACAATTTGATATTCCTGAGGGAAAGGGCTTCTGTGAAACAGGACCATAATGAAAACAGTTGGTAGAAATGGTTTATTTTTATTATATTTACCTCAGGATGTATAGCACATTTCAAAAAGCCTGAGGTTTCATCTCGTTCTCTCCCATTTAGTCTAACTGCTTCCCTCTCTCGCACGCTCTCTCTTCCTTTCTGTCGCTTTTGAGGTGGTTAAATATGAGGCGGTAATTTCCCAAAATGGCCACTATTCAATGAGATTGAAAGAGCAACAACTTTGCGAGGAGGGTCTTAAGAATCGATCTGAGAGCTGCATTCATGTGCCATGTGCTCTGTGTTTCATTCAGCCACTTTGTGCTATTCACATGCGTTTCTACCCATGGTGTCTCTCTCTCAGCTCTGGTAAATGTGTTGATACGGAGGCCTAATGTATATTCACACATGAGAATCCCTGCCACATGCACGGATATGAAAACATCCTGGTGTGATATATCTAAAACCTGCCGTTTAACTTCATATTACACAATACTCACAGCTTATATTGGTGATATATATACATAAATACAGGGAATAAAGTTAAACTATAGCATCTCTGCTTATAGTAACGCTATGTGTGCGAAACAATACAATACAATGAAATTCTACTTCTAAAAGTCTAACTTTATAGTGGATACGGTCTAATTCTGTGGGAAAATGGACCACAAATCTTAATCCCTCAACATATTTTTGTTTAATACAATAGCGAGTAACGAATTATGGTTTGTTGGTGTGTCTTTTGTCGGAACTGTCCAACAAATGTCCATTTGTTAACATTATTAACCACATTAGCATTAACTGACAATGCAAAGTACTTCTAAAGCACTTATTAATGTTAATTTCAGCATTTACTAATACATTATTAGAATCAAAAGTTGCATCGGGTCATATATTATAAAATGGACCTATGATCTAACAATAAACAGTTGTATTTTTATCTACCGTTAAAGTTAATAAAGTTAATACATGCTGTAACAAATCAAACGTTTTTTTTTTTAACTAGTGGATAATGTAATATTAATGAAATATGAGTCATGAATATGAGTTAAAGTTAATATTTAAGTGTAAAGACCGTACACTTATTTTTACGTTGGCTGACATACTAAATCACGTTAAGCACTTGTCCATAACTGTAGTGTGTTATTCAATATTACATATTACAATATTACAAGTTAATAGATAAATAAATTGCAATTTCATCAGTACAGATGTGTGATTACAACTAAATACATCACATACAAGTTAGATTTGAAATTGCATTTAATACAATAGCAAGTAACGAATTATGGTTTGTTGGTGTGTCTTTTGTCGCACTTACACTTCTTTTCTCAGTCATGTTCATTTGGACTGAATAAAATGTAGGTAACTGTCCAACAAAGGTCCATTTGTTAACATTATTAACCACATTAGCATTAACTGACAATGCAAAGTACTTCTAAAGCACTTATTAATGTTAATTTCAGCATTTACTAATACATTATTAAAATCAAAAGTTGCATCGGGTCATATATTATATAATGGACCTATGATCTAACAATAAACAGTTGTATTTTTATCTACCGTTAAAGTTAATAAATGCTGTAACAAATCAAAAGTTTTTTTAACTAGTGGATAATGTAATATTAATGAAATATGAGTCTGAGTCATGAATATGAGGTAAAGTTAATATTTAATTTGTAAAGACAGTACACTTATTTTTACGTTGACTGACATACTAAATCACGTTATTCAATATTACATATTACAATATTACAAGTTAATAAATATACTAAATTGCAATTTCATCAGTACAGATGTGTGATTACAACTAAATACATCACATACAAGTTAGATTTGAAATTGCATAGTGTATTTTAGTTTACCATAAATGCTTGTCAGTGTTCGCTTTATCATATTAGAAATGATTTTGAAATTACATATCATCAAGATATTGAAAAACAGTCTGAAGGTCATCTGATGCCATTTAATATATTTAAATTATAATGCAGTTTCATTGCAATTAACTTTCCAAAAACAAAACGTTACATTCACATAAACAGTTGCCTTAAATTTTTTAGTACAATTAACTTGGATGTTTAAGTCATTTCATATTAAATTACATTAAACTGACTTAAAAAAAAAAAGATTTGAATCTTGTATAACTTAAAACAGGTGAAAATTGCTTACCTTATTTTGATAGATTAAAGTAATATGTTGTCATAACTTATTGATCTTGTAATTTTTTACAGTAAGTATTCTTTTAAAGTATATATTTCTGTAATGCGTTCTCTTTAATTGTATGCTAAACCCTTGTCACAAGGGTTTCCCTACATCTATCTAGTATTGCGTTTGTCTGATTTGAATATAGTGACATTGTGTTACTTTGAGTCGAGAGAGAGTTTGAGAGTTGTTTCTCCTCTACGTGTCTTTAGGGAGCGAGATCTCTCTGCATTCACCGCACACGCGTGTGTGTCCTTGATCAACTGCAGAACTGCAACCGTACGCTCAAGCTGATCGTTTTCCGCAGGCTAGTAGACTCAGCATGGACCAACTCAATAACCTGATATTCCCCCAGCTGAATATGGCCAATTTTGCAGTAGGTCAGTGATTTTTTTTCCCTTTTTTTTTTCCCAAGCAGAGACAATTGTGTGACCTCCCTCTATGGTGCCAGCAGGGCTCAAGGGTGTGTGTGTGTGTGCGCGCGTGTGTGTTTAGTCTCAAGGTGGTGGTGAAACCGTATAAGCCGAGGCAAGGTGGGTATTATGCAAACGATTCCCCTGCAGTCCCAGAATGCTTTGCTCTGGATTGTCTCTGCCTGAAAGTTTCCTGCCATTATTTGCAATCTGCATTAAACTGAGGTGTTTGGGTGGACGCGAGATTGAGAGATGCTGGATTTTAAACGGGGGGAGGGGGGGAAGGAACACAAACACCCCGGGCTGCAATTGCTTGATGTGTTTTGCTCTGGCCAAGAGGTGTGTTTCTGTTCACAGGGTCTAATTAGGTGCTTTCTTGTTTCAGAGGAAATTACAGGTTTTGTATGTCCCAACTCTTCCAGGGAGGAAAATTTAAATAGTTTATTCTTTGTCATCATTGTTTGTTTAAGAGTTGTTTAAGCGATACTTTGCCTTGAGTCTTGAGTCTTTGTTTCTTTAGATTGTGTTCTGTTTGTTGTTGCATATACATGCCGGATCAGAATCAGAAATTTGTCTTTTGCACTCTTTTTTCTGTAAGTTTATCACTATTATTATTGATCTTAGAGAACAACAAACCTCTAAGGACGTGAATATCTCAAATTGTGCAGCTTGATGATTACGAGGTGTGATATTACTTTTCTAAGTGGTGATCAGGACTTTTAATCTTTGTCTAGCAGACCATAAAATGGAGGTAAAAATGTCCAGACTAACATTAAAACCACTCAACAACCACCGAAAACAACAGCAACGCACCTACAGCTTTCTAAAAAAACACTCAGAAACACCTTAGCAACTGCATAGCCACACCTTGGCAACCACCACAACCACTCATGATTTCAGCGGCGCTGGTTCCGGAAGTATTTTTTCCATTCATTTTTCCCATAGGGATTTAAAAAAAAGTCTTTGTTAAAGAGTTATTAGCCATGAACCGAGACCATCAACAACGAGGTGAATCACAACACTACAAACTTTGATTTGAAGCGGGAAAAAAGTATTTGAGAATCTGACAGAAACACAAAGGCACAAGCACTTAATGACTTCAGTGAGGTGGGAAAGAACTACAATCTCCCATGAAGCATTGCGAACAGCATAATTGAATTAAAAACGATAGAGAAACAGAAAACTACTTTGATTCTATATAGAAAAAAACCCTATATATTTTATGATAATTGCAAAATATGCATATATTTATATATAAACATTTTAGTATTTTGAGAGCGTGGAGAGATCGACACATTCGCAGTGCTTCATTGGAGTGGGCGGAGCTTAAAAGCTATTTTTTTGACTCTCTGATTGGTGTAATTTTCTGTACAGCATCATGGGTAATGTAGTTTTTCACGAGGAATTCTGCTGATAAACTCAAATATTTTAAGAATAAGCTGAAATAATGCGGGCTGACATCTTCAGAAGAAGCAAATACCACTCACTTAATAATGTTGGGTTAAAAATAAACCAATGGGTAGCCCAACTATGGGGTGGTATAGCACCTTCCCAACTGTGGGTTGTTTTAACCCAGTGCATTGGGGTAAAAGCCAGTTGTGTTGAAAGTAACCCAACAGTTAAGTTAACTATTTATTTTTATTTATTACATTAATAAATACACTTTGTTTTCAATACAGATTATTTATTTGTATAAAACAATATATATGTCTCCACAATCATATATTTAAATTACAAATTAAATATCGGGGAGTCTAGAATTTAATGTAAATATTAGGGCTGTCAAACGATTAATCACGATTAATCGCATCCAAAATAAAAGTTTGTGTTTACATAATATATGTGTGTGTACTGTGTATAATTATTTTGTATATAAATGCACACATCTATATATTTAAGAAAAATATGTTATTTATATATAAAATGTTTATATTTATATAAAATATACATTATATATAGGCTACATTCAGTCTATATACAGTATATACATGCAAATATATCTTAAATACACTTGCATGTGTGGGTATTTATGATTTAAAAATAATTATACACAGTACACACACATATTATGTAAACTCAAACTTTTATTTTGGATGCGATTAATCGTTTGACAGCCCTAGAAAATATACATAATTCTGTACATAAATTCAAAATACACAAGTGTATATACAGCATACGTATTTAACCCAACAGTTGGGTTATTACTAGAATTGACCCAACGATTTTAAAAATGACCCATTTTTTTGTGGAAAGTAACCCAACATAGTGACCCAATATGTGTCACCTCACGGTTGGGTTAAAAAACAACCCAATATTTTTAACTGTGATTAATATCCTCGTCGCTCACAGTAGGCCTGTCTTTAAAGGTTTATAAGTTATCGTTAAAAATCAATTTCTCGAAGGAAAAATTTAGTTTTTGTGACTGTCGCACTATTAACCGTCAGATCAGGTGCATGAATATGCTGTGGTTCTCAATGTCTAAAAAGCGTGTTGTTTTCTTCAAGACACAACATCAGTATGTTTTCCTAACATGTGCTCCTCATGTATGTAGTTATTTTCCATATTTCCATTTAGTCTCTCTGAAAGCGTAATTTTTGCTGTGCCCTCTTACTGAGAAATTGCCACGCGTAGCAATTCACCGAAAGAGAGCGAGTCTCTGTTTTGTGGAAATGCACATCAAATGGTGTCAGCGTCTGAATCGAAGGAGGTCAGGAGGACGGGGTCCCAATGCTGACAGTTGTCGGGAAAACTCATTGAGAGAAGTGAAAACTAACCCCTTCCCTTTGGATTGGCAGGAGGCCGATGGCTCTCCATATCTCCCATCATGTCTTTGGCAAGGTTGACACAGGTAACGCTTGAGAGGCAGTGCTATCCATACGGAGAATGATGCACATATCATTTCCCAGGCTGACTGATTGAAGACTGTAATCTGGACAGAAGTCTTTCTCTCTTTGATTACAGTCGTCCATCCACCGAAAGGAAAACACGGTGGAAAAAGGTGCACGGCCTCGTCGGCGCTCCCGAAACGCCATCAGCTTCTACAACGGGCCGGAACAATCTCCATACCATTTTGTACAGGGGATTTAACACATGCGTGGCGCCACCACAGACACGTACGGATTCATTCAGGCTCCCAAGGTCGTTGTATCTCATCCGTCAGGACACACAAAGAACAAGGAAACTTCAAAAAAGCATCTTTTCTTTTGAGACGTGCGCCTGGAGAGTACCTGTGATTACATGAACAGGCCTCTTTAAGGGACTGACCCCAAACGGAGGTCCGCGAGCGAGAAAATGCCAGCGAGTAAGTGGATGGTGGAATAGGTGTTTTACATGAAGGAACACTTTTCTTCTGAAAGCCCCGTCTCGCGCACAATTCCCTCGTCTCAAGCACACGCAACCCCCGAGATCGGCTGAATCTATTTTCTCCGAGATGTTGCGTCTACTCCCTCCTGCTGTTGTCGGCTTATCTCTCACATTAGGCCAGGCGCTAAATGGGTGAGATTTCACTGTTGACAGTCGCTTGCCGCTCAGCAGACAGACTATAGCGCATTAGCACGCGTTCCTTAGCACATTAGCGTGTTCCCGTGGGAGAAGTGGGATCAAGATGATTGCCCTCTCTTACACGCGTTACTGCTCTTAAACCGCGTTAGGCCTGCCATCATTACCGCTGCTTTCCGCCGGTTCCCACAGCAACTAGCAGCCGAGCAGAGCCGCGTTAGCAGGTGTCGCTTTGGTGTGAGGTGAAGCTGTCAGGATATTCTCGGGCCTTGCCTTCTGTTAGGACCTTTCAAGCACAGATTCGATTGCAAGTCAAGAGTGGAGGTTAACGTTTTTGATTTAAAGTTTTGCTTGTTTTTCTTAGTCGTTTTTTTTTTATGAGAAAAGGATATAAGTAGCAGATACTGTTGTCTAACAGGTTTAAAATGAGTAGCCCTTACAAAGTGTGGCTGTTCTATTGTACAGGGATGGTGTCCGATGATAAAATCTTGGGATTTTTATATATATATATCATGATGTTGTATGATTTTTTTCTACCATGGCAAGTACTTATACCATCATGGCACTGTCCAACCAGGGTAATGTAATAAAGAGAGGTAATAACTCAGTGGATCCTTATTTATAATAATGCTACAGTATTAATGCATAATTTGTCCATGTATCAGTATATTTTAAGTTATATTACTGATATAAATGTTCTTCATTAGTTCATTGAAATGGACCTGCAGCGTGACAAATTAATTTTGAAAATTAAAAACCATGGTATTACCATTGTACCATGCCCATCCCATGGTATCATGTCATAGCAAAAAAGGAGTGAATAAGGATTTTTTTTTTTTTTTTTTGGTGGTTGACGCATAATGTTTTCATGGATCAACGTCAAGATTTTAAAGGAAGGCAATTTGTTTAATAAACACTTTCTGGTTGAAACTCTCTTCACATCCGAATAGCAATCAATAATAGCAATGGTCTAAATATAAAAACATGTACATATAGCTTCTGTGGAAGTCTCTGGACCAAAAGTTAATCCAAGCATTGCATTCGGTCTGAATGCAATGATACGATGTCCTACCTGACTGTCAACATATGTAAATGCCCAAGTTTTTCAGAGCTGCTAGGGCAACTTTAAGGTCCGACGTCTGGAAATAATCTGACATGTTGGTTGTTATTTTCCTGTACTGGCGCATGCATGCGTGTACGCGACGAGAGCCACCGTGAGCAGATTTGAGTTTTTACCGTTTAGACGGGAACGCGACGGTGGAGCGTTTTTAAGATTTCCACTCTGGAGGGTGGTTTCACTTTTTTGCGTTTTTAAGCCCCCAAAACGCCGATGCCGTGTAAACGAAAGGCACATCCGATAAAATATGTTTACGTTTTCACCCGGAATCGTTCCATAATGGCCCCTAATGTAATCACAAATGATAATTTTGCGGGAAGTGAATCAATCAAAACCAACTTTAGCTGGAAATAACATTATACAAAAATCGCTATAAAGCCAAAACAATCTCTGATACCGTAAATTGTATGTTTATCTCTGTAAAGCTGCTTTGAAACAATCTCCATTGTTAAAAGCACTATATAAGTGAAGATGACTTGACTTGACTTGACTTGACTCGTGTAAACGGGGCCTTAGACAAACGTCAGTCGCTGAGAGCCACAAACAAACAGAATCCGCCTTTACGGTTCCTCCTGAACCAAAAAAAAGGAGCTTCTGCTTCGTTCACGCCATTTCATAACCGTAATTACGAGATGGAAACCCATTCACGTCCTCAGACTAGGATTTATACGTTTCTATATCAACACTATCAACGGTGAAATGAAACTGCAGCAGTCAAGTGGTACAGGTCAGAGCTCTTTCAGTTGTTTGTGTTCATTATTATTGTAATGTTAACTGCTTTGGGACATGCGGTAGTTTAACGCCGTCTCGTGAAGCTTTGCAGACTCTGCTGTGTGTGTTCATGTGTTTTGAAGAAGGAGTGTCTTTAGAGACAGGGAGGGTGGGATCTCATGCTTTCAATGCTAGCTCGCTATTGCTAGCCTCTCTGAAATTGCCTACCCTACCTTTAAAGTTAAATTGTATAGATTAGGTCCTGTAACTTGTCAGCATATTTAGTAAATTTTTGCCTTTACTAGTTTATTTAAATGGTCCTACAGTATGACAAATGGATTTTCTGTAGTAGCCTACCATGTCCAAAAATCGAACAAAATGATAAATGTATATACAAATAATTACACAGTGGATCCTTTCTAATAGTACTTTGAAATATACTATTGTACTAAATAATTATTCTGAGGTACTTCAAAAAATAGCATCAAGTAAAAAGAAGATTGACGCACCAACAATCAACACAAAACAAATACAAAAATACATTTTAACGGCACATTTTTAAAACCACATTGGCCCAAAGAAATCAGAGCGGCAAAGTCATTGTTTTATCTGATACACATCAATCATGTTATCATTCAGATATCCTCCACATATATTTGATAAAGCGTCTTCCGAAACTCTTTATTCTTGTAAAGTAAGCATCAAATTAGTTTTTGACTCATCTTGTTTCCCCTCCCCCTCCCTCAGTTTATCTCGTCAAGTCTTCTCCTCCGCCCACTCTCGTCTCTCTCCTTGTTTTTCTCCTCCAAATGAACAGCTTGAGAAATAAAGCAGAGGAACTTTACATTGTGCCGGAGAGGGGGTGAAAATTACGGGCAGTGTCAGATAATTGAGCTTGTCTTAAGAGACGGGCTAATAACAGACACAGATGCGGAAGCCGTGTCAGTCTGAGAACGCGCTGACAGACTCTCTCTGTCGCTGATGAGCTGCGTAGGGGAAATCGCTCCATGCAAACAGCTTCGTTATTACGATCTGGCAAGCGCCGCGCATGTGTGTACCCAATTCAGCCTGAACTGACAGAATCCGATTGACCGGGACACATTCATGCCCTTTATTCTCTTTATGCTCGCCAACAATGCAGATAATTACTGCGGCAAGAAAAACTGAAAATAGAATTTCGCAGCATGCAGTTGGGAGGAAAACAATGCAGGCGCTGTCACCGGGAGCATTTCTGTGTCTGATGAAATTGGCCCAGTCACTATTTACTCACAGTGGGAGAATGTCTCAATCTTAGACAGCCTCCTACATTTCTGCCTACCTCACGAGCTCAAAACTTTGGCGTGCGCTCGCTCGAACCTTCTGCTGCTGCGTTAACGGATGGCGTCAGATGGTCAGGGAATTGTTGGGAATTGCTCATCCACTTGACGTCACGATTTTTCAACCGGTGCCCAAGATGATATCGCTGTTTTCGCGTCTCCTTTCGGTCAATCTTCTACTGATTCAGTGGCAATATGACCTGATCTTTTCAAGCAGGCTTTTAGAGGGTCTCCTTTCTGACCTTTCTGACCTCAGAGCACCGGAAAAGTGTTGTCATGTCTGACTGAAATCTCATGACTCCATGTTAGCGTAGTCCATTTAGCCCCAGCTAAACATTATGAGGGGAAAAAGAAAATTGATCGATTGACGGTCATTCAGAAGCGGTTCTGTATTTTGCTTGCAATCAACATATAAAGGGCTCTATCATACACCCGGCGCAATGCAACGCCAGACGCGACACGAGTGTGTTTTGGTAGTTTCAGCCCTACGCAGTTATCATTTTCTGCCCATGGGCTGCTGGTCTGAGAGCGAGGTGTGTTCGGGCGCATTGGTGGTGCGTTGCTATTCTGAGGAACTGAAATAGACTGAGCCACTGACCAACTGACACCTGCTCTAAAGTCAAAGTCAAGTTTTTTTTTGTTATTTAAAGAGCGCGTTAGTAATATGAGCCTATAGGTGGGTCCACAACGCACGTACACTTTGTCCTGTAGATGTTCTGCTTGTGTTTAACCTCGCGCACGAGCAGATCCGTTTCCTCTCTAGAAAAGCGTTCAGTCTTTCTACCTGCAAATTCTGTCATGTAAATAGCGAATCCGCCATGGCGTTAGCGCAACTGGCTTTTAAAGCAGCACTAAGTAGGAATTCCGTTTTTGTCAAACAGCGACCCCTAGAGTCGCTGTGGGGTACTTGTACTGTCGTGAATAGCACTCACGCAGAGATGTCTCTGCACTCACGGCCGGATCCCCTCCCCCTGTACACCGGTACCTGTTCAGTAGGATGGACGCTGTAACGAGTGGAAATAAGGTATGGCCCCTTTAAGAGCTGCACGCGCCCTGTTTAACTGTCGGCAGTCTGTATTGTATGTGCGCCTCGAACACCACATGTATACGGCGCCGGGTTATTTCTGGTTTGATGCTCATTTAATCAGAATTTTATCAGATCTGTTTTTTGACGTAAAGCAATTCGTGACCTCGCGAGACCTGATATCACACGATACTTCCTAACACTGAGGTAGGCGGCCATTCAACACAAAACATTACAATGACTCCAAAGCTGTTCGGTTAAGGTAAAAAAGTTACTTAGTTCACCTTTAAAGGGAATAGGAAATTACACTCTGGTTGGTTTATTTCATGTTACGCCCAAAACACACCCATTACTTATGAAGAGAATACTCGTTTTTCCCATCGTTAAACTAGCAAAAGTGGATTCAGACACACATAGAGATTATTTTCTGCAAAAAAGCAAGGGTGATACGAATTTAAAACATACATCATCACTGCAGCCCTTTGTCAAAAAGATTGAGTTGGCCAATCAAATCAAAGAAAATGGGCTTTACTGTTCACAGAAGCGGAGACTGAATCCCATGCTTTAGTTTTAACTGTGAAAGAGTGCAAGGTTAAATGTAAAAAGCTAGCATTTCATATTTTACAACTGTTTTGTGAAAAATAGCACATGTATACCAGATGTGGGCCGGATCTGGGCCAAACCATGTTGCTATCTGGGAGTGATGCAAACCATACTTTCTTTGTAAAATTGTACCATTTTTAATTGAAAATAGCCTGTATCATTTGTGACGAGACTAGACAAATTATTGGAGAAGTATGAGCATATTATTTTTAAATACAATATTTGCATATATACATTCCTTTAAATAAAAAAAGACCTTTACATGGACCAATTTATTTTATTTATTTATTTATTTATGAATTCATTTTTTTGGACTGCAGCCAAGCAAAACTAATATTATGTAATTGTAGTAAAATTATTAGGCTACCGTTGTTGGGATGAATGCCCAAAAAGTGAGTGGGACAAACTTAGGCCCAGTCCCAATTCTCACTTGAGCCCTAAGGCCTTCCTGGAAGTGGACACTTGTTGAAAGTGCACTTAGCGGAGTAAGTGCGCAAGGGCCCAAAGCTGTGAAGAGCAGAATTGGGACAGTTTTGCACACGTCACTTCTGTTGTGATCAGGAGAGCAAACACCATTCATTTGGCTAATGTGTGTGCTGCTTATAATAGCTGTAACATGACACAATCCTTTGAATGAAAAAAATTATATCTTTTTTTACTCTTAGCTACCAACCTTTCTGTTAATGTTATTAATATTAAAACAGTTTTTGGCTAAGATAAATTGTGATTGGGGTTTACCTGAGCTTATACTGCCTTACCGTATTCACAGTGATTCGAAATGCAATTTTAATTATGTTATTATGGAAATTGATATATGAAATTCTTCCCATCCCATACATGAAAAAATACATGACGTGTTGGTGATATATTATATATAGGCTAAGGCTATATTAAAAGTCTTACATAGGCTATATGAAATAAAATGACACAACCCTGTCTCTTTTTGTTAAATTTCAGTTTTATTGATCAATAATAGCCGTTATTAAATTATAAGTAGCCTAAAAAGTATAAGAAGCTATATAAGTCAAGAAATAAAGCAAGTTAAAAGATTCAGTCAAACATAAGTCAACAGGCTAACGTTACAACGTTACAGTTAAATAGCATAAATATATAAAGTTATGAAACTTCACTTTGCCCTCAGCCAAAACGATTTGCCAGGGAACAAATCATAGATTAATGAGACCAAAGATCGCCTCACAAGCCGATTTATAGCTCATGTTTAACCACTAGACACAGAGCCCGCGGGAAACGTCAGAATGACTAGCCGAGGTAAGGCTGTTCCAGGCGGGGTACATGAGCGCTGTGCGCCCGCTGATCCCTGGAACTCCGAAAAAGTCCGATCAAAATTTTAAATAGGCGCTATCTTTATAAACAAACCACAGATTTGAGCTTTAAACAACTATATTCTCGACTGAAAAACTCTTAAAACTACATTTCGTGACACGATAACACTAATATTTTTAAATTTCGCGGCCTTGAAAAACACTTCACCACACCGGCTTCCTTTATCTTCGGAGCTTCCGCTCCCGAACAGCACCATAGCAACCGTTCTCCCCCATTGGTTAGCTGTTCGAAACGTCACAACACTACAAGGATTCTGGGTAATATCCCACAGCAAAGTGAGGTCTGATGCGCACTTGCGAAAGGGGTGCATTAAGTGCCCTTATGATCACCCCTGGAGAACACCATTAGAGGATCGGGACACCCTACGGTCTTGCACCCCTTAGCGAGAACGCGCATTGAGGGGCACAAGGGCGCAAGTGCGGGTATTGGGACAGGGCCTTAGACATTAAAAGATCCAAAGGGATTGAGACTCATCAGCCAATCGGTGTTGCCATGATGTCATTTTCCTGCGGCTCAAGAGTGATTAGTCACATGACATTTACAGCTCAGGCGATTGGTTCAAAAGAGTCGTTTCCGACGACTGAGCGTCCATGAGCAAATCACACACTTCCTTCCTGTGCAATCCAAGCAACTTCCATTGAAATGACAAGGAATGCTAACAGATTTTCCCAGGTGTTATGTAGCCGCTCGGTTGCTATCATTAGCCAGCGGGTCGGTGTAGTTCTGTGAGATCTGTCAGTATTGCGGCGTATTCCTCGCCGTTATCAGGAACGGAAACGCTCTGTCCAGAGAGAGATGAGTGCCGCTTTGTGCTCGCCATACACCTCTCTCTCTCTCTCTCTCTCTCTTTGTTGCTCTAACAAGCCCTGCTCAAGCTCCAGTGAAGCGAGAAATTGTAAACTCTGAGAGTGTGGGTAAAGATAAGGCTGTAGTGTGTGTCTCTCCCAGAGAGAGATCAGATAAAGTGCACACCCACAGCAGGACACTGGCGTACAGGCCTCCTCCGCTAATCCACACACCTTCGCATTCACTTGCAAATCCCCCCGTCCCCCATACATATGCATGAGCAGCTCCTCAGACACTTCTCAATAACCCGTCTCAATAGATCCGATCAGATTTGGGCCTCTCGCTCGTTTTGTAGCATTGTGTCCCGTCGCGTGAGCGCAGAAAGCATTTAAAGTCTTTCTGTGGTAATACACAGATATGGGAGTGGATATATTTCGTGACATATAGTCTGAGCGCTGAGAAGAACGGCACAATGCGCTAGTTTGGTTATTATTCGTCCCGCTGTTCGCTTTTTGTATGTAGCAGATACGTTTTATTGACTTTGACTCTGTTTGCGGATGTTACCGTATTTGTAATGACAGGTGTCATGCGGTTATTTGGTCATATATCGGTTTCATTTGGTTTTGAAAAACTTGCATTTTCAGGAAAAGTTTCACTTTATGGACATAAAACCTAATATGGTTCATTAGTTAACATAATGTATTAACTAACATGAACTAACAATGATCAATACATTTGTTACAGTGTTTATTATTCTTTGGTAATGTTAGTTAATAAAAAATACAGCTGTTCATGTTCACAGTGCATTAGCTAATGCTAACAAATAACCTTTGATTTTAATGACGTATTAGTAAATGTTGAAATTAATATTTATTTTCTAAGATTAGTAGAAGTCTTGTTTCATTCTTAGTTCATATTAACTAAGGTAGTTAACTAATAAACCTTATTGTAAAAGTTACCGGTCTAACTAATATATTTCCCTGCACCCTGAATATGTGATGAAAAACACGTTTTTCTCTGTTTCTGAAAGAAGCATCTTATGCTACATTTATTTGATTAAAAAATACAGTAAAACAAGAATATTGTGAAATATTATTACAATTTAAAATAGCTGTTTTCTATGTGATTATACTGTAAAAATGTCATTTATTCCTGTGATCAGCATCATTACTCCAGTCTTCAGTGTCACATGATCCTTCAGAAATCACTCTAATATGATGATTTGATGCTCGAGAAACTGATTTCTGATTATTATCAATGTTGAAAACGGTAATATTTATGTTAAAATCATGATACAGTTTGTTCAGGATTCTTTGATACACAGAAAGTTAAGAAAACAGCATTTATTTGAAACAGAAATCTTATAACATGACGTCTTTACTGTCACTTTTCACATTATCAATTTAATGTTGCTGAATAAATGTATTCATTTCTTTCAAAAAATAAAATAAGTAAATAAACAAATAAGAATCATGATGTTTTTGGGGAGTCACACCCCGTGAGGTTTTATCTTGAACTAACCGTGTCATAAAAGAGTCAAATGATCAGATGTTTTGTTATATGACTTTGACAAAAGTGAAGCATTTTTTTTTTCTCACAAAAAAATAAGGCTATGCCAAATTACTTAATGAGGTTTTTTTTCCCCCACAATGTAATTTAATGAGGCTTTTTTTCTTCATTATGATATCAGGGCGTTCAGTTGTATATCTTTCTGACAACTTTTGTTCAAAAATTAAAACATGATCATATAGTATTCAAGTCATTGTTTTGTGTATTAAGTGCATTTTTTATGTTTGTATTTTTGTAATAAATTAATAGGTGCGGACAACAAATGTGCATCATGCCATTTAATCAGTATCTCTCCGTTTCACTGTGCCTATAGTAATAAATATCAGTGAAAAAATTATGACATTTCTTTCTCAAAACAAACAAATCTCTCTCTCTTTCTCTCACCCTCTCTCTCACCCCCTCTCTCTCTCCCTCTCTCTCTCTCTCTCACCCTCTCTCTCTCTCTCTCTCTCTCTCTCTCTCTCTCTCTCTCTCTCTCTCTCTCACCCTCTCTCTCTCTCCCTCTCTCTCTCTCTCTCTCACCCCCTCTCTCTCTCCCTCTCTCTCTCTCTCTCACCCCTCTCTCTCTCTCTCTCTCTCTCTCTCTCTCTCTCTCTCTCTCTCTCTCTCTCTCTCTCTCACCCTCTCTCTCTCTCTCTCTCTCTCTCTCTCTCTCTCTCTCTCTCTCTCTCTCGGCAACTGCCATTCAACCCTGTTATGTTATGTTAAATGTTTTGGGTTGAATTTATGAAGTTGAAGGTCAGCAGAAAAATGGCTAATTACAGCCTTGTGTAGGTGTACTCTGTAATTTCCTCCTCATTAAAGGTTTTTCACAGAAAGACATGAATAGTACTTTGGAAAAATGATGTACATTGAGATGAAGACTTCTTAAAAAGATGCGTTTTGTGCCTGTGGCGTTCCCCCGTGGCAGCATGTTTGCATTAGAGTGCAGTTATGCTGATGTTAGAAGATCACACTCTGCTTGAAATCTTCATTGTGTGCGAATGCATTGCTCAGTTGGTGACAGAGCGCGCGTGTGTGTGTGTGTGTGCGCATCTCTAAGATGAAGCTGTTTCCCGGAGGAGCAGCATCACCTGTCAAAGATGATCACAATACCCAGGAGAGCACAGAACACACAGACACACTGTCATCATACAATTACACCACCTATTACAACACCACAGCTGCACCTCACACACACACACACACACACACTTGCTATTCAGATCACTGTTCGTTTAACACTTAAATGTGGCTGCTGCAATTTTGCTCTCATAACCTTCTGTGTTTCTCCCCTCTGTCCTTTTATGAATAGAAACATATCTGAACGATCTTCATATGCTTTCCAGGTGTCATTTTGCCATCATCTGTCTGAAGGTGTCAATCATAACGCGTCTAATTTTTGTCTTTGTCGTTTTCATCATTCTGCCCTTGACAAATTGGAGAAGAGTTCAAGACACTGGGTCTATGTGGAATGGTGTTCAATCTACTATCATTTATTAAAACGGTACGTACACTGAGGATGTGCATAGTTTGCATTACCCTTGAGAAAAAGTATATAGCATTATTTTAAAAAGAGAACTTATTACAGAAATAATATACTACTATAAGTAATGTACTTAAGGGTAATGTTTTAGACAGTTGATGTTAATTGCAAGTATTATAGGTGAACTTTATATTGAATGCAATTAACGGAACTTTACAGTGTTTTTGACGCACTTAAATAGGACTTAAGGACATTTGCATATGTTATTTAATAACTTTTATTGTCATTGAAATATGGTTAAAGTGTACTGCCAAAATGTACAGACAAGCTCAAATAGACCAATGTCTTTCCCATTGAAACTTAATGTAATGTAATGTCGAAGTTGCAATTTAATTGCAAGTATATCTACTGTAAATGTAATATTAAATAACACAACAATTAAAATTATTAGTGTGTTAGTCAACACATCAAAATAAGTGTAAACAACAAAATTTAAAATGTACTTTGAAGTAAAACTTTGACATTATTAAAAAGTGCACTTTTCAAAAGTGCACTTAAGTGTCTTAAGAAACATGTTAACCCTAACCTTAACCCTATAGTGTAAGTAGAGTTATTAATTATTACTTAAGTATATATATATATATATATATATATATATATATATATATATATAAAGAATTGTATTTGCATTCGTCTCTGTAGTGGTTGGAACAGAACCTTCAGGGTATAACTTTCACCTAGCTTTTGTATATTCACATGTGGTAAACATGTATAATTAATGTTTTCATGATTAGCCTGATTGGCTCAGAACTGGACAATCAGTGTGTACTTCAGATTTGAGTCATCACAGTATGTTGTGGTCTGATGCATTACATGTTATTATTTGCATGGACTTAAACATCATTAATGAGTCTAAATCTACTGTATTTCATAACAAATAACTGAAGTGACCACATGCCCACACATTTACAAATGCAGTGCACAGAGATCCTCAGTATGTGTCTCGTCTTCTTACAGTGGAGAGTGTCTACCTGTTTCTTACCCGTGTGTGTGTGTGTGTGTGTGTGTGTGTGTGTGTCTTGGCACAACCCATTCTCATCCTCATTCGCCTGTGTGTAGTTGTTCCCCAGATGCAGAGATGTCTTGCGTCAGTAACTGCAGATTGAGCTGGTGTGAGAACTTGGCCGGCAGATTGAGTTTAACAAGCCAGATGGTTTGTAATTGTCTGATCAATTCAGTGTTTGTGAGATTTTATGCCTTTCGTTATTATTTGTTTTGCCACTTACAATTTACCATGCAAATTCCACCATCCCTCACTGGGAAAACACTGCATAGTGTCCATATGTCCACACACACACACACGACGACACACGCAGCCCATGTGTTGGTGTGTGTGGAGTGTGGCTGATTTTAGCGACTGTATTCAATACAATTAAAGGAGTAGTTTACCTCAGAATTAAAAATTTACTGATAATTTACTCTCCCGAACGTCATCCAAGATGTTCATGTCTTTTTACATGTCTACACAAAAATGTACAGTATATACTTTTTAACCACAATTGCTCGACTTGCATCGTTGTTTTACCTTTTATTTTTATGTATTTTTTGTAAATGCCGTTTGACTTAGTCTATGCATGTTCGCTTTGTAAACACTAGGTCTGAACTTACGCCTACGTCACGCTTGACCTTTCAACGTGATTACGTAAGGTGTGACGCATCGCAGAGCTAGTGCAAGACCAGCATTTGTGGTTAAAAAGTATATAAATGTTTTTAGAAAATGAGCGATGGTTTGTCTAGATAACTCTTATTTCTCGGCTGGGATCGTGTCGAGACTTTGAAGCTGCACTGAAACTCACATTTGGACCTTCAACCCGTTGGACCCCATTGAAGTCACTATACGGAGAAAAATCCTGGAATGTTTTCCTCAAAAACCTTCATTTCTTTTCGACTGAAGAAAAAAAGACATGAACATCTTGGCGAGTAAATCATCAGTACATTTTTATTCTGAAATGAACTGATCCTTTAACACAAATAATCGTATTTGGGAATGTGTATGACGATGAGAAAGGTGATCATACGCAGGAATAATACTTTTCTTTTAAAGTCTTTTGATGCACAATTACTCAGTCTTGGCACTCTTTCCTCCACTTTCAGTCATGTTTTAAGTCACCATTTCTTGAGACACTTTGCGTGTGTGTGTGTTTCCGGCAGTAATAACATCGCCTGCAGTTCTCGTGCTCTTCTGTCGGACCTCGTGGAGCAGCTGACAAGTTAATATGAACTCCATACACAGGTATTCATTTACAGTGCCGCTATCATATGATTGCTTTGCATTTTATGTTAAAATAGACCTCGTCTGTCTCTGAACAGACTGAAATGCAATTTTTCTAGCATAACATGCATGACATTTGATGGACCTTAACAATGAGAGTGTGCTTGATCTTTATTAGTTGCTCTAAAAGCACTTCAGTGAAGACATGGCTGCCTCCGAAATCACACACTTCCCTAGTATATAGTAGACGAAAAACAGTGTGTGACAAAAGAAGTATGTCTGAATTTACAGTACTCATAAAAGAGGCAAAAAGTCCCCGGATGACCCATGACCTCTGGTGAGAAGTGTGCATACGATGGACGATTCACTGTCCCATGAGGCCACGGGTGAGGGTTTGTGAATGGCGGTGAAGTGACGTAACTGACGCTGGTCACATGATAATGACAACTTGGAGGATGTAGTATGTCCAGATTACATTCATACACACACTCATACTATACAGAACATACTTTTTTAGCGGCCGTGAAGTAATTACTTATTCAAAATAAGCACCTACTCAAGAGAGTATGCGATTTGAGACGCAGCCAGAGACCCTGTGCCTCGATCAATTAACCCACATGCAGAAGCTTATGTTCTCAGTGGACTACATCAACATGGAGGTTTAGTGCCCACTGATCTCATTTGTGTGTGTAGATAGATAGATAGACAGACAGACATACAGATAGATAGACAGATAGATAGAGCACACTGATCTCATTTGTGTGTGTAGATAGATAGATAGATAGACAAACAGACACACAGATAGACAGATAGATAGATAGATAGATAGATAGATAGATAGATAGATAGATAGATAGATAGATAGATAGATAGAGCACACTGATCTATAATTTGTGTGTGTGTATGTATGAATGTATAGATGGACAGATAGATAGATAGATAGATAGATAGATAGATAGATAGATAGATAGATAGATAGATAGATAGATAGATAGATAGATAGATAGATAGATAGATAGATAGAGCACACTGATCTATAATTTGTGTGTGTGTGTGTGTATGTATGTATGTATAGACGGACGGACGGACGGATGGATGGATAGATAGATAGATAGATAGATGAATAGATGGATGGATAGATAGATGGATGGATAGATAGATGGATGGATAGATAGATAGATAGAAAGATAGATAGATAGATAGATAGATAGATAGATAGATAGATAGATAGATAGATAGATAGATAGATAGATAGATGGATAGATAGATAGATGGATAGATAGATGGATGGATAGATAGATGGATAGATAGATGGATAGATAGATAGATGGATAGATAGATGGATAGATAGATAGATGGATGGATAGATAGATAGATGGATAGATGGATGGATAGATAGATGGATGGATGGATGGATGGATGGATAGATGGATGGATAGATAGATAGATAGATAGATAGATAGATAGATAGATAGATAGATAGATAGATAGATAGATAGATAGATAGATAGATAGATGGATGGATGGATAGATAGATAGATGGATGGATAGATAATTTGCAAATATTTCAGTAGTTAAGTGGGCTTTTATTTAAACAACATATATACACTCACCTAAAGGATTATTAGGAACACCTGTTTAATTTCTCATTAATGCAATTATCTAACCAACCAATCACGTGGCAGTTGCTTCAATGCATTTAGGGGTGTGGTCCTGGTCAAGACGATCTCCTGAACTCCAAACTGAATGTCAGAATGGGAAAGAAAGGTGATTTAGGCAATTTTGAGCGTGGCATGGTTGTTGGTGCCAGACGGGCCGGTCTGAGTATTTCACAATCTGCTCAGTTACTGGGATTTTCACGCACAACCATTTCTAGGGTTTACAAAGAATGGTGTGAAAAGGGAAAAACATCCAGTATGCGGCAGTCCTGTGGGCGAAAATGCCTTGTTGATGCTAGAGGTCAGAGGAGAATGGGCCGACTGATTCAAGCTGATAGAAGAGCAACTTTGACTGAAATAACCACTCGTTACAACCGAGGTATGCAGCAAAGCATTTGTGAAGCCACAACACACACAACCTTGAGGCGGATGGGCTACAACAGCAGAAGACCCCACCGGGTACCACTCATCTCCACTACAAATAGGAAAAAGAGGCTACAATTTGCAAGGGCTCACCAAAATTGGACAGTTGAAGACTGGAAAAATGTTCCCTGGTCTGATGAGTCTCGATTTCTGTTGAGACATTCAGATGGTAGAGTCAGAATTTGGCGTAAACAGAATGAGAACATGGATCCATCATGCCTTGTTACCACTGTGCAGGCTGGTGGTGGTGGTGTAATGGTGTGGGGGATGTTTTCTTGGCACACTTTAGGCCCCTTAGTGCCAATTGGGCATCGTTTAAATGCCACGGCCTACCTGAGCATTGTTTCTGACCATGTCCATCCGTTTATGGCCACCATGTACCCATCCTCTGATGGCTACTTCCAGGAGGATAATGCACCATGTCACAAAGCTCGAATCATTTCAAATTGGTTTCTTGAACATGACAATGAGTTCACTGTACTAAAATGGCCCCCACAGTCACCAGATCTCAACCCAATAGAGCATCTTTGGGATGTGGTGGAACGGGAGCTTCGTGCCCTGGATGTGCATCCCACAAATCTCCATCAACTGCAAGATGCTATCCTATCAATATGGGCCAATATTTCTAAAGAATGCTTTCAGCACCTTGTTGAATCAATGCCACGTAGAATTAAGGCAGTTCTGAAGGCGAAAGGGGGTCAAACACAGTATTAGTATGGTGTACCTAATAATCCTTTAGGTGAGTGTATATACTGTATAATAATTATATATATATTAACACACTTCAGCACACTTAAAAAGTGCACTATAATAATATAAATTAATTTACATCATTTTAATAATCTTTTGTCATGCTTTAAAGAAGTACACTTATTTTGATGTGTTGACTATCATACTAAAGCACATGTAAAGTCCTTGATTATAATTTTAACTGCAGTGTTATTCAATATGCATTTAAAGTTAATATACTTTAAAATGAACTAAATTGCAACGTCATCATTACAAATAAGTAATTACAAATATATTTAAATGGTAACACTTTACAATAAGGTTTCATTTTAACATGAGTTAACTACTTTAGTTAACATGAATTAAGATTTAACAATACTTCTATAACATTTATTAATCTTAGTTAATGTTAATTTCAGCATTAAATAATACATTGTTAAAATCAAAGGTCATTAGTTAATGCACTGTGAACTAACATGAACAAACAATGAACAGCTGGATTTTTATTAGCTAAAATGAACAAAGATTATTAAATACAGTAACAAATGTATTGTTAGTTCATGTTAGTTAATACATTAACTTATGTTAACAAATGAGACCTTATTGTAAAGTGTTACCATTTAAATACATGAAATGCAGGTTTCAATAATAGACATGATATTAAAGTATATTTTAGTTTTCCATTTTTGCGTCAAAAATCTGTGAACGCAAACTCTGATTCAAAATGCACGCTAACTGTGCTTTGTATATTTACATGTCTGAAATACATAACTTAGACAGTTACCTCTGTTAACGGATCACTCTAAATTGTAATGTGGACTTATAAATATATTTATGATATATGTATTTCTGTAAAGCTGTGTATTGTGAAAAGCGCTACACAAATAAATGTGAATTGAAAGGTGAATTAATCTACTTGTAATTGAAAAATATGTTAATGTATACTTTTCCACAAGGATTAGCTGATTTACATTTCTGTGAGCGACTCATCAATCCACTCAACGTGTGTGTGACCTTTAGTCTCCGACGGCCACCTCTCACCTGTACATGCATGCTAACTTACAGGGAAGTCTCTCTAAATGTTCTTTAACTGCTCGGTTCCCGCTAGCCACTCTTGAACCAATCAGCCGTGTGCAGATTTGCTCGCGCTCGGCGCCCTGCAGTCGCTTGGCTTGATTCCTGTGCCGTGTGAAGTGGGCTAAAGAGTTTCTGCAGACAGTGAAAGGGTTAACCCTTCACTTCAAGCCCAGCGACTGGCTTTGTCACTCTGTTCTTTATGTGGATAATTAAGTCACTTTAAAGCGATCTTTTGTTTCTTTTCTTAGGTGTGTAATGAGAGAGATCGCTTCAACACGCACCCAATCAGAAACAGCTAATCTGACCATATTGTTTGACAAGTGTGTTCCTTACTGCTCTCTGCCACAGGAGATGTAATCTGAAACAATTATGACAATTCCTCAGAACAGTATGGTGCGGGTAAGTAGCTTGTTTTCCACCTTCGTCAGGTTACATTCAATGGCCTCTCGAACGCCATCGTCTAGAATGGGAGTCTCAAGAGTTAGAGGGTTGTTAGCCGAAGTTTACATGAGCTGAGAAGCAACTTCTTGGCTGAGCTATAAGCGCTAAATCGACCATTCCTTTCAGTGGTGGAGGAAGTACTGAATCTCAGTACTTAAGTAAAAGTACAAATAACCAGAGACATATTTACTTTAGTAAAAGTAGAAGTACCACAATGACAACCCTACTTCAGTAAAAAGTAAAAAGTACCTGATTTTAAATGTACTTTAAGTATTAAAAGTAAAAGTACTTGCATAACAATTTATTCTCTTAATGTCTATATTCTAATAATTAATAAAAGAGTTAATTCTAAATCATTCAACCTAATACTCATATAATGATGTTCAATATGATGGAAAAGCAGTTATAATTTAAGTTTTTGTCACCATTTCTGAACAAGCTTGCAATTAGGCAATATACACATCAAGCTTACTATATAGCCAACCCTTACTATTTACGGTGTATATATATATATATATAAACACATATTATGTTAAAACGCCGTATATGACGGCGTTTGGCTGTAAACGCGATTCATTTTGGCGTAATTCTGAACCTCTTGGCTTGCCATACTAATCCTAACCAAACGTATAATACACATGCACCCCACATCACTACTAAACCTACCAATGCGTTTCCTATGCATGTAAAAACTAATTTTCGCGTATAAATTGCACGATAAACACACTGCGTGCTATAGAGACGCATTTAGTGTGACCGGGTTGATATATCTATGGCAACCAAACTTCACTGGTGGTGAGACAAACGTGCGACGAACGGACGGTCAGGAAGACGTTTTGGCAGGGGAAAAACTGATCAGAAAATTTAACAAAAAAGTAACAGAACATTGTAGAAATGTAGTGGAGTAGAAAGTATAATAATTGCTGCAAAATGTAACGAAGTAAAAGTAAAAAGTATGCACTATTGATTCTACTTAAGTAAAATACAGATACGTGAAAAATGTACTTAAGTAAAGTAACGAAGTATTTGTACTTCGTTACGTTCCACCACTGATTCCTTCAGATTTTGTTTTAATAGCAAATCATTTTATTAGGAACCTTAAAGGGTTAGTTCACCCCAAAATGAAAAATGCTGTCAGTAATTACTCGCCCTCATGTTGTTCCAACCCTGTAAGATGTTCGTTCATCTTCGCAACACAAATTAAGATATTTTTGATTAAATCTGAGAGATGGATCACTCCTCCATAGGCTTCTTAAGGGATCGAAACTGGCCGGCCCAAAAAGTTATGAAAGACATCGTTAAAATAGTCCGAGTGACTACAGTGGCTCAACCTTAAGTTTATCAAGCGACGAGAATACTTTTTGTACGAAAAAAAAAAAAAAAAAAAAACTGTTAATTTCCTTCTCTGTGGGCCTCGAGATTTCACGTAGTGTAACAGCGCAGCGCTTCTATGTTGCACGTCACACGCAGGCTCGCTATTGGCCGACGCTGGTCATGTGTGTGATGCGTGTGCCGTACAATATAGAAGCGTTGCGCAGTATCACTACGTGAAATCTCAAGGCCAACAGAGAAGGAAATTAATAGTTGAATAGTTTTGTTTGTTTTTTTGCGCACAAAAAGTATTCTCGTCGCTTGATAAACTTAAGGTTGAGCCACTGTAGTCACTCGGACTATTTTAACGATGTCTTTCATAACTTTTGGGCCGGCCAGTTTCGATCCCTTAAGAAGCCTATGGAGGAGTGATCCATCTCTCAGATTTAATCAAAAATATCTTAATTTGTGTTGCGAAGATGAACGAACATCTTACAGGGTTGGAACAACATGAGGGCGAGTAATTACTGACAGCATTTTTCATTTTTGGGGTGAACTAACCCTTTAACTTATTCTGATGTTCTACTCAGCGTATTTCTGTTTTCTCCCACATCAGTGTTTCGTAACTGGTTTAGACACAGATTTTAAATTAGGAACACAAATAAAATGTTATTAAAACCATTGGACAAATGTAGAAAACAAAAAATCTAGAGTGATCGAGCACATGACATTTACAACTCTCCTGATTGGCTACTAAACTCTGCCAGCATCTACATCATCCTCTGTCTTCTTGAAAGTTAAATAGGCTTTCATTAGTTCCTTAGTTTATGGCGTTAGCAGTAATGCACCGAAAGCTGGTCTGCCAACCGGCAATAAATTAAAAAGAAGAGGAAGTCCATTTTTCAGATGTAGTGTATATTTTAGTGTTATATTATACGTCCATGCAATAATTTAGTCAAATTAAGTTGTCTTATATTTGGTATTAGACCATGATCAGAGGAATTTGCCAAAAAATCAAACAATTGGTTTCAATCAAACAAACCATTGAAGTGATTTATCTCAAATCCAGTTTTGAAGTATTTACCGTATTTTGCCTTGTAGGGCTGTGTAGTCGATGTAAGTGCGGTTGTGTAGGGTACTGTGTATGGGTGTAGGTCTGTGACATCACAGCTCAGGATGGTTGATCAGCCAATCAGTGTTGTCAACACACTTTCCTGAGGAGTGATCGAGCACATGACATTTACAACTCTCCTGATTGGCTACTAAAAACTCTGCCAGCATCTAATGTTGCATGTCATTATTGTTTCTCTCTGTTGTCCGTGACCCTTTCCGACTCATCTACATCATCCTCTGTTTTCTTATCGCGAGTCCTGAAAACTCCCTCACATTGGAGTATTGTTGTACTCTTTAGATGAGTCTTTCCTCAAATGAAGCTCAAACCTCCAGTCAAATCTGACAGATGACATCTAACAAGACCTGAAATATCACACACACACACGAAGTGGACCCAAGGTTGTAGAGAACCGCTGCCAACCAGGGCCAAATTCAGCTCCCCGTTGAGCTCTTAAACTTTATCACTCCTGGTATTTGTCCTCAATGGCAAATTAACAGCCTTCGCCCTACGCTTGGATTTCCTTTCAGGAGACAGAGCTTAAAGTCTTTCTAACTACCCTGGATTTACTACTTTTCCGCTGTTCACAGGACAGAATGAATGCCGGGACTAAAGTAGAGGAGATAAAAATTGATGGTATCTTGCAATTTAATGGTTGAAAAGATGCAATTTGAAAGATCATAAATTGTGAAGGAGTGCATGCTCCATTGAGCTTGATTCAGTGCTTGCTGTTAGAAGTTGATTTGCGAGTGTCTGCAGAGTGTGATTAACGACCCGATGAGCCCGAGTGCCGCTAACCACGTTACCACTAATGCTGCTCATTAGAATAAATAAAATAAATTGACTGCAGCTCTATGAAAACTCTGTAATGGTTAAAAATCAAAGAGCATCACCCGGCGGCCGGGATTTAGCTCCTGAGCACCCGCCGGCACCTCCGTCACATCGACGGTGACAAGCCCGAGAGGGGGGGACACTGTAGGGATCCGGTTCGAGGAATACGGCTGAAGAGAAGGAGAGAGGATTGTTTCGTTGACTGGTAATCGCATGTCAGGAACCTTTCTTGCTTTGAAAACCATTTAAGGAGAAGGGAGTTATAATGCATAAAATTGCATTTCAAGCTGATAAACGCTTGGTAGAAGGAGTCGGTGTGCAGATTACGCTCGTTGCTTTTGCGTGTCGGTAATAGTGTGTGTGCTCTGAGCTTTAGCCCTCTCTGCTGTCACTCATTGGCACGGAGAAAGGCCGCTGGATCCCTTCAGACGGGATCGTTCGGGATGATGGAGTCCGCTCACAGTAAACATGGAGGTTATTATACACTCTAAAAAATGCTGGGTTGTTTCCCAAACCCAAATTTGGGTCAAATATGGACAAACCCAAATGTTGGGTTAAAAATGTAATAAAAAAATGTACAGTTGAAAGTGAAAGTTGAAGTTGGGTTAAAATTTAAATTAAATTTTTAACGCAACATTTGGGTTTGTCCATATTTGACCCAAATTTGGGTTAAAACAACCCAGCATCGTTTAGAGTGTAAGATAAGTGAAAAAACACTGTGGACCCAAGCTGGTTTAGCTTGAAATGTTTTTTTTGTTTTTTTTTGATGGAGCAGATGAAAGGTCGTAAGGAATATTTAGGATATAGCTTTGACTCTGAAAAGAGCTCGACCCTGCGTCCCAATGTTCAAACTGTCCATCCTAAACAGTATGTGAGATTAGAATAAGTGCGTCCCAAAGAGAAAAGAGTATGTCAAAAGACCCCGGATGGTCTATTTCCGGTAGGAGGAGGATTCGGTTCAGAACTACAAACACAAATAAAAAGTGCTAAAAAACTACAAACATGGCAGATGTGTGTCCAACTCTTAAGCAGAGTCAAGTAGGGTTTTGAGTGACTAATAATCAACATTTAACCTAATAATTTTTATTTATTTAATGTTATCCGTGTTATATTTCATTTGCAACAACAATGTGAACCTTTATAAATATCCATTTGACCATTAACTTTTAAATGTATCATATTATGCTAAAAAATATGAGGAGAGTCTCTAATGAAAGACCATTGACTGGCAGATGCTATTTCTTTTCTCTCCAATACGATAGGAAATTTAATTTAATTAAATGTTGGAGGATGTTAACTGTGACAAGATGATTGACAGGCCAGTTTACATGTAACCGTGCGACAGAGCGTCCGTTAAAAGACGTAAATTGATGACGTGATAGTAGTACTGTATGTGCCAAAGCTTGAATACTCGTCTGCTACACACTTAAAAGTATGTCGTTTTTCTTCACAAAAAAAATCGATACTTTTAGGGTTTAGTATTGGGTATTCGATACTTTTAGGGTTTAGTATTGGGTATTCGATACTTTTAGGGTTTAGTATTGGGTATTCGATACTTTTAGGGTTTAGTATTGGGTATTCGATACTTTTAGGCTTATAGTATGCACATGTCTGTGCCTTGGCCTCTCACCTTTTCTTTCTCTCTTTGTCTCTAGCGGCTTTATTGGCATAGTAAAAGGAAGCCTTACATCACTAAAACATTAGCAATATCGTATGTATACACAATTATAGATAATTTGAAATAGAATATTTATATAATAAAATAAAATAGCAAAAGTAGAACTGACACTCTATCTCCATCTCTGTCCTTCTCCAAGTTTATATTAATAAATGTGCCTGTTCTTTTGTGCTCTGAGGTAATTGATTTGCCTGATGAATTTCCCAACACATTATTAAAATCAATAACCAATACGTCGTTTTATGCTGTACACTTATTTGAACCAGTGAAAATGACTTTTTGATTTTTCTTCATTGGGCCAGTTTGGGTGACGGTGAGGTCAAAGGTCACGAAGAACCGGATAGTTTCCTAATCATGGGTTCACATTAAGGAGCATGATGGCGTTCTCTGGGAATGCGCTGGGATTCCTCAGACAGCACTACAGACATCGTTGATGGATCTTCTTATGTACTTATTTATCACAGTTAAGAGGTGACATGTTGTTTAAAGCATTCTTAGCTGTGGTAAAAACAACTAATGCACAGATTATCACGGCACAATCAGCAATATGATTCAAACACTGCAATGTTCAATATATTATTACTAATTATTAATATTTCCTAAACACAATGGGCTGGTTTCACAGACAAGACAATCTATTTGGTTTGATTTTATTCAGGTATATCTAAGGTATATATATATATATATGTGTGTGTGTGTGTGTGTATAGAGGGTATGCGCCTGATGTCAGTCACGCCCACTGAGTGGCAAAACGACTGAGTGGCAGCATTTGTTTTCAGTGTGAATGCCGCAAAACACACACAAAACACATCTAAAAGGGGAAAGAGCTTTGAGATTGACTGTACAACTACATTTGACAAGAAATCTGAGGTATATTTTTACAGGCCGCCGAAAGCTACAGAACAGAGAAGCAAATGGATCGCTGCGATTCACAGAAACAACTGGATCCAGGCGGAGAAAGGTGGATTTGCAGTTATCATTTTGAGTCAATATGCTGAATTTAGGGGTAAAATCATCCCCTATATATTGTATTATTATATATTGTATTGACAACTTATCAATGAAATATTTACCATCGTATATTCTGCATAATCGGATGTTTTTTAAATAAACACTGACTAAAAAACTATACAAGTTTTAGGGCTGGACGATATGATGATGTATGTAACACTGATATGAGTGATCAGCCGGATTTAGACCTAACGTTATATTGTATATTTTGCTTTATGTATTTCCCCTGCGTCTAAATCAGGCACATATACACTCTAAACAATGCTGGGTTGTTTTAACCCAAATTTGGGTCAAATATGGACAAACCCAAATGTTGGGTTAAAAATGTAATTTAAAATTTGAACCCAACTTCAACTTTCACTTTCACCTGTACATTTTTTAGTTAAATTTTTAACCCAACATTTGGGTTTGTCCATATTTGACCCAAATTTGGGTTGAAACAACCCAGCATTTTTTAGAGTGTACATGTCAGGAAACACGATTCCTGCTGCATGTCAATATCCATGAATCACTGGATCTTTGATAAGTTGTAAGTAAACACTATATCGAGTCCAACCTTTGTGTGTGTGTGTGTGTGTGTGTGTGTTGGTCCTCCCTGTTGTTTCCTTTTCCCTTCTTTAAAAAGACAAATCCTGTGGCTGAACCACAACATTTATGGCAAATTCCATGAGAGAATTTCAGGATACCCTGAAGTAATTAAATAGGAATTCATTTCAAATGTATGTTTTGTCCCTTCGAGGATTTCCCAGGATACTTCCTTTCAGCCGGAGAACAATGTGCTCAATGACTCGATTATGTTTGTTTGTATTTATTATGTTCGCAGCGCTGTAAATAAGCCATGTTCATCTGTTGCCAGCCCAAAACTTCATATCTGAGTGCTGCCAAATGACAGGGTCAGACAGCCGCCGACACACACACCGCCGTGTTTTTCACACCGCGCTAAATTCGGTGGCATTTGCACACGAGGAAACAATGGCGAGTGAAAACGAGGGGATAGTTAATTCAGAGTTTTTCAGAGCTCATTCACACACATTTGTTATCAGAGGAGAGCTTCAGGTTTACCGTGTGTGTGTGAATGGCAATCATGCAGTGCAAATGCATCTGAATGGGGTTTTGTTTTACAAAACAATCCAAATCCAAAAGGAGCATGTCACAATGTAATCATTTATTTTATTGATCTATTTGGTTTCTTTTTGGGAGGTGAGGCGGTACATTGTAGAAGGTGTTTTATGCTGCTGCTTTTGTACAAATCATGTTAATATTTAACTGACCTGGTTATGCAGTGACTGAACCATTAAATGGTAAGAAAGAAAAATCACACTAAAGTAAAAACTCCCTGCTTGACACACTTTGACTTTTCCTCCAACAGTCGAAGGATTCTATTACTTTCCAAAGACTAAACCTTTGTCATTGACTCTCATGTAATTTCAAACCCATTTGATTTTATGTCTTATGCATAAAGGAGCTACTCTTTTCCATGCAATGAATGTGGACGCTGATATTTACTGTCATGCTCCAAAAAATGACAAAAGCACCATAAAAGTATCATAAAAGTTGTCCATTCCACTCGTATTCTGGGGCCATAAAATAGCTTTCGGCAACACTTTATTTTAAGGTGACGTAGTCGCACGTTACTATGCACTTACTATGGTAATAGCAGTAAAAAAAATTATAATTACAAGTAACTAACCCTAAACCAAACCCTAACCGTAACTCTATGGGCAACACTTTATTTTAAAGTGTCCTTGTTACATATGTTACATGTACTTATCATAGTAATAACAGTAAATTATGCATAATTACATGCAACTAACCCTCAACCAAACCCTACCCCTATAGGAAGTACATGGAGTTAATTAATATTACTCAGTACTTAAATATATAATTACACTGTAACAATGACACCTTAAAATAAAGTGTAACCTAGCTTTGTATGAGGAACACAGTGACATTTTTGTAACTTCCCCTGAAAATCTTTGCCTCAACAAAAACGATCATATCTCAAATTCTCTCATTCATAATCTCCACATTTGCCGATGACGTTGAACGCATAGGCTCTATATGTCTAGTGACTGATTTCAGCACGCTGGTCTCTTTTGCAATGAAAGCCTCTGCAAAACAATTTGCAGTAAATAACAACCTCAGTTTTAACAATAAAATGCACAGAGTGATCAGATCACATAAGAACTGAATTCTTCAGAGACAAAATAGGAAATTTGCCCCACACTTTGAAACTTTTTTTTCTCCTGTAAAATGACAGATTTTAACAGCCTGATAACATTGACAAGTTGATAACTGCCATTAATGTGCAATGCAGTCCTACTTGCATTTAATATGATTTTTTATTTTTTATTATGTAAAAGTAAAAAAAAAATTTTTCCTTGGGTAGATTTCAGCAGACTTAGCAGATAGAAATGTTTCTCAACATTTTTAAGATTATCTGAGCAAAAGTCATAGAGCCAGATTTACTAACAACTTGCATCAGCGCAAACCCTCTTTTTCCGTTAAAAAACCACCATCAGGATTGACTAAAGACACGCAGTGGAAAATTAGCACTGAAAAGGCGTCAACAGGGTTATTTTTGCGGCTGACCTTATTGCATTTGCACCGAACGCGAATTTAATTATTTGCGTGAGTAGTTTACATAAAAAAGTCAATGGACAGATGCACTTTTATGATGGATATATGCACTTTTATCATGGATAGATGCACTTTTATGATGGATAGAAGCACTTTTATCATGGATAGATGCACTTTTATGATGAAGAGATGCACTTTTATGATGAAGAGATGCACTTTTATGATGGAGAGAGGCACTTTTATGATGGACAGATGCACTTTTATGATGGATATATGCACTTTTATGATGGAGAGATGCACTTTTATCATGGATATATGCACTTTTATGATGGATATATGCACTTTTATGATGGAGAGATGCACTTTTATCATGGATAGATGCACTTTTATGATGGATAGATGCACTTTTATGATGGATAGATGCACTTTTATGATGGATAGATGCACTTTTATGATGGATATATGCACTTTTATCATGGATAGATGCACTTTTATGATGGATAGATGCACTTTTATGATGGATAGATGCACTTTTATGATGGAGAGATGCACTTTTATCATGGATATATGCACTTTTATGATGGATATATGCACTTTTATGATGGATAGATGCACTTTTATGATGGAGAGATGCACTTTTATGATGGATAGATGCACTTTTATGATGGATATATGCACTTTTATGATGGATATATGCACTTTTATCATGGATAGATGCACTTTTATGATGGATAGATGCACTTTTATGATGGAGAGATGCACTTTTATCATGGATATATGCACTTTTATCATGGATAGATGCACTTTTATCATGGATAGATGCACTTTTATGATGAAGAGATGCACTTTTATGATGAAGAGATGCACTTTTATGATGGAGAGAGGCACTTTTATGATGGACAGATGCACTTTTATGATGGAGAGATGCACTTTTATGATGGAGAGATGCACTTTTATCATGGATATATGCACTTTTATGATGGATATATGCACTTTTATGATGGAGAGATGCACTTTTATCATGGATATATGCACTTTTATGATGGATAGATGCACTTTTATGATGGAGAGATGCACTTTTATGATGGATAGATGCACTTTTATGATGGATAGATGCACTTTTATGATGGATAGATGCACTTTTATGATGGATATATGCACTTTTATCATGGATAGATGCACTTTTATGATGGATAGATGCACTTTTATGATGGATAGATGCACTTTTATGATGGAGAGATGCACTTTTATCATGGATATATGCACTTTTATGATGGATATATGCACTTTTATCATGGATAGATGCACTTTTATGATGGAGAGATGCACTTTTATGATGGATAGATGCACTTTTATGATGGATATATGCACTTTTATGATGGATATATGCACTTTTATCATGGATAGATGCACTTTTATGATGGATAGATGCACTTTTATGATGGAGAGATGCACTTTTATCATGGATATATGCACTTTTATCATGGATAGATGCACTTTTATCATGGATAGATGCACTTTTATGTTGGATAGAGGCACTTTTATCATGGATAGATGCACTTTTATCATGGATAGATGCACTTTTATGTTGATAGAGGCACTTTTATCATGGATAGATGCACTTTTATGATGGATAGATGCACTTTTATCATGGATAGATGCACTTTTATCATGGATAGATGCACTTTTATGATGGAGAGAGGCACTTTTATGATGGATAGATGCACTTTTATGATGAAGAGATGCACTTTTATGATGGAGAGAGGCACTTTTATGATGGAGAGATGCACTTTTATGATGGATAGATGCACTTTTATGATGAAGAGATGCACTTTTATGATGGATATATACACTTTAATCATGGATAGATGCACTTTTATCATGGATATATGCACTTTTATCATGGATAGATGCACTTTTATCATGGATAGATGCACTTTTATGATGGAGAGATGCACTTTTATGATGGATAGATGCACTTTTATGATGGAGAGATGCACTTTTATGATGGATATATGCACTTTTATCATGGATAGATGCACTTTTATGATGGATAGATGCACTTTTATGATGGAGAGAGGTTTTTTTATCATGGATAGATGCACTTTTATCATGGATAGATGCACTTTTATGATGGATAGATGCACTTTTATCATGGATAGATGCACTTTTATGATGGATAGATGCACTTTTATGATGGATATATGCACTTTTATCATGGATAGATGCACTTTTATGATGGATAGATGCACTTTTATGATGGAGAGAGGCACTTTTATCATGGATAGAGGCACTTTTATCATGGATAGATGCACTTTTATGATGGATAGAGGCACTTTTATGATGGAGAGATGCACTTTTATGATGGATAGATGCACTTTTATGATGGAGAGATGCACTTTTATCATGGATATATGCACTTTTATCATGGATAGATGCACTTTTATGATGGATAGATGCACTTTTATGATGAAGAGAGGCACTTTTATCATGGATAGAGGCACTTTTATCATGGATAGATGCACTTTTATGATGGATAGATGCACTTTTATGATGGAGAGATGCACTTTTATGATGGAGAGATGCACTTTTATGATGGAGAGAGGCACTTTTATGATGGACAGATGCACTTATGATGGATAGATGCACTTTTATGATGGAGAGATGCACTTATGATGGATAGATGCACTTTTATGATGGAGAGATGCACTTTTATGATGGATATCTGCACTTTTATCATGGATAGATGCACTTTTATGATGGATAGATGCACTTTTATGATGGATAGATGCACTTTTATGATGGATAGATGCACTTTTATGATGGAGAGAGGCACTTTTATCACTTTTATTGACTTCAAAACAGAAACGGCCATTCACTGCCATTATAAAGCTTGGAAGAGCCAGCACATTTTTTAATATAACTCCGATTGTATTCGTCTGAAAGAAGAAAGTCATATACACCTAGGATGGCTTAAATGGAGACGGTTGGATTGTCCACCCCCCTACACATGTTGCATGAGATCATTCTGCGATACCTTTCTCTGTCTGACTTGTGCGGCGGTGGTTATACGCCGCGGCTTGGACCACACAAGCCCGTTTAGCAGTTTTTGTGTCGTCTACCACCTTCTCGTCAACGGTTAACCCGTGCCACGTTTGTTTGAGCAGGTAATTGAGTGTGGCGTTCTCCTTTGTGTGTTCTCTCTATGCAGACCCGGATCAGAGAAACCTCAGGTTTAGCACAGGGCTCGTGGGGGTGGACGGGTTGAGAGCGGCTTCTCTTCTAATCGCACCTCGCTCCAAACTTTAACCAACACTCTCCTCATCATAGTGAAGTGGCAGGTCAGCGGTGCTGTGAATAGACCTCATCAGCGAGGGCCAGAGATCAAATCCTCACATTACTCGAAGCACAGTCACCTCTACGACCCCGCCAATATCACACGCCTAACGCAATTATTTGCAATCAGCAAATGTGTGATTCATTATAGAAGATTTCTTACCCCGATATAATTTGCTATTGTTCGCAAGGGGAAAAAGCCACACAAAGGGCCTTTTTAAGTGTTATTGTAGAGAGCAGAGCCCTTTGTTTAAGACACTTTCATATTGCGGCAGTTAAAGTCTGATTAAAGTCTGAAATGGAGAGATGAAAATGAGCCCGTGTAATGTAGCGAGTCTTGCTGGGAAGGAAATGGCTGGTGTTCTCGTACACACTCTCTATTGAACTGATTTGTAAATAGACTTTTCGACTAAAATCCTACAATTTCTGTGTCACTTTTCCTGCCGGTATATTTTTCTCCTGATTGTAGGCGAGAGAACTGCTGTGATATAATCAGACAAACGTGTTTACCGGAAAGTTTGCCTCTGTGTTGGAGAGACTTGGGAACATGCTGGATTATATTTAGGAACATAAATATCAAACTCTGAGACGGTTGCTTCCAAACCTGCAATATTAAGTTTTCTTTATCACCGAACCCTTTTATTTAAGTGTTTCCTTAAAATGTTTCTGGAATTACTTGATATTTGTCTGAAGCATTTGAATGTTGGAGTCACGTGCGATTTGTCCTTAGCATTTGCTTTGGCATTTGAAATCAGCGCAAAGTAACAAACGGTTCAAAGAAATGCAAACTTCCTGCGTGACTAAACGTGTAAATTTCATGAAGTGCGGACAGACTAATGGTGGATTTATGTGTGTCTCGGACATGTAAGATTAGCAGGGGTTAAACATTTCTGTTGTTGTTGTGCGTTTAAGTTAGAAACTCTGTCGTTCTAGTTTTGCTTGTGTGGCTCATTAACGAGGAACAGCTATCTTTCTCATTTGCATATTTCTCAACCTCTATCCATAAGTTTTTTTTTTCATTCAAACCTGCAAAGACTATCTTCTGCATATCTCTACCTTCCAGACTGTAATGCAATTACGCACACTTTTCAAGAAACTGCTTAATGCGAGGCAATTAAGACTGGATAAAAAAAAAAGAAAACGTGTTCATTTCAAGTTTTAGGGGAACTGCTATGTCCCAGTCTCTATCATATATGGTTATCATTTGGGAATTTGCTTTTCTATAGCAGAAAGAATGGCTTCAAACTTTTGTTTTGTTGCATCATCGTCAAACACCAACCACTTTTATTGCTTTTCACATACATTTTTATTTACAGGGACAGATTATCGATCAATTAAGACTTATTTCATACTGTTCCTTTTACAATACTATGTTATGACCTTAAAACGAGTTTACCACAGTGCATAATTTGTAAAATTAATACATTTTGACGTTTAAATCACATAATCAGCTCCATGTGTATCGCTTTTCTACTGTAGTTAACTTGCTTGGTAACCGACCCGGCACAGAGTAGAAACAAGCCAAAATGTCATTCCTTCAGCAAATGCTTTTTTATTTCAGGTTTGCTTTTGTTAAAGGGGTCATGACATGAGAAATCAAATTTGCCTTGATCTTTTGACATATAAGAGGTCTTTGTACCATTAAACATCCTACAAGTTTCATAGTTTAAAACATCCTTCTCGTTGTGAACAAAGCATTTATTTAATCAAGCTCCAAAAAACGGCTCGTTTTGATATTGCGGGATCTGTGACGTCACACTGGCAAATATATTTGCATATGCCCGCCTCCAGAGCAACACACTGACAAATAGTTATACATCATCACACTATAAGCCCCGCCCACCGGTACCATAGATCCTGCACACTGGTGTTAAGTCGCTTAACGCCTGACATTTGCCGTCACTGTATTTGAGTGCCGCGTCAAAAGCAAACCGAAGCCATTATAATCACCGAAGCTGTCTACACTGGACACAGTATACAGATGCACGTTCATTTTACTGCTGACAAGAGGAAAAAAAGTTTGCTTTCGTCAAGTTTAAACATCTTATTTGTGTGTCTGTACAGACTTCAGAAGGATCCCAGCATCAGGAACAAGTGGAAGGTTTACTTTAATGGCGTTGAAGGATTGTATGTTTGTTCAGAGAATTTTGTTTTGTCAGCAAGGCACAGTGAAATGGAGAGAACGTTTGTTGAGATGAAGCTGTATGGATGGTTTTCCACATGTACGTTTATTAGTTTTTTTGTGCAAAAACCTTTATTAACATTATAGGTGAACCTCAAGGAACATATTACATTTTTTTTAAATCCACATCATGACCCCTTTGACTGTAAAAAAAAAAGCTATTTCAATCAAAAAAAGTAAGTGTTGGTGCTGACTTAAAATTTTAACTTTAGTCAACTCAAATATCCAATTTGCCACTTAGTACAACTTCACAATTCAAGTTGACTAAATGTAACGTTTTAACACTTTTTTAAGTTGAAACTAATTTTTTTTTTACAATATACAGCATTAACTTTTTAGTGCGAATCACCAGACATTTCATTTCTGAACTGCAGCATATGTACAACAACCAATGTAATAAAAAGTTGCTACATTCATGTTCTTCTGTTTTGTAAACTGAACATCCTTTTAGTGCCACTTTACATTTTACGTTGAAAGAGCCACAAAACGTCCAAAACGAAGTGATGTAATAATGTACAGAAATAACAAACGTGTTGTTTTTACTGTATGTTTTGATCAAATAAATGCAGCCTTGATATGCATAAGAGATGTCTTTCAAAAACATTTAAAAACCCTAACCTTTTATGTCCATATTAGGAACATCACATTTGGATCTTTACACTGTAAAAAAAAAGTTGCTGCCTTAAATCTTTAAGTATCAACTTGGATGTTCAAGTAATATCAACTTAAATTACATTAAACTGCTATTTTACACATATGTGTGTGGAGGGGGTGTGTTGTCTGGGAGGGATGGGTGTAATGAATGGGGGGTGTTTGTTTGATACATATTTATTAATTACATATTTTATTACTTTTTTTTAAAGCACTGATCTGGAGTAGCACTTGTAATTTCGTTGTTAATACACTGTATTTATGCAATGACATATAAAGCTTGAATTGATTTGAACTTAAATTACATTAAACTGACTTTAAAAAAAAGAGTTGAAAATTGCTTAACTTATTTTGACAAGTTAAAGTTTTACTTATTGATCATATAATTTTTTTACACTGTACATTCTCTTTGCATGTAAGTATTTTCTTTTATATTTATATTTTATATATTATTTTTATATAAGTATTTTATTTCTGTCATTTTAAAAGTATGCTTTTCAGCATTTACTGACTCTCGTGTCATTCCACATGTGTGTGAAACACAAGAATATGTCTATTTATGTGTACAAAAACATGTCCATTCTGTGTGTATGCGCATATTATGCGTGTTGAATTTTGCTGTACAGCCTGTGAAAACAAATTTCCTCTATCGAGGACAATAAATAATGAATCTGGGATTCGGGAAAAGAATATCCAAGCGCTTTTCTACACAACGAAAGTGAATAGCGACTGACTGAATACCCTCGAGCTCCAAAAATGACAAAACAATACCATGAAATGATCATAAAACCAGCTCATATGCCCATGTCTGAAATCACATGATAACTCTATGAGGAAAAGACCAACATTTATTACACTCTAAAACATGCTGGGTTGTTTCAAGCCAAAGTTGGGTCAAATATGGACAAACCCAACCGTTGGGTTAAGTCTTATATTAATTTTTTTAACCCAATAGTTGGGTTTGTCCATATTTGACCCAACTTTGGGTTTAAACAACCCAGCATTTTTTAGAGTGTAAGAGTCCTTATTTGCTGGAAATCTTCCTCCGTATCTCAGTCTTTAATATCAATTGCGCTCATGAATGTGAGACATCGAGATAGTCGGGTTTATAAAAACATGACAGTCAGTAAATTATTTGAATATTTATACAATATTTTGGACAATATTTTCAGTACAGTAAACGGCACACGTCTCCAGTCGTTTAGGGCGGGCTTTGATCATTTCACTGGCTGACAGAGAGCAGTTTCCCACTCAAGGGTGCAACATTTATAAATAACATTTTGGATAACAGGAACACGACACTGATGGCAGCTAAACAGCGAGTGTTTACCCAGAGATCAACGCCCAGAGGAGCCAAAGCAGCAGTGGGTCTCATTTAAACAAGTCTGAGACAGCAAGCAAATAAATAAGGCCTGCAGCTCTCTTGCCCTTTAATGTATTCAATTAATCCAGTCCCTCTGGAGACAAGGAACACACACACACACACACACACACACTGCTGTAGGCGATATGATGAGGATCTGAATGCTCTGAATACACTCCATCTTAAACCCTCATTGGAAATTTCCCTCAACAGGCTTCTCCTAATTAACCCTCCCAAAAGGAGACGCGCTCCTATACGCAGACGGGGAAATATCAGATTCAAACACGTTCAATGAAACTTTCGGGGAATGGCAGGGAGAGAAATGAAAGAAAGTTGTTTACGGAGACATTGTGGAGGTTTTCATTCATCTGGTTGGAAGGCAAAAGAACAGGTATACAATCAGTCCCCGTGCGTGAGGAAGAAAAAAAAAACCATAATTACACAGCTGGATGTGACATCGCTTCAAATGTCACGGAAATTCAACTTTGCTGGAGGATGGCATGAAAGATAAACGACAAACGTATAAACTTCACGACTATTTTTCTGGCCCCCTGATGTCACTCTCTGGAAAAAGCGGATGAAATAATATAAATCTTACAGTCATAAGCGGCAGGTGAACTCAGACATGAGAGATGGCTGGTGCAATTATGAGAAATATGTCTGTGACAGAATTAATCTAGTGTCCCTTTGTACTTCCAGCTAATTTTCCATGCAGCCCCATTGTGTTTCAAAACCCCACTGAATTTGTATCTATTAAAATGAATCTCTTATTACAGGGCCTACATGCCTCTCCTCTGCCCTCACATTTTTTTCCATAACAAATCAACTTAATCAAGCTCATTAACTGTCATTATTAGACATTTATTGTTATCTTTCCATGAGCTCTCTTGACAGGCGGTTTCCTCCCACACACACGTCCCCGCAACACTGCGGGCACCGCTGGGCCCTGACACACACACACACGCGCCCGCGCACGCACACACTTCTTTGTCTTCGCTGAAACACACACACACACACACACAGCCATTTTACCTTCAGGTAGCTGCATGACACCATCATCTGTAGCGCTGCATGAATCTTCACATCATGCACACAGACATGATGAAAATATCAATAATATGATCAAATGAAACTTTATTGGAGAGTCATGCATATGGCAGACGCGTTTATAACTTCATGCACTTCCTTCAGTGTTGGGGAAAGTTACTTTCCTTGCATTATAATGTTGCGTTACTCCCTTAAAAAGTAACTATTTGCGATACTTTTTGAGAGTGTTAATTTTTAGGGAAAGTAATGCGTTATATTACTTTTGCGTTACTTTTTCTCACCTGGGCTGGGCTTGTTTGTTTCTTTAAAAAGAAGAAGTGTGCTTTATTATGTTGCATGTGCACTATGGAGTTCTTTATTTATTTATTTTTTTTAAATTGTACTTGCAGATAATATAATATTAAATATAATGAGTATTAATAAAATGCCACTTACTGTAAGTGTACTTATCCATGACTATATGCAAGTACACTTTTAAAATGTGCACTTTTTAATAATGTCAAATTAAAACTTGCTTTAAAGAAGTATACTTATTTTTATGACCAACATTTTAAATGTACTATATTGCAACTTTAGGATTACAAATGTGTATTTATATAAATATAAATGAAGATGACTTGACTTGACTGTTTACATATATGTATTTACATGTCTCAATAGAAATAACATTGAAGTATATTTTAGTTTGTGGAAATGCTGATTGGATTTATTATGAATTTAAACTATGATACATTTTCATTTAATTGTAATTAACATGCAATTAAGTCCCCAAAAGAATTAAATTTATAGTTCACACTAAGTATAGTATATCCATACTCTTTTTAAAAGTATGCTAAAGTGCCAAAAGACTTGCATTACTTTTTTTAAAATTATTATTATTTAATTTATTCATTGGGAATCAAACCCATGTTCTCCTGTTTGAGATATACAATAACGCTCTCGGTTATTATATTTCTCTGGAAGTTGCTCTTTCAGAGACTATTTATCTTCAAAAATCTTTAGGAGAAATAAAAACAGACACGAATGTTGTCAGACATTAGAGGCCTATAAAATGTTGTCATGGAAAATTGTTTGAGCTCGTATTGAAAATCTTGATGGCAGAATTTGTAATATTGGCAAATCAGAGTTTAGAACATTGTTGAGATCTCTTTCGTAATTCTAGATCAGACACATGTGAGATTTGATTTTTTTTCCACTCAGAACAGAAACCTGAGGACAGAATATTTAAGAAAATTATTCTCAATTGGTTCAGCAACAGATTCACATTCTTATTGGCTGAGGATGCGATTCAGTGCCAGAGTGCAGAGAAGTTGCTGAAGTTGTGTGTTAACAAGGACTCTTCCTGACAGATGACAGCTTTCTTACACACACACACACACACACACACACACACACACACACACATACACACACACACACACACAGCCCTCAGCCTGCTAATTAGAGTCATCTCTACTGTTGTGAGCAATTTAGTGTGACTGATTATTGCTGACACCGCTAGCATCTACCAGACCAAGACAGAGTACATGTGAGTGTGTGAAATATATATATATATATATATATATATATATATATATATATATATATATACATATATTAAGAAGCTGCCTACACTGTTAAAAATGTCCACATAAACTATTTCAACTTAAAAACTTAACTTCAGTTGCTGCCTTAAATGTTTAAGTAGAATCAACTTGGTTGTACAAGTCATGTCAACTTACAGTAAATTATATTAAAAATCGTGTTGAATCTCGTATAACTTATAAAAAAGTTTAAATTGCTTTAAAGTGTATTTTGTTTATGTAAAATCTTAAGTTCCTGGTCATATAATTTTTACAGTGAACTTAAATATTTTTGTTATTACACATTCGTAATGATGAAGTTTATTAACTTTAAATGTGATGTTAAAAATGATAATAAAGTTCTTTAGATTTGCTTTAAAGTTGTTAGTCAACATAAAAATAAGACTGTTTCTTTAAAGCACAACAAGAGATTGTTCAAACATGATTTAAAATATAGTTTAAAGTGAAACTTTTAATTTGACTACAAAGTGCACTTTTGAAAAATTTACCTTGTGTTAACGAACAGTCATGCAAGTGTTTTATATCCTCTTCAATTTATATATTCAACTAATTCAATATTTCTACTTTTTCACAAGGGAATGTAAATTATTCCTTTAACTAAAAAACGGTCTTGTTTTCAAATTTCACTCAGAAAAAGTGTCAGTGATTACTGATGTCTCTATTTATTCGGTTATGCGAGAGAAATATAGTCCTCAAGGGCTAATTAAAAGTACTAAAATGGAAAGTTTGCAGGAAAGTGGTGTGGAGCGCATGGCTGATTTGTGTTTTATCACGAGGTCATAATTCACGCTGTATTCCTGGAGTCGCACACATTCATCACCCCTCAACACAAAACACACGCATACACCCCCGCGACAATCTATCTCACCACTGCAAATTAATGCACATCGCAGCACGTTATGCCTCATTTTTTGTCATTTTCTAGTCCGCTGAATGTTTTGTACTTTTGTGAAACTCCTGAGTGTTTGACAGGTAATTCACACATTAGAGGGCCAGACTCGAAGGGTTTGTGTGGGTTGCTGAAATGAAGCTAATCATGCCTTTATTTCTGGAGAAAGTGAGTGAAGACAGGGTCGTTCTCATCATTTCTTCGTGGCTTTCGGTGTGTCCTAAACATCAACAGAGATCTCTAATCACTGACATAACACTGCATTGACCCTTCCTTTTTCATGTATGAGTGAATCATTTCAATGTAAAGCAGGACTTGATTTTATCTATCAAGAATTGATCGTGGGCGTTGCATTACATAAGACGTGTTGGTCTCTGTGTGTTTGCTGTTGATTGTGTCCCAAGCATCTCATCGTATCCTAATGGAAAAACGCTATTTATGTTTCAGATCTTATTTGCTTTTATTGCTGTAATACCTTTATTAAATTAAAGGGAGAGTTCACATAAAACCTGTATGAGTTTTTCTTTCTTCTGCTGAACACAAAAGATGATATTTTGAAGGATATTGGTAACCAAACTGTTGATGGACCCTGAAGACTAAAAATGTACTTGTGTTTAAAATGTTATTTTTTAGTATTATTTTTCTTTATTAATTTTCTAAATTATTTCATAATTTATTTTGTGAAGTACGTGTGTGCTGAGCATAGATATGGGATGAGTTATATTTTGCATATACGTATGTGTGCAATGCAACACGTTCACTGAGCAGAGATATGATGATACTTCAGTTGGCATGCTCTTTACAGGGAAAGGAAACTGATGCAAATGTACCACTAATGTATACACCGAGGGATAGTTTCTTAAAGGGATAGTTCACTTTGAAATTAATTTTTGGTATGTTTTAGCTTACCTCAAGGGCATCCAAGATGTAGGTGTCTTTGTTTCCGCAGTATTTTCAATTTTGATATTTTTAGGTCAAACCGTTCTTGTCTGTCAGTCATATAATGCAGGTCTATGGTCACCACCTCAAAGAGCATGCACAGAGAAGTCCAAATTAAACATGATTTAATGACTCGTAAATGTAAGTACACATTGATGGCCTAAGACACGAAACGAGCGGTTTGTGTGAGAAAACGAACAGTATTTATATCGTTTTTATCTCTTGTAAACACAGCCACGTCCAAGTGATCTGAGGGCGCCGGCGCTTCGGTCTGCGCAAGCGCCGGAAGTGATCTCTCGCGCGTGTACGTCACTCATACAGTTGTTTTATTTTTTTACGACGGTTTAAACATCCCGGATAAGCGCAAATTAGTACCATTTTAATTAGCCGTCTTACCTACAATCTCTGTTCTGTGTAAACAATGAGTGACGTACACGCGCGAGAGATCACTTCCGGCGCTTTCCGGAAAAGACCGAAGCGCCGGCGCCCTCAGATCACTTGGACGTGGCTGTGGTTACAAGAGGTAAAAACGATATAAATACTGTTCGTTTTCTCACACAAACCGCTCGTTTCGTGTCTTAGGCCATCAATGTGTACTTACATTTACGAGTCATTAAAACAGCCTTGATTTTTTTACTTACATTTAGCCATTTGCCGATCTTTTTTTTTACAAAGCGACTTACCTTGCATTCAAGGTATACATTGTTTATCAGTCCATAAATTCTCTGAAAATTGAACACATGACCTTGGCATTGTTTTACTATTTGAGCTACTGAGTTTGATTTTCGCAACAATCACATTGTTTTATTTTAATTGCCAAAAATGAAATAAGAACGAGACCTTACACAGGGTCATGTTTACCACAACACTTCATGATAATTCCACATTCTTCCTGTTTGACTAATTCAAAGTTTCCTTTCAAATGTGCCTGAGTTTGATCTGAGACGTACTAAAAGTGTGATGGTGTGACAGACCAGCCTTATCTACCCTATGAGAGGCCTTTGAACATCAACGCTAGTGTGTGTGTGTGTGTGTGTGTGTGTGTGTCTAAAGTAGCACAATTTAAAGATCACATCCTTTTCAGTGTGGAAGCAGTGGGCAGTTTCAGAATGAACTTGGTGATTAGGAGGAAAAGTATGACGCATTTATACAGCAAGTGTGTTTGATAATGAATAAAGATTCAAGCTTTAGAGGCAAATTTGAATTTTTTTTGTGCGACTGTGGCTAATGTAGGCAGCGTTTAATCACCCTCAGTGACAGCAGCGAGTGCCTTCATTTAACCTTGAGTGAAGATCATGAATTCTAACGCTTTTAATTGGATACATCATTTAACTGAAGGAATGGAGCAAATTTTGTGCAATTCAAAGCGCTGTGATTGACAGGCAGGGCCAGTAAGGCCTGCCACAATTAAAGAATATCTGAACGCACTGCCCTTGTCACCACACACACGTGATAGCGCTCTGTTTGATCATCCAAACGCAGCAACAGTACTAACCTTACCTTGTTTTGAAAGGAGAGCTGAATGAGAACACAGGTGGAGGAGGGAACTCCAGACCCCGACACACACACACACACACACACACACACACACACTTGACATTTAAAAAGTCGTAGGGTACGTTTACACAAAAACGATGTACTAAAAATGGAAACGTTTTTCCTTAGCTTTTTTCACGCACAGGCGACAACGTTGTCACAATGATCCCCGTTCACACGGATCAGCGACATGATTAAAATCATTAAAAACGCTGTATTATTCATGCCAGGCCAGTAGATGGCAATGTCACTTTGTAAAGAAACACTACGCATCTATAGACTGAACACGTAATACACATGCGTATGACCTCACCGTTTTCACAAATTTGTGTTTTTGTTTTTTTACACAGAGACGATTATGGTGTTGGTTTCAAAAACTTGCACTTTGAAACGTGATTACAAAGGTTTGTGTTTTCAGGGCCCCAAAACGGCATGTAAATGAACGACCAAAATGTGGTTCTTAACTGGTTTTGTTTCAGTACTATGACTTTACACAGACATCATGTGACGACCCAAAACAGCACCAAAACTTATTATAAAGTAACTAAAAATGTTGTAAAAACATCAAAGATTGAAAATATTACCAAGAACGGCATAGGGATGGAAGCCATTACCCCTTAGGGTAAAAAAATGTATAATTAATAAATAAATCTCATCTTGCAATGTGACTTTCTCTCATTTTTTAACTTGATTACAATTTGCGAACTGCGTAGGGTTGGATGCCCACATCAATAAAAAATAAAAATAAATAAATAATTTGTATCTCTATATCTCACAATTTCACATTTTATCATTAGTGCAAAAATAAATATCAGTATTGAAATGAGGAGATGCTGGACATCAAGCCCCACCCATTACACCCAGAGCGGAGGAGCTGGATGTCAAGCTCCACCCATTACATCCAGAGAGGAGGAGCTGGACCTCAAGCCCCACCCATTACATCCAGAGAGGAGGAGCTGGACCTCAAGCTCCACCCATTACACCAAGAGAGGAGGAGCTGGATGTTAAGCTCCACCCATTACATCCAGAGAGGAGAAGCTGGATGTCAAGCTCCACCCATTACATCCAGAGAGGAGGAGCTGGACATCAAGCCCCACCTATTACACCCAGAGAGGAGGAGCTGAATGTCAAGCTCCACCCATTAGGTCTGCAGTGATCAGCCTCTCAATTTTCTTGTAATTGTAACGATAAAAATTGATTATGTAATGTGATTTCATATCCTGCAATTGCGTTTTTTCCCCTCATAATTGCAACATTAGATCTCACAGTGTGACTTTATATCATGCATTGTGACATGACCCAGACTAGATTAAAAATGGGTTTAATTTTATTTCTAACTATATATTTTATTGACATTTTTATTTATAGTAAAAAAAAATGGTTTTAAAGGATGAGGGCATCTCTTTAATTTGTCTAGCATCTAACAATTGACAGATTAATTTGAGCCAAAATGTAGATTGATTGGATTGGACACATGGCCTTCAATGTCAAATGTAAAATATATGGGAAGCATTTTCTTCTGCCTTTTAAGAAATTGAAAATTGAAAACTGAAAATTAAGTTCACTTATTTTTATGAATATTTGTGGTGTATTGCATTTAGTTATTCGCAATGTTTTTCGCTGCTGTCAAAACAGACCTGGGTCACAATCCGACGGTTAGAAATCACTGAATTGGGCTATTATTTAGCATCCTCATTTCACTCCTAATTGAAATGTTTTTAAATCGAGAGCTTTTCCTAGAAGTCTGACTGTAATGACTTTGTCTTTCGCCCTTCCGCAGACAGTTGCCCCTGTGATAAGTCCAAAACTGTGTCAAGTGGCTGATGGTGAAATGTGCTTCCAGACACCTAATTGTTTTCTTGCCTCTGAGAGAGGAGAAATTAATGTGTGCGTGGCAGCCTGGTCCTCTGTGACAGAACCTAACCAGCCAGAGCATGTTTGGTTAAAGAATCAAGCTCCAGGGTGTAATTTGATATTTTGCAATTACATTTTTTTCCTGTGACAATTTTTAATGTATTATTTAAATTATTTTAGCTCTGGGATATATTAGGATTTTTTAAACAATGCATTACTTCTGGGATTTCGGGAGAATGCAGTTCAGACACTCACCCTGTTTTGTAGAAATTAACTTTTCTGTTTTCTGAAAGCAGAAGCATTGGTTACGTTGAATTAGAATCCTCATATGTGTTTAATAGTAATAATATGTATTTCATCAAACTTAGAAAACAATTGAAGAGATAGTTCCCCTAAAAATGACCCTCATGTCGTTATGTCGCACCTTCAAACCTGTAAGACTTTTGTTCGTCTTTGAAACACAAATGAAGATCTTTTAAATTATCTTCAGAGAGATTTCTGTTCCTCCATTGACACTTACCTAACTACCACTTTGACGCTTCAAAAAGTTCATAAAGAGATCGTAAAACTAATCCATATGAATCAAGTGGTTTAGTCCAAATTTTCTGAAGAGACTCGATTGCTTTATATGATGAATAGATTTTATTTAGGCTGTTATTCACATTTAAACATTCATCAAACACTAATTGACGTGCAAGAACCAATGAGGTTCATTCTCGTGTTACGCAGCACGTTTGAGCTTCAGCAAGAACCAATGAGGTTCATTCTCGTGTTACGCATCACGTTTGAGCTTCTGCAAGAACCAATGAGGTTCATTCTCGTGTTACGCAGCACGTTTGAGCTTCAGCAAGAACCAATGAGGTTCATTCTCGTGTTACGCAGCACGTTTGAGCTTCAGCAAGAACCAATGAGGTTCATTCTCGTGTTACGCATCACGTTTGAGCTTCTGCAAGAACCAATGAGGTTCATTCTCTTGTTACGCATCACGTTTGAGCTTCTGCAAGAACCAATGAGGTTCATTCTCGTGTTACGCAGCACGTTTGAGCTTCAGCAAGAACCAATGAGGTTCATTCTTGTGTTACGCATCACGTTTGAGCTTCAGCAAGAACCAATGAGGTTCATTCTCGTGTTACGCAGCACGTTTGAGCTTCAGCAAGAACCAATGAGGTTCATTCTCGTGTTACGCATCACGTTTGAGCTTCAGCAAGAACCAATGAGGTTCATTCTCGTGTTACGCATCACGTTTGAGCTTCAGCAAGAACCAATGAGGTTCATTCTCGTGTTACGCAGCACGTTTGAGCTTCTGCAAGAACCAATGAGGTTCATTCTCGTGTTACGCAGCACGTTTGAGCTTCAGCAAGAACCAATGAGGTTCATTCTCGTGTTACGCATCACGTTTGAGCTTCAGCAAGAACCAATGAGGTTCATTCTCGTGTTACGCATCACGTTTGAGCTTCAGCAAGAACCAATGAGGTTCATTCTCGTGTTACGCATCACGTTTGAGCTTCAGCAAGAACCAATGAGGTTCATTCTCGTGTTACGCATCACGTTTGAGCTTCAGCAAGAACCAATGAGGTTCATTCTCGTGTTACGCATCACGTTTGAGCTTCTGCAAGAACCAATGAGGTTCATTCTCGTGTTACGCATCACGTTTGAGCTTCTGCAAGAACCAATGAGGTTCATTCTCGTGTTACGCATCACATTTGAGCTTGAGCAAGAACCAATGAGGTTCATTCTCGTGTTACGAATCACATTTGAGCTTGAGCAAGAACCAATGAGGATCATTCTCGTGCTTCAAGCAGGTTCGGTTGTGTTTCTGTTTCTGATCAATGTTTATATGTGAATAAAAGCCTAAATTCAATCTGTTCATTATATAAAGCGATTATGTCTAGCTGTCAACCGAGGGACAGGAATCACTCAGATTTCGTTAAAATGGCTTCATTTGCATTTCGAAGATGAGCGGAAGTCTTATGGGTTTGGAACAACTTGAAGGTGAGTAAATGACAGAACTTTTATTTTTGGGTGAAATAACCCTTTAAAAATATTTGAGTACCAGATAGATATGAAATATAAGATGGTTATGAAATATAAAGATAGATATGAAATATAATATAGTTACGGCAGAAATGTAGGATTATATATTATCTCAAATCAAGTAGTTTCTCTTCAGTCAATTTCAGTCAAATGTCTGTAGAATGAAGAAAGCTTGAATATGTGTTCGCACTCTGAGCTGATATAATGAGCACATAGGCTTCACTTCAATAGTTCAGACTCAATCAAACAGGGAATATTGAAGGACAATGAAATCATTAGATTAATTGCAGAACATTCATTCCTTCATTTGATTTAATATGAATTGTGTTACTGTCTCCGCATCAGTGTTAGGTCAAATTTAATGGTCTTGATTCATTAGGCTACATTTGCAGGATAAGAACAGAAAAAAACTCATCTTTAGTATGCATTACACCTTCAAAAGACAACTTACAATATATTTACCAATTAATATTGTGATTCATGCTAAACAACACCGACCCCCCTTTTATATATTATTCAGAATCTTTCGAAAGAGTTTATACGACAATGGATGTGATGCAGGAGAGCTGTGTTACAGCGGCTGTGGGAAACTAAAGGTGAGTGTTGTTATACATTGTTCTGAGTGTCACAGCATGGCACACATGAGGACACAGATACACTTTTAATGGCACATTGATATTGTGGAGTTATTGGTATTAAACGAATGATCCATGAAACAGGAGGAGAACCTGATGTCTGTGTCAAGAGCCTGCCGCAAGTGAGCTTGTCTGAAACAACAAGTAAAGGAATCCTTATGAACAAAAAAATTTATTATATTATGGATTTTTGATTCTGGTTTTTCAATGAAAGCAAAATAAATGTTTAGACTTTCGTACTAATAATCTCTATGCTTGTCGGAACCTTTAATTCGAAAGTACAAGCTCTGTTACTGTACTGTGACCCAATACTCTTAAAGAAAAAATAAGAAAAATAACTATTACTTTTAATAAAATAACCAAAAATGGAGAGTCGTTGGAAAAAAAACCATTAAGTGTGCGATGAGATCATCTTAATGTACTGGTAAAAATAGCTATGAATGAGAGAGAGAGAAAAAATATTTCTAAAGAAAATTAATAAAGTTAATGAAATGGTGGAATTTGGGAGGGAAAAATATTTATTTGTGTATTATTCTGTATGGGTATGACTGATACAACAAGATTATTAAAAAGGCCATCGACCTTAATAGCTTTAATTAATCAAATAAATGAACACGCATTGTTTTGTCAGAGGCTCATCCCATGGCAAGAATAACTGACTGCAAGTAAGTATGAAAATTATTATATTTAATAAAAGTACACTCTGTGCTTGTGTGTTTTACTTGAAATAAGTAAGAGTAAGAATGTTGCCTTCATATCATTAATAGATTAATCATTTAAAATTATTCATATGTTTACAATATCTCATTAAACACTCGTAACAATTGAGTAACTGAATTAAAAAATAAAATGAATTTAACGTTTACTTGTTTGTTTTCCAACAATCCTCATCAAACACTATATATTTATATGAATGAAGCCCTCTCGCGCGGGCTGTGTAGTGTAATGAACTGAGGTGAATTGTGTGTTACAGGTTATGAGAGAACAGATTAATGAGGTAAAAACTAATGAAGCTTACGAGTGCCTCCACATCACAGCTGAGAGACTCTATGCCTGCACTCGTAACCGATGAGCTCAATAAAACACGTCCATTCCACTCGCTCTCTCTTATGTGAGACATTATACTCCTATATAACTCCACACACCTCCACACTGCCCAGGACAGCCACCGTTTTACCCTTTCTGGCATACATGCACAAATAAAACATAAAAAACATGATTTATTATTTGCAAGAATCATTCAGCCATGCAGTTTGTTGTTGTTCAAAAGGTTAACTTATCTATTTCACTCTCTTTTAACCTAATGGAGAATCTAAACAGCTTATTTTGCTTATAACATAGATCTTCAGTAGCACATCAGATTGATTAATGATAATTATCTTCCCAAATTTAATTACTGTGAAACTGATGATGATATTCTATGCAACTGAGCGGCATGCAGAACTCCATAAGTGTGCTGTCTTATATTATTCATATAACATATTCTATAATATTCTTATGTTTGCAAACCAAAATTCATTTTGAGTGATTCAAAAAAGTTGCATGTTAATTCAATTTAAGATGCATGTGAGATCAGGGTAATGGACTAAAATGACTCTGTATTCTCATATACTCTAACACTATAAAATAATTATATGATCAGTAAGTCAATGGCAACTTTTTACTTTCTTTTATCAAATAATTTAAGCAATTTCAACTTTTTTTAAGCTATACAAGATTCAACTTGATTTAAGTCAGTTTAGTATAATTTAAGTTGAAATGACTTGTACAACCAAGTTGATTCTATTTTAAAAAATGAAAAAAAATATATCAATTACTCATGTTGTTCCAAACATGTAAGATCATCAGAACACACAAACGTGCTGCGTAACACGAGGATGAACCTCATTGGTTCTTGCTGAAGCTCAAATGTGCTGCGTAACACGAGAATGATCCTCATTGGTTCTTGCTGAAGCTCAAACGTGATGCGTAACATGAGAATGAACCTCATTGGTTCTTGCTGAAGCTCAAACGTGATGCGTAACATGAGAATGAACCTCATTGGTTCTTGCTGAAGCTCAAATGTGCTGCGTAACACGAGGATGAGCCTCATTGGTTGTTGCTGAAGCTCAAACGTGATGCGTAACATGAGAATGAACCTCATTGGTTCTTGCTGAAGCTCAAACGTGATGCGTAACATGAGAATGAACCTCATTGGTTCTTGCTGAAGCTCAAACGTGATGCGTAACACGAGGATGAACCTCATTGGTTCTTGCTGAAGCTCAAACGTGATGCGTAACACGAGGATGAACCTCATTGGTTCTTGCTGAAGCTCAAACGTGCTGCGTAACACGAGAATGAGCCTCATTGGTTCTTGCTGAAGCTCAAACGTGATGCGTAACATGAGAATGAACCTCATTGGTTCTTGCTGAAGCTCAAACGTGATGCGTAACATGAGAATGAACCTCATTGGTTCTTGCTGAAGCTCAAATGTGCTGCGTAACACGAGGATGAACCTCATTGGTTCTTGCTGAAGCTCAAACGTGCTGCGTAACATGAGAATGAACCTCATTGGTTCTTGCTGAAGCTCAAACGTGATGCGTTACACAAGAATGAACCTCATTGGTTCTTGCTGAAGCTCAAACGTGATGCGTAACACGAGAATGAACCTCATTGGTTCTTGCAGAAGCTCAAACGTGATGCGTTACACAAGAAAGAACCTCATTGGTTCTTGCTGAAGCTCAAACGTGATGCGTAACACGAGAATGAACCTCATTGGTTCTTGCTGAAGCTCAAACGTGATGCATAACAAGAGGATGAACCTCATTGGTTCTTGCAGAAGCTCAAACGTGATGCGTTACACAAGAATGAACCTCATTGGTTCTTGCAGAAGCTCAAACGTGATGCATAACAAGAGGATGAACCTCATTGGTTCTTGCAGAAGCTCAAACGTGATGCGTAACACGAGAATGAATCTCATTGGTTCTTGCTGAAGCTCAAACGTGATGCATAACAAGAGGATGAACCTCATTGGTTCTTGCAGAAGCTCAAACGTGATGCGTTACACAAGAATGAACCTCATTGGTTCTTGCAGAAGCTCAAACGTGATGCATAACACGAGAATGAACCTCATTGGTTCTTGCTGAAGCTCAAACGTGATGCGTAACACAATAATGAACCTCATTGGTTCTTGCTGAAGCTCAAACGTGATGCGTAACACGAGAATGGACCTCATTGGTTCTTGCAGAAGCTCAAACGTGATGCGTAACACGAGAATGAACCTCATTGGTTCTTGCTGAACCTCAAACGTGATGCGTAACACGAGAATGATCCTCATTGGTTCTTGCAGAAGCACAAACATGATGCGTAACACGAGAATGAACCTCATTGGTTCTTGCTGAAGCTCAAACGTGCTGCGTAACACGAGAATGGACCTCATTGGTTCTTGCTGAAGCTCAAACGTGATGCGTAACACGAGGATGAACCTCATTGGTTCTTGCTGAAGCTCAAACGTGCTGCGTAACACGAGAATGAGCCTCATTGGTTCTTGCTGAAGCTCAAACGTGATGCGTAACATGAGAATGAACCTCATTGGTTCTTGCTGAAGCTCAAACGTGATGCGTAACATGAGAATGAACCTCATTGGTTCTTGCTGAAGCTCAAATGTGCTGCGTAACACGAGGATGAACCTCATTGGTTCTTGCTGAAGCTCAAACGTGCTGCGTAACATGAGAATGAACCTCATTGGTTCTTGCTGAAGCTCAAACGTGATGCGTTACACAAGAATGAACCTCATTGGTTCTTGCTGAAGCTCAAACGTGATGCGTAACACGAGAATGAACCTCATTGGTTCTTGCAGAAGCTCAAACGTGATGCGTTACACAAGAAAGAACCTCATTGGTTCTTGCTGAAGCTCAAACGTGATGCGTAACACGAGAATGAACCTCATTGGTTCTTGCTGAAGCTCAAACGTGATGCATAACAAGAGGATGAACCTCATTGGTTCTTGCAGAAGCTCAAACGTGATGCGTTACACAAGAATGAACCTCATTGGTTCTTGCAGAAGCTCAAACGTGATGCATAACAAGAGGATGAACCTCATTGGTTCTTGCAGAAGCTCAAACGTGATGCGTTACACAAGAATGAACCTCATTGGTTCTTGCTGAAGCTCAAACGTGATGCATAACACGAGAATGAACCTCATTGGTTCTTGCAGAAGCTCAAACGTGATGCGTTACACAAGAAAGAACCTCATTGGTTCTTGCTGAAGCTCAAACGTGATGCGTAACACGAGAATGAACCTCATTGGTTCTTGCTGAAGCTCAAACGTGATGCATAACAAGAGGATGAACCTCATTGGTTCTTGCAGAAGCTCAAACGTGATGCGTAACACGAGAATGAATCTCATTGGTTCTTGCTGAAGCTCAAACGTGATGCATAACAAGAGGATGAACCTCATTGGTTCTTGCAGAAGCTCAAACGTGATGCGTTACACAAGAATGAACCTCATTGGTTCTTGCTGAAGCTCAAACGTGATGCATAACACGAGAATGAACCTCATTGGTTCTTGCTGAAGCTCAAACGTGATGCGTAACACAATAATGAACCTCATTGGTTCTTGCTGAAGCTCAAACGTGATGCGTAACACGAGAATGGACCTCATTGGTTCTTGCAGAAGCTCAAACGTGATGCGTAACACGAGAATGAACCTCATTGGTTCTTGCTGAACCTCAAACGTGATGCGTAACACGAGAATGATCCTCATTGGTTCTTGCAGAAGCACAAACATGATGCGTAACACGAGAATGAACCTCATTGGTTCTTGCTGAAGCTCAAACGTGATGCGTAACACGAGAATGAACCTCATTGGTTCTTGCTGAAGCTCAAACGTGATGCGTAACACGAGAATGGACCTCATTGGTTCTTGCAGAAGCTCAAACGTGATGCGTAACACGAGAATGAACCTCATTGGTTCTTGCTGAAGCTCAAACGTGATGCGTAACACGAGAATGAACCTCATTGGTTCTTGCTGAAGCTCAAACGTGATGCGTAACACGAGAATGATCCTCATTGGTTCTTGCAGAAGCACAAACGTGATGCGTAACACGAGAATGAACCTCATTGGTTCTTGCTGAAGCTCAAACGTGATGCGTAACACGAGAATGGACCTCATTGGTTCTTGCAGAAGCTCAAACGTGATGCGTAACACGAGAATGAACCTCATTGGTTCTTGCTGAAGCTCAAACGTGATGCGTAACACGAGAATGATCCTCATTGGTTCTTGCAGAAGCACAAACGTGATGCGTAACACGAGAATGAACCTCATTGGTTCTTGCTGAAGCTCAAACGTGATGCGTAACACGAGAATGGACCTCATTGGTTCTTGCAGAAGCTCAAACGTGATGCGTAACACTAGAATGAGCCTCATTGGTTCTTGCTGAAGCTCAAACGTGATGCGTAACACGAGAATGAACCTCATTGGTTCTTGCTGAAGCTCAAACGTGATGCGTAACACGAGAATGGACCTCATTGGTTCTTGCAGAAGCTCAAACGTGATGCGTAACACGAGAATGAACCTCATTGGTTCTTGCTGAAGCTCAAACGTGATGCGTAACACGAGAATGAACCTCATTGGTTCTTGCTGAAGCTCAAACGTGATGCGTAACACGAGAATGATCCTCATTGGTTCTTGCAGAAGCACAAACGTGATGCGTAACACGAGAATGAACCTCATTGGTTCTTGCTGAAGCTCAAACGTGATGCGTAACACGAGAATGATCCTCATTGGTTCTTGCTGAAGCTCAAACGTGATGCGTAACACAATAATGAACCTCATTGGTTCTTGCTGAAGCTCAAACGTGATGCGTAACACGAGAATGGACCTCATTGGTTCTTGTAGAAGCTCAAACGTGATGCGTAACACGAGAATGAACCTCATTGGTTCTTGCAGAAGCACAAACATGATGCGTAACACGAGAATGGACCTCATTGGTTCTTGCAGAAGCTCAAACGTGATGCGTAACACGAGAATGAACCTCATTGGTTCTTGCAGAAGCTCAAACGTGATGCGTAACACGAGAATGATCCTCATTGGTTCTTGCTGAAGCACAAACATGATGCGTAACACGAGAATGAACCTCATTGGTTCTTGCTGAAGCTCAAACGTGATGTGTAACACGAGAATGAACCTCATTGGTTCTTGCAGAAGCTCAAACGTGCTGCGTAACACGAGAATGAACCTCATTGGTTCTTGCTGAAGCTCAAACGTGATGCGTAACACGAGAATGAACCTCATTGGTTCTTGCTGAAGCTCAAACGTGATGCGTAACACGAGAATGGACCTCATTGGTTCTTGCAGAAGCTCAAACGTGATGCGTAACACGAGAATGAACGTCATTGGTTCTTGCTGAAGCTCAAACGTGATGCGTAACACGAGAATGGACCTCATTGGTTCTTGCTAAAGCTCAAACGTGATGCGTAACACGAGAATGATCCTCATTGGTTCTTGCAGAAGCACAAACGTGATGCGTAACACGAGAATGAACCTCATTGGTTCTTGCTGAAGCTCAAACGTGATGCGTAACACGAGAATGAACCTCATTGGTTCTTGCAGAAGCGCAAACGTGCTGCGTAACACTAGAATGAACCTCATTGGTTCTTGCAGAAGCACAAACGTGCTGCGTAACACTAGAATGAACCTCATTGGTTCTTGCAGAAGCACAAACGTGCTGCGTAACACTAGAATGAACCTCATTGGTTCTTGCTGAAGCTCAAACGTGATGCGTAACACGAGAATGAACCTCATTGGTTCTTGCAGAAGCGCAAACGTGATGCGTAACACGAGAATGAACCTCATTGGTTCTTGCTGAAGCTCAAACGTGATGCGTAACACGAGAATGATCCTCATTGGTTCTTGCAGAAGCACAAACGTGATGCGTAACACGAGAATGAACCTCATTGGTTCTTGCTGAAGCTCAAACGTGATGTGTAACACGAGGATGAACCTCATTGGTTCTTGCAGAAGCTCAAACGTGATGCGTAACACAAGAATGAACCTCATTGGTTCTTGCAGAAGCTCAAACGTGATGCGTAACACGAGAATGAACCTCATTGGTTCTTGCAGAAGCACAAACGTGATGCGTAACACGAGAATGGACCTCATTGGTTCTTGCAGAAGCTCAAACGTGATGCGTAACACGAGAATGAACCTCATTGGTTCTTGCAGAAGCTCAAACGTGCTGCGTAACACGAGAATGAACCTCATTGGTTCTTGCAGAAGCACAAACGTGATGCGTAACACGAGAATGATCCTCATTGGTTCTTGCAGAAGCTCAAACGTGATGCGTAACACGAGAATGAACCTCATTGGTTCTTGCAGAAGCTCAAACGTGCTGCGTAACACGAGAATGAACCTCATTGGTTCTTGCAGAAGCACAAACGTGATGCGTAACACGAGAATGATCCTCATTGGTTCTTGCAGAAGCACAAACGTGATGCGTAACACGAGAATGAACCTCATTGGTTCTTGCTGAAGCTCAAACGTGATGCGTAACACAATAATGAACCTCATTGGTTCTTGCTGAAGCTCAAACGTGCTGCGTAACACAAGAATGATCCTCATTGGTTCTTGCAGAAGCTCAAACGTGATGCGTAACACGAGAATGAACCTCATTGGTTCTTGCTGAAGCTCAAACGTGATGCGTAACACAATAATGAACCTCATTGGTTCTTTCAGAAGCTCAAACGTGCTGCGTAACACGAGAATGAACCTCATTGGTTCTTGCAGAAGCTCAAAAGTGATGCGTAACACGAGAATTAACCTCATTGGTTCTTGCTGAAGCTCAAACGTGATGCGTAACACAATAATGAACCTCATTGGTTCTTTCAGAAGCTCGAACGTGATGCGTAACACGAGAATGAACCTCATTGGTTCTTGCTGAAGCTCAAACGTGATGCGTAACACAATAATGAACCTCATTGGTTCTTTCAGAAGCTCAAACGTGCTGCGTAACACGAGAATGAACCTCATTGGTTCTTGCAGAAGCTCAAAAGTGATGCGTAACACGAGAATTAACCTCATTGGTTCTTGCTGAAGTTCAAACGTGATGCGTAACACAATAATGAACCTCATTGGTTCTTTCAGAAGCTCAAACGTGATGCGTAACACGAGAATGAACCTCATTGGTTCTTGCTGAAGCTCAAACGTGATGCGTAACACAATAATGAACCTCCTTGGTTCTTTCAGAAGCTCAAACGTGCTGCGTAACACAAGAATGATCCTCATTGGTTCTTGCAGAAGCTCAAACGTGATGCGTAACACGAGAATGAACCTCATTGGTTCTTGCAGAAGCGCAAACGTGATGCGTAACACAATAATGAACCTCATTGGTTCTTGCTGAAGGTCAAACGTGATGCGTAACACAATAATGAACCTCATTGGTTCTTTCAGAAGCTCAAACGTGCTGCGTAACACGAGAATGAACCTCATTGGTTCTTGCAGAAGCTCAAACGTGATGCGTAACACGAGAATGAACCTCATTGGTTCTTGCAGAAGCTCAAACGTGCTGCGTAACACGAGAATGAACCTCATTGGTTCTTGCAGAAGCACAAACGTGATGCGTAACACGAGAATGGACCTCATTGGTTCTTGCAGAAGCTCAAACGTGATGCGTAACACGAGAATGAACCTCATTGGTTCTTGCAGAAGCTCAAACGTGCTGCGTAACACGAGAATGAACCTCATTGGTTCTTGCAGAAGCACAAACGTGATGCGTAACACGAGAATGATCCTCATTGGTTCTTGCAGAAGCACAAACGTGATGCGTGACACGAGAATGAACCTCATTGGTTCTTGCTGAAGCTCAAACGTGATGCGTAACACAATAATGAACCTCATTGGTTCTTGCTGAAGCTCAAACGTGATGCGTAACACGAGAATGAACCTCATTGGTTCTTGCTGAAGCTCAAACGTGATGCGTAACACGAGAATGGACCTCATTGGTTCTTGCAGAAGCTCAAACGTGATGCGTAACACGAGAATGAACGTCATTGGTTCTTGCTGAAGCTCAAACGTGATGCGTAACACGAGAATGAACCTCATTGGTTCTTGCTGAAGCTCAAACGTGATGCGTAACACGAGAATGATCCTCATTGGTTCTTGCAGAAGCACAAACGTGATGCGTAACACGAGAATGAACCTCATTGGTTCTTGCTGAAGCTCAAACGTGATGCGTAACACGAGAATGAACCTCATTGGTTCTTGCAGAAGCGCAAACGTGCTGGGTAACACTAGAATGAACCTCATTGGTTCTTGCAGAAGCACAAACGTGCTGCGTAACACTAGAATGAACCTCATTGGTTCTTGCAGAAGCACAAACGTGCTGCGTAACACTAGAATGAACCTCATTGGTTCTTGCTGAAGCTCAAACGTGATGCGTAACACAATAATGAACCTCATTGGTTCTTTCAGAAGCTCAAACGTGCTGCGTAACACGAGAATGAACCTCATTGGTTCTTGCAGAAGCTCAAAAGTGATGCGTAACACGAGAATTAACCTCATTGGTTCTTGCTGAAGCTCAAACGTGATGCGTAACACAATAATGAACCTCATTGGTTCTTTCAGAAGCTCAAACGTGCTGCGTAACACGAGAATGAACCTCATTGGTTCTTGCAGAAGCTCAAAAGTGATGCGTAACACGAGAATTAACCTCATTGGTTCTTGCTGAAGTTCAAACGTGATGCGTAACACAATAATGAACCTCATTGGTTCTTTCAGAAGCTCAAACGTGATGCGTAACACGAGAATGAACCTCATTGGTTCTTGCTGAAGCTCAAACGTGATGCGTAACACAATAATGAACCTCATTGGTTCTTTCAGAAGCTCAAACGTGCTGCGTAACACAAGAATGATCCTCATTGGTTCTTGCAGAAGCTCAAACGTGATGCGTAACACGAGAATGAACCTCATTGGTTCTTGCAGAAGCGCAAACGTGATGCGTAACACAATAATGAACCTCATTGGTTCTTTCAGAAGCTCAAACGTGCTGCGTAACACGAGAATGAACCTCATTGGTTCTTGCAGAAGCACAAACGTGATGCGTAACACGAGAATGGACCTCATTGGTTCTTGCAGAAGCTCAAACGTGATGCGTAACACGAGAATGAACCTCATTGGTTCTTGCAGAAGCTCAAACGTGCTGCGTAACACGAGAATGAACCTCATTGGTTCTTGCAGAAGCACAAACGTGATGCGTAACACGAGAATGGACCTCATTGGTTCTTGCAGAAGCTCAAACGTGATGCGTAACACGAGAATGAACCTCATTGGTTCTTGCAGAAGCTCAAACGTGCTGCGTAACACGAGAATGAACCTCACTGGTTCTTGCAGAAGCACAAACGTGATGCGTAACACGAGAATGATCCTCATTGGTTCTTGCAGAAGCACAAACGTGATGCGTGACACGAGAATGAACCTCACTGGTTCTTGCTGAAGCTCAAACGTGATGCGTAACACAATAATGAACCTCATTGGTTCTTGCTGAAGCTCAAACGTGATGCGTAACACGAGAATGAACCTCATTGGTTCTTGCAGAAGCTCAAACGTGATGCGTAACACAATAATGAACCTCATTGGTTCTTGCAGAAGCTCAAACGTGATGCGTAACACGAGAATGAACCTCATTGGTTCTTGCAGAAGCTCAAACGTGATGCGTAACACGAGAATGATCCTCATTGGTTCTTGCTGAAGCTCAAACGTGATGCGTAACACAATAATGAACCTCATTGGTTCTTGCAGAAGCTCAAACGTGATGCATAACACGAGAATGAACCTCATTGGTTCTTGCAGAAGCTCAAATGTGATGCGTAACACGAGAATGATCCTCATTGGTTCTTGCTGAAGCACAAACGTGATGCGTGACACGAGAATGAACCTCACTGGTTCTTGCTGAAGCTCAAACGTGATGCGTAACACAATAATGAACCTCATTGGTTCTTGCTGAAGCTCAAACGTGATGCGTAACACGAGAATGAACCTCATTGGTTCTTGCAGAAGCTCAAACGTGATGCGTAACACGAGAATGAAGCTCATTGGTTCTTGCAGAAGCTCAAACGTGCTGCGTAACACGAGAATGATCCTCATTGGTTCTTGCAGAAGCACAAACGTGATGCGTAACACGAGAATGAACCTCATTGGTTATTGCTGAAGCTCAAACGTGATGCGTAACACGAGAATGAACCTCATTGGTTCTTGCAGAAGCGCAAACGTGATGCGTAACACAATAATGAACCTCATTGGTTTTCACACATCAAGCGAACATGCTTGAGCTTCAGTTTACCACAACTGAGATGTGAGTTGATGAATGTTTGTATGTTTGTATGAATAACAGCCTAAATTAAATCTGTTCATCATATAAAGCGATCGAGTTTCTACAAAAATGTATGGACTAAACCACTCGATTAATATGAATTATTTTTACGATCTCTTTATGAACTTTTTTTTATGAAAAGTGGTAGTTGCGTAGCTGTCAATGGAGGGACAGAAATCTCTCAAAATGATCTCATTAAAAAGATCTTCATTTGTATTCTGAAGATGAACGAAAGTCTTACGGGTTTAGAACGACATGAGGGCGAGTAATGACAGAATTTTAATTTTAGGGTAAACTATCCCTTTAAGACAGCAACTGAACTTTTTCCCCGGTTTCACAGACGAGGCTTAAATCTAGTCCCAGACTAAAATGGGTTTGAGCTGTTTTAACTGATATGATTTAAGATCTGTCAGTGCAATTGCTTTCAGTGTCATTGTTTTGTCTCAAGATCAACACTAGTAACGTTTTTTTTTTTCAAAGCATGTTTATAAAAGCTACTTAAAAATCCTAATTGAACTAAGGTCTAATCCTGGCTTAATCTCAGCCCTGTCTTGTCTGTGAAACCAGGGATTTATGTTGATATAGGTGGACAATTTAAAGTGTATAAAGCAACTGAAAAACAGATTTCTGTCATCTAAACATTACATAATCTTTTTAAACATGTATTGTTTTGTATTATCTCTGTGAAGCTGCTTTGAGACAATCCATTGTTAAAAGCGCTATATAAATGAAGATGACTTGACTTGACTATTATTTAAAAGTTTCAACTAAAGATTCACCAAATTGAACCAGTAAAATATAATTTCCCCTTTGGTGGCTGAGACCCTCTTGGTTGATGATATCATTTTAGACTACAAATATAAGACGTATATGTACTCACACAATTCTGACTATAATATAAGTGTTTAAATGTCCAGTTATAGTCCAGCTGTGTGAGTCTGTGTCTGACGCAGGTGTTCAGAAAGTGTGTTGTATCAGAGCTCCCCCTTCAGGAGCAACACCGCACTGCACTTCCTCACACATGTGGGATTCATCACTGAAACCCCTAAACTTAAACTAATGATCTTTGCGAGTACGTATTTCTAATGTCTACTATACATATACATTGTGGTCATATTGAAATATGTGGTAATATTAGAATAGTAATATTATAGTATTTTAGCACTATAGCTGATTTAGCTATTCTCTTATATTGTGTTTTACATTTTAGATTGTGGTTATAAATAAGAATATTCACCAAATGCACGTCGTTTTTTTTCCTCCCTAATCTTATTTCTAAATCTATATGTTATCACATACATCCTCCTGTGATATTATTCAAGACGTGAGGCACTTTTTCAAATTGCTTTTCAAAGTCTCTCAGACAGCCTTAATGTCACAGTGGAGAGAGAGAGAGAGAGAGAGAGAGAGAGAGAGAGAGAGAGAGAGAGAGAGAGAGAGAGAGAGAGAGAATTGAGAAGTTCAACCCCCCCCCCCCCCCCCCCCCAACACCCCCTTTTCTAGAAATTCACTATTTATAATGTCATCTTATCTGGCTTGCTCTGAGGACTGCACTGTGAGTGCACTTGTGCTTTCTTTTGTTAGGGTGAGTTAGCAATTTCCTGAGATGGAAGCACTGCAGTCGGGCGTCTCTCCCTGATAGCGTCTCTGACATGAACGGCTGTTAGCATCAGCACGCACAGCTGGGATAGTACTGACGGGGACTTGTCATCCAACTCCCACTAACCTCACACTGCAGACGATCAGCATGCGGTCCAGTCCAGTCCAGTCAGCTGTGGCCTTCTGATGAGATCTGAAACAGCATATAGTGATCTTACTGTTACTGCAGTGTGCACACTGTGAAAATATGCAAATAATCTGTATGCATGGAAAATTACCTAATGCATGACAAAATGTGCAGTATACACAGAGCACACTTCATGGGACAATGTTCTTTTCCAGTGAGACAAATCAAGAAGAAGTACTATCAGTCATGACTTTTAACTTCTTTTTCTTGACTCATTGGATATGTACAGAATGCCTTGCTTACTTACTGAACACAGTTAGTTAGTCAGTCTACATGCTGCTTGCTATAGAAAATATTGGTTGCACTTTATTCGACAGTACGTGTACTTACCTTTACTACTATTTACCTAAGAAAGTACATGGGTTAAGGTTAGGGTTAGGTGCAGGCTCAGGGTTAGTACCTTATTATTACCCAGTTATTGAAGACAGTACATCATGGGGAACAGGACTGTAAAATAAAGTCCTACCAAAATATTTATAATAATGAAACAATATGCATATGCAAGGAGAAACATTTCAAACTGTATTATACTGTTGTCACGTGACTTTATCATGTTGCATCCTACTATTTTGGAAATTTAAAAAAAGTGTCTAAACTGAACAAGCAGTTTTACAGCAGAATTTGAATTAGCCTCACATTTGAAGGTTTGCATGATTGATTCTGTGAATTTTTCCTTTTTATGACTTGTATAAGGTGCTTTGAAATAATCTGTATAAAGTGTTATATAAATAATGGTGACTTAAAATGACAATAAAGGTTAAAAATGTTGACTGTAATTAATTTTGTCCAGTCACATTGCAAATGAAAATGTGCATACTGTGCACAATATAGGCTAGCCTACTGTATAATGCATACATAATATAGCTATTTTTACATGTATCATTGCATGTTGTCACATTAATATTATTATATTAAAAGGTATTATTCTGTAAATGACATTCCATTCTGTTGTCAATGTCAATGTGAGAGCCTATGATGCATCCTGATACGTTTTAAAATACTCTGCTCTCTTTAATAAAGGGAAATATATATCTTATTATACTCTGTATTCTACTATACTCCTATAAAGCAGCTAAAAATCTAATTTCACCTCTTCTTTTCCTCCTGCTCTTTCAATCAATGTTTAACCGCGGGAGATTGTGGGAGCAATTTGCTCTACTGGTCTCTCTTCTCAACAGGCAAACAGCAGCACACATCTGAACAATGCCAGTGAAAAGGGGCCCATAATAAATACTCAATATTCTACATAATTATTAATCACGGATACAACAGCAGCCAGGACCACTCTTGCCTCCGCCAGTGTGTGCTGCAGTGCTGCAGTGTTTATGGGGCCGCCATCATATAATCACGCAGATCTCTGTGATGCCCACTGACCCTGCAGCGCGGGAAACAGGTAAGAAAGCGCGCGCGCGGGCTCCCTCGCACGCGCCGTCTCTCCCGCGCTCATTTAGCGCTACGCTGCTTTTCATAATTAGCGCCGCGAGGCCTCATTAAGTTCGCTCTAATGAATAAATATTGTATTTCATAGCCTGATTACCAGATCAGCTCGACGCTCGAGCGTCGTAAACAATTATTTCCCTAAATATTCATCACCCTAAAGTGGATGATCATTGGTATTTAATACCAGTATTTTCGAGTGCATCTTTATTATGCAAATAAATACTTTTGAAGCGTTTGTTTCCAGCAGATCCGAAAAGATTCACTCTTAGAATTAAAAACTGAGCATTCTGAGGAAAAATAGGCATGTAACATGACATTAGCCTAATGACAAAAAAATATTATGATGCATTGACATGTGTAACTAATCCCCTATATATATATAAAAAAATCTTTGTACCAGTAGTTCCCGCCAAAAAGTTATACAGCTGTGAAACTGTGATAACTGTATAAGCCACAACTTAGAAAGAATATTAAAATGGAAGTAAAACTTGGTGGAAACTAAAGCTCATATGATCTGAAACATGCAGTTACCTGCTCAGTGGCGTGTCATTTTAAAAGGAGGAGGCAACAGTTTTTATTTAAAAAAATATATCAAATTTAAATTAATGCCCCTGTTACACTTAACGTTGTCACCTTTTCCTGGTTAAATAAACATTAAATACCAGATACTGTTGTATTTTTACACTATGTAATTAATTTATTAAAAACCAAGTATAAAACTCATCAAGTTAGTGTTTTTACGCAATTATACATTTATTTCCAAAAAAAATTATTAGTCAACTTATTTTCATCAGTCATCAAGCACACCGGTCAGAGACTGAGCAGATTTCTCACTAAAAACCCCACAGTCATCGTGTTTTCAAACCATTTCAAGTTAGATTTTGACGTGACATAAAGCAGTGATATCTAAGTGGCTGAGTTGTTTACTTAGCTTTTCATTAGTCTTTCCATTAACGTCATTGTCTTCATTCAGACCGATTTGCGAACGCGCACGAAAACAAGAGGCGGGATTTATCGCACGGACCAATCATATCCCTGATAGCACACGTACATCACACGTACCGTACGTCTATTTGATGTGCGTGTTTACATCTGGAAAAATTTTTTTGAGTGTTTGCCCATCTGCAATATGTCTATAGGCCGTTTCCTGTCAGATGCCAAATAGACGTTTAGAAGATGTCTTTAAAGGGATACTCCACTTTTTTTGGAAACATTTTACAACTCCCGTAATAATCAAGAAACTTTACTGCCATACCAGTGCAGCAGGCGTAATGATATGACGCAGCGCCTGAAAATAGTTCCGCTGTGTTGACGGAAGGTAGCCTATTTTCAGGCGCTGCGTCATATCATTACGCCTGCTGCTCTCATGGTACGGCAGTAAAGTTTCTTGATTATTACGCAGGAATGAGAGTATAGTTCCTAGCCATATCAGCCTAGAAAATCGCAACTTTACATTTTCCGTCGGTCTTAGTGCACGATGTAACTACAGAAGAGTCAAGTTTTAAATAGGAAAAATATCGAAACTCTTTGGTCATTTTTTTTTTAGAAATGCTAATGGTCTTGTCCACTTCAATGATGTATGCTAAGCTATGCTAAAAGTGGTACCGCCAGAACCGGAGATCGGCTGAATGGATTCAAAAACGGTAAAACTCAACAGTTTAACTCTGGGGGAGTTGTAAAATGAGCCTATTTCCCAAAAAAGTGGAGTATCCCTTTAAGATGTTTATGATTTAGAATGTATGTAAAACTGACATCTTAAAACTGATGTCTATCAGATGTTAGTAAACAGCAGATGCTTCCCAGATGAAGTGATCTTTAACAGACATCTTGCAGACGTACGTGTGCTATCTATTATGAGTGATCATATCCAATCATAGCGCGATGAATGCACCCCCCCCCATTCATTCTCAATTACCCCCCAGTAAACCCACCGCGAGCTTTAGGGGGTCTGTACAAACTCAATGGGCTCAGAGGAGGCAAGAGAGACGCGGCGTCCCGCTGTAGCTTTACCTGCTGGTGTCCCTATATGGGACAGTGTTACTTTAGAAAAAAAAACAACGTGATTTATACACTATTTAATGTCACATTTTGTAATATTTGCGTTGGTTTATTTTTGTAATAGCGATTATTTTCTCAACCAATTTTTTTGGCCTCCCTTGCCTCCTCAGATAAAACGCCCCTGCTGCTAATATTTCAGCATTTATTATGCATGTCCCATATTTATGTAATGTGGACTATCTATGCCAACCATTCGTGAAGTATAGGCTAATCATTCTTTTCAGTCGCTTCTTTCTTTCCAGAGAATTGGCAAGACGGGTTTGCAAAACGGTCTGAATCAATTGGCATTCGTTTGGACCGCACTCTTGGAAGCGATCAGTTAGTAAAACAAACAGCAGTGAAATACTGAATAACTCTGAATAACTCAGACTCAGCACGCTTGCACGAGCTGTTCATAACCAAAGGAGCATCAGCCGCATAAATCTTTTGTTTACAGTCATAATGTCTAATAAAAGTTATAAATCTGCAAGTCATTTTAAATATATGAAAGGAAAGGCATTTGAGTAAATTACACACTTATGTGTGAGGGGGAAAACGGGGGTAGTAGAAAACTTCGGTTTTTGTTTCCATCTATCTCCATGTTGAACTGTTTTATGTGTTTACTGTATCCACTTATGATTGTATTATTATGGAAACACGTTCATGAACAATATAAGTTATTACTTTGTAAAAGTCAACTGAGGATCCCGTTTGAGCCCTAGAGCAGACCGGAGATCTCTCCATTTGTTGAAAGCCTTCCCGATGTTGACTCTCGTCTTATTCCGACGCCTGTCTGACTCCAATTTGGCCCTTTTGGTGGCACTAGACTAACGTTTTATTTTCTTTACTTTACGTGGAGTTTGCGTTGGGGTTTGAAATGAACAACAAACCGTTCTCTTTGAATCAATCTTCTACTTTTGTCGAAAGTTGACTAAAGTTTTGTCGCTCGAGTTGTCTTCGCTGATGCGGAGAATGGCGGCGAATACACAAACCTGCCAGACATAGCCTGGTGAGCGTGAACGCGCATGACGTCACGCCCAGTCTCAAATTCGTCCCGAATCTCTCTTATTTATTTTACTGTACAGGATTATAGAGGCAATCTCAGTGATCAGAGAAGGGCTCATTCAGCCCATCCAGCAATTGTTTAAGCATGTATGGGTTAGAAAAACGGGTATTTTTAACATGAAATGTTGCGCAATGCACCTTTAATGTGCTAGATGGATGTCTTTGACCATTTCAGTGCATTTAGCCATTTTGTATTTTAAAACGTGTCTAGCGACTCAGGTGTCCTGTTGCTCTCACTCTTCGTTCGGTTATTTAAGTCTCCTATAGAAGTGTGTACACGAATGCTAGACAAACTTACGATTAAATTTTGAACATGAGCATATACTTAATCTTTGAAGACATTGCAGTCCTCAGAGACCTCTTGATGTTTGTCAGTCAGTAGAAAGGTCTCTTTAGTGTCCTGTCAGTAATTGTAACTGTGACCTTAATTGTCTAGCGCCTGTAAACCGTTAGTCTTAAGGACTGATCCACAGGTGCATGTGCTATACTTGTTGATAGTTGCATGAAAATCCTTATTTGAACCCCTTTTCAAAAAAAAAAAAAAGATTTGTGAAGCTTATTTAGATTTTACAAAATTATCTTTAAAATCCAATATCCTAAAAAAGACTTGTTTTTCTTTTTGCTGCGTTTGTATTCCATGAATGCACAAGATGTATTAATAGGCCACTAAAGGGGCGTTTAATGTCAGAAATCAGCAAGTCCACGGTGATCTGAATGAGAGGAAGGAAAAAAGGAAAGGAAGAGTGAGCTGAGGGTTGCGAAAGAGCTTTAACAGGGAAAAATGATTCACAGGTATAAGATTTCCCATTAGAGTCTGCTAATTATTTCCACACCATTAGTGGCAGCTCTCTAATGAGGGATGTGAGCAGACTGCAGTATATCACAGCGTTCTGGCTCTCCTCGGCTGTAACCCCCTCCTCATGCCCTCTTAACCCACACGGGCACAGAGGGGCAAGAGCTGAGGGCATGTTCAAATAATCTTTTCTGATTGAATTCCTGCTGAAATAGATGTCGAGGCGGACTCACTGCTGTAATATGAAATGTTTGGTATAGGGGTTGTTCTGATGTCAGATGTAAGAGGAGGTTCTCCATTCATATGGGAAATCACACACTCCTTTTGTGTCCCACTCTATTTATTTTTAAAAAACATACTGTAAAGTGACTTGAACACTTTAACCTCTTCTAATATTAATCTGTTTAGTATAAAATGAAATATTAATGTGGTATGACCCAAGTAGTTTAGCTTTTTTTTTTTTTTTTTTTTTTCAAAGTAGCAAAATGTTTTTGTTTTTTTTTTATTAAAAATTGTCTGACTAATATACTGTAAATCAGTATCATTTAACCAATATGTTGGAAACTATTTGTCCCTGAGTTAACGACGAACCCCACAGACCAACCTTTTTACCCTAACCCACACCTGCACAAACCATATTTACCAGAGTAAAAAGATATAGCCCAGAAATAAACAGTATATAAATAATATCAATAAAAAATTACTGCTTAGAAAGGTTAACCCTTAAACAGGCAAGAGTGGAAAATCCTAAGCAAAAAAATAATTTCATGTCATTTTTTATATCATCTGGACTTAAATAAAACATATCCAAAATATATTTTTTTTAAATTTGATATATTTTGGATTTTATGAGTTGTGTCTCCTGAGTCACGTTGCCTGATTAGGGTATAAAAAAAGGACCAAGTCATTAATCTTTTAACTGTTACTGCCACTGCATGTTTAAAACAATTATATCCCATACTTCACCTGATCTAATGTTGACAAATTATATATCATTCGAAAGCTTACAAACTCAAAATTCAGCCGTTTTGAAATTGGACGTTGCGTTACCATAGAAACGGTACTCTAAATTCTTTTATCGGGATCCTCCCCTTTTGAGCATCGTCATGTTTCATAATTTATGATCAAAACCTTTTCTAATCTTGACAAAACACATACTGTCAGAAAGGTCTGAGTCTCAAGGTTTCATATTTTGTGACAGAAGTGATATTTGGACAGAACTTTATTAATTTGTTATGCCAGAATGCATTCAATTAAATTCAATGGAATGTAAGTCACCCGGTGGCTATTTTTGGTATTATGCCTAAACATAATCTCACGGGAACTTCAATTTTTGTGATATCAACTTCAAATTTGTAACACAATTTGGTTAGATATATGGCTTTGATTTTATAGTAAAACATATTTTGTAAAAATACATATTTTATATATAAAAAAAAATATTAAGTACAGTATATTTGATTCAATGTAAGTTTAAACTTCCATAACTTTTTCATACTTTCATTTTTTGAAGTGCTTTCACTTCAGCAATAATCTGCTGACTGTTTTCTTTAAAACATTCTTGCATTACAATGAGAAGTGTTTGAATAGTGCATTTTAAATAGAGCTCGTTTAATCCCTTTTGTATACCCCAAAACAGGCAACGTGACTCAGGAGACACATGCATTTCAAAACGTGCTAAATAACAACATGAACAACATATTACTTAATTTTCTCTTTCAGCACCTTAAGACAATGTTCACAATTAATGTTAGGAGTATTATTCTTTCTTTTTTTTCAGAAGAAAAGTAAGTTTAGTATATATTTACTTATCTCAAAATCTGAATGTTCTGCACCACTGGCAGCCATGTTGGATTTAGGTCAGGCTGACTAATTGATCACAAAACATTTGAAGCAAATCATGTGACAAGCATAAGACAGACCAGGCTGTCATAAGTGATAAAAGGATTTAAAAAAAAACAACAACAAAAAAACAATCGTTCTTATACCCCAAAAAAGACAATAAAAACGATGTGTCTCGTGAGACACGTTGCCTGTTTTAGGGTTAAAAACTATTTTTTTAATTAATTAAAAATAATTAGAAGTAGCCATCTTGTGTTTTTTTTTTAGTCATCAATTTTTTTATTACCACAGTTAATAATAGCCTAATGTAAGCAAAACTTCTCTAAACACAATAGATCAAATAATATACAAATAAACAGTGCTTTGTTGTTCAGGTCTATATAATGTAATACTAAAGACAATTAATAAAGTAATCAATGTAAAAAAAAACTGCATATATATTCTTCACTGTACATACACTGCATATTCTTCACAAATATACAGATGCTTATTAAAGCTGCCAAGTTCTTTAGTCAAGAGCGAGTGATTTTCTCTTTTGTTGCTTGATTTCAAGGGCGCAACTCTGGTCTGAAAGGAGTGGGGGACCAAACCTGCATGCTGTCAATTTAAATTCCTCTTACAACATCCATTTTAATATGGAATGGATTATCAAAATAAAAACTGCACAAAGAACAATTTTTAGGTAATGATGCTGCCTGAAGCAAACTTTTTTTTTGCTTTGAAATAAATCATTTGGCAAACTGATATGGAAGTGTAATGTGGCCAAGATCTGCCTGGAACTCCTTTAGCCGTGCGTTTCCCTGAAAACAACTGCACACCTCAGAACAAGGGTGTCCAAACTGCCTCAACCCTAACCCGTCCTGCAGCTCCGCTCAACTGGCCTGGGAGGTTCCAGTGTGCCTAGCAAGGCCTTGGTCGGCTGGTTCAGGTGTGTTTAATTGGGGTCGGAGCCGAACTCTGCAAAACAGTGGCTCTCCAGGAGCAGGATTGGACATTCCTTGTCATAGAACATTCAACCAATCAGATTCAAGCATTCAAATGCCCCGTAGAAGTATATAACGTGGTTTAAATCATAGGTTTCACAGAGAGTTTACGATTTCATGTTGCCTCCATAGACATTGCCCTACCTCGTCCATTTGGTATTAATATTATTTGTGCAGCTATTAAAAAAAACTATATTAAAGTTTTAAAAAACCTTGTAGACACCCTGATGACTTTAGTTTAAAAAGCATTCAAACTCTACGACATGTACACTTATATCTATTGAAGACGTGAGGACAGATTACACCATTTTAACCTCAAATCAACTTAAATTGTCTGAGAGATCTGAAAACACAAAAGCAAACATGAACAAATGTTACCCTCCGTCTTGCACAACACCCATAAAGACGACAGAACTTCAAGCACAACTTTTATTCCAGTACTACAGCAGAACATTGCGCAGTCATAAAAGCGTCTAAAGATTAAAAAGATGCTAAAAACAGTATTGCAGCAAACAGTTTTCAAAGTAACCAATACAGTACAGAGATAAAAACACTCCCTTTGAAAAAAATTACACATTTAAAACAATGCAAATGTATTAAGATTTCATGTAGACAACTCCCGACGGCCTACTCAAAGAACCTGCAGCAGAACCAGGTTTCAGGAAGCTGCGAATCACATCAACGATCAACAAGACACTTGGGGACGACGTCAGTTTGGCAGAACATGGCGACCGTTTTATTCTCCTTCCTCCAATTCCTTCTTTAAACTGTGGAGAGAGGTCAGAGACATTGGTTACACCTTCCTAGATTTCCCAAAAGCCACCGAGTGAGTGACAACAGTGAGACGTCGACATACACACCAACTATAACTCTTAAAGCTGTAAAGACAGGCAGACATGCATTTCTGGCAAAGAGCTATAGGTTTACATTGTTAAAGATAATGGTGCACCAAAGAAATATTTGGATGAAATACAGTCTAAACCATTTTTGAGAGCCGAAATCATTGACTGAAACGGTGATGTATAATGAGCACTTTTCTGATGGGGATTTTTGATGTGTCAGTAGCCACGTGTCCATTACAGATTTGCGCAAAACTTTTGCCATTTTTTCTAAATGTCGACCAAAAATGATTGCGATATCACAGCGTTTCCATTAACCGATGTTACGCGACTAAAACTTAATTTTTTCCTCTCGCGATAAGTCTACACAAATCATGGCGACGGGTGTTGGTGGGTTTATGTACACCCCAGCCACCGCACTGGCCATTATTATTATTATTAATCGCAGGAGACGCGAGCGAGGCAGATCTGGCCGCGCTGCTCGTATCATGTCACTCATGATCTGTGTGAGTGAGCGTTTGAACTAAACGGGTCTTGTCTACTTGTGTTTGTATGTCATATGAATAAAATATATTTGCCCAATACATGGAATCAGAGTGTCTACTGTATTGTCATTGTAAATGAAAAATCTCTACAGCAAAAGGCCAATCACTACATGCATTCGGTTTGTTTCTACCATTTATTAGTAATGATTTACACAGTTTGTTTACTACTTACTATATACCTGAGCATTCAGTATTGTGCAATATAGCATACAGAAGGTGATGGACATTTTGGGGGGAAAGAAGTGCTGCATTTTATCATTTAAACGTGACTTTTCATGAAAATTCTATAATCCAAGATTGCCACCACCATATGACATCATAATATGCAAATTAGATGGGAAAATGTAATCCCTACATAAACTTTGGGTCATCCTTAATATTTCTCTAATTTACAGAAAGTCTCTATCTTTTATCACTTTTAAGATATAGCCTTTTGAAATTAAGATGTCAAAATCGAACGTTTTAGGAAAAAACCTCTGGTGCCTAAAGGGTTAATAAAGAACTCCGTCTCGTATTCTGTCCAAACACACCGCGTCATCTATGTCAGGCGACCTATAAATGCGCAAAAACTGTTTTCATTGCAGTTTTGCGATACATTTCCTTTTTCGAACTGCCTGAAAAACCACCTCTTGCAGCGTAAAAACTTTTTTGTGATTAATGGGAGTTTATGCGAAATTGACGTGTTTCCATTGGGCGTATCTTCAATTCGCAATTTGAAGGGTAATGGAAACGCACAACGTGGATGAGCTACAACAGGTAAATATCAGCTGTGTAGATGCTAGCACTGGGTTCAGTTCTTGTTAAATCAATCTTCGTTTTGATGAACAGATTAGTCTATGCTGTTTTGTGTTGATGCGTTAACAAAACTTCACTAAACATTATTTGTAGCACGTCTCCCATTCAATAAAATTAATGAGCTTTGTTGCTTTTGATATAAAAATTCTGGAGCTTTCAAAAGCAAAATTTTAATCTTGAAATTCAAACAAATCTGGTCCTGTCACTTTAATGTGTCGTGACAGAGCAGCGCACGTGAACGGATCATCTCTTCCTCTTTACTACTAGTTACAGCCCAAAAACATGAACATCAGAAGGAATGTTGGAAGATACAGTACAGCTTACAGTCTCATGTCTAATTTAAATCGCTCAGTGTTTTAACCACAGGAAGATGTCATAAAACAGCTTGTAAACAGGCTCATGTAATTTTACATTTACCTCAGAAAAGCCCATTTAACTTGAGCATTTTATAAAGTGTTGGCTATTAAATAAACCATTGGTTTTGGGCTAAATTAAACATTTCACTATGGTTTTGGTAAAAAAAAAAAAAAAATTTAATCAGTGCATCAGTTGCAGTGTTTAATGGAAGCTTGTTTCCGCCACAGAATAAAACATTTTAATAGATAATTCTAACTTTATTTCTCAGAATTGGGAGTTTATATCTCAAACTCACAATTGCGAGTTATAAAAGTCCAATTCTAAGGAAAAACTAACAAAACAAATTGTGAGTTTCTCACAATTCTGACTTTATATCTCACAAATCTGAGATAAAAAGTCAATTGCGCAATGTAAACTCGCAATTGAGAGAAGTCACAATTACCCTTTTTATTCTTATTTTTTTAGGCGGAAACAATCTTCCATAGTGTTTATACATAATAGTGTTACAATAAAGTTAACAGTAATAGCTACTAAAAACCATTACCTTTTGAGATAAGAGTGCGCATTGTCATAGCCATGGTACTTGGCCAGGTACACGAGCACACCGGTGGCACAGCGCCCCTCTCTGGCCCGGCAGAAACTGCAGTTACAGATGCCCCTGCACGGGGGGCAATGCCACTCCTGGAAGAGAAGCACCACACCTCAGCAATATACTCTCATCGCTCAGAATCAATCAGAACACAAGCCAGTGCTAATGATGTGAGGATATGCAGAAAGACTAACCGGGTTGAGGAGGGCGTCATGGACCTCTTCTCCATAGCGGTTCCGGAGACAAGGCCCGCAGAACTGCCCGCGGACACCCACACACTCGGGGTTGCGGCAGTTGGTCTTGGTGTCAGTGGTTTTCTGGCGACACTGATGGCAGGTTGAACCCTGATGAACAAAAGCACAGTCACACACTGTTCTAGCACGCTTCAAACAAGCGGGGAAACGGACACGGAAAGCGTGAGATTCTGAAGGAGACTCACTGTGGCACGGTTGTAAGTCTTCTCTCTGACGTTGACACAGATGTTGTCCAGTTCAGCCTGAGTGATTTCATCCACAGGCCTCACGACATGAGGAATCGTCAGAGTGCTGTTATAACTGCGCCGCCGTGGTTCTTTCTACTCAAACACACACACATATTCAACAGAGGCACCTTACTTGAATGTAACAAGACATGCAAGTGATTTGTCCATGGCAATAATTGGCCATTTTGAGACAATGTACAGTACCGTTCAAAAGATGATTTTGGGGTCAGTAAGATTTTCTTTAAACATTTAAAGGGGTAGTTCACCCTAAACTGAAAATTTGCTGTCAATTGAGATTTTAGCTGAAACCGTGGTCACTGGTGATTTATTTAAAGGGATACTTCACCTCTGGAAAGATGAATGTGTATTTAAAATGGGTCATTTATGTAGAAGAAATGTAAAATTATTTATGAATTTGGAGCTTTCTAGACTGAGAAAAGCCAGAAAATGTATTTTTGGCTTATCTGGATGAAAGACAACTCCCAGAATGCACTTGCTTCGCCGCCCTAGGAGGCCACGCCTACCGGTAACAGAGCGCAGTAGTTAAACAGCAAGTCTAGGCTACTAGTGAGTCTCCGTGATGAGTCTCCCCAGGATTTCGAGATCGCCCAAAATGTCCGGGATTCGGCTTATGCGTTCTACAGTCGCCATTCATTATGTTTACTGTGGCGAGCAGGACGAGTGAGGGCCGCGGGAGAACGGCGCGAGTCATGTTTACTGTGGCGAGCAGGACGAGTGAGGGCCGCGGGAGAACGACACGAGTCATGTTTACTGTGGGAGCAGGACGAGTGAGGGCCGCGGGAGAACGACACGAGTCATGTTTACTGTGGGAGCAGGACGAGTGAGGGCCGCGGGAGAACGACACGAGTCATGTTTACTGTGGCGAGCAGGACGAGTGAGGGCCGCGGGAGAACGACACGAGTCATGTTTACTGTGGCGAGCAGGACGAGTGAGGGCCGCGGGAGAACGACACGAGTCATGTTTACTGTGGCGAGCAGGACGAGTGAGGGCCGCGGGAGAACGGCGCGGCGAGCAGGACGAGTGAGGGCCGCGGGAGAACGACACGAGTCATGTTTACTGTGGCGAGCAGGACGAGTGAGGGCCGCGGGAGAACGACACGAGTCATGTTTACTGTGGGAGCAGGACGAGTGAGGGCCGCGGGAGAACGGCGCGAGTCATGTTTACTGTGGCGAGCAGGACGAGTGAGGGCCGCGGGAGAACGGCGCGAGTCATGTTTACTGTGGCGAGCAGGACGAGTGAGGGCCGCGGGAGAACGACACGAGTCATGTTTACTGTGGGAGCAGGACGAGTGAGGGCCGCGGGAGAACGCCGCGAGTCATGTTTACTGTGGCGAGCAGGACGAGTGAGGGCCGCGGGAGAACGGCGCGAGTCATGTTTACTGTGGCGAGCAGGACGAGTGAGGGCCGCGGGAGAACGGCGCGAGTCATGTTTACTGTGGCGAGCAGGACGAGTGAGGGCCGCGGGAGAACGGCGCGAGTCATGTTTACTGTGGCGAGCAGGACGAGTGAGGGCCGCGGGAGACCGGCGCGAGTCATGTTTACTGTGGCGAGCAGGACGAGTGAGGGCCACGGGAGAACGGCGCGAGTCATGTTTACTGTGGCGAGCAGGACGAGTGAGGGCCGCGGGAGAACGGCGCGAGTCATGTTTACTGTGGCGAGCAGGACGAGTGAGGGCCGCGGGAGAACGGCGCGAGTCATGTTTACTGTGGCGAGCAGGACGAGTGAGGGCCGCGGGAGAACGGCACGAGTCATGTTTACTGTGGCGAGCAGGACGAGTGAGGGCCGCGGGAGAACGGCGCGAGTCATGTTTACTGTGGCGAGCAGGACGAGTGAGGGCCGCGGGAGAACGACACGAGTCATGTTTACTGTGGGAGCAGGACGAGTGAGGGCCGCGGGAGAACGACACGAGTCATGTTTACTGTGGCGAGCAGGACGAGTGAGGGCCGCGGGAGAACGACACGAGTCATGTTTACTGTGGCGAGCAGGACGAGTGAGGGCCGCGGGAGAACGGCGCGAGTCATGTTTACTGTGGCGAGCAGGACGAGTGAGGGCCGCGGGAGAACGACACGAGTCATGTTTACTGTGGGAGCAGGACGAGTGAGGGCCGCGGGAGAACGACACGAGTCATGTTTACTGTGGCGAGCAGGACGAGTGAGGGCCGCAGGAGAACGGCGCGAGTCATGTTTACTGTGGCGAGAAGGACGAGTGAGGGCCGCGGGAGAACGACACGAGTCATGTTTACTGTGGCGAGCAGGACGAGTGAGGGCCGCGGGAGAACGGCGCGAGTCATGTTTACTGTGGCGAGCAGGACGAGTGAGGGCCGCGGGAGAACGACACGAGTCATGTTTACTGTGGGAGCAGGACGAGTGAGGGCCGCGGGAGAACGACACGAGTCATGTTTACTGTGGCGAGCAGGACGAGTGAGGGCCGCGGGAGAACGACACGAGTCATGTTTACTGTGGCGAGCAGGACGAGTGAGGGCCGCAGGAGAACGGCGCGAGTCATGTTTACTGTGGCGAGCAGGACGAGTGAGGGCCGCGGGAGAACGACACGAGTCATGTTTACTGTGGGAGCAGGACGAGTGAGGGCCGCGGGAGAACGACACGAGTCATGTTTACTGTGGCGAGCAGGACGAGTGAGGGCCGCAGGAGAACGGCGCGAGTCATGTTTACTGTGGCGAGAAGGACGAGTGAGGGCCGCGGGAGAACGACACGAGTCATGTTTACTGTGGCGAGCAGGACGAGTGAGGGCCGCGGGAGAACGGCGCGAGTCATGTTTACTGTGGCGAGCAGGACGAGTGAGGGCCGCGGGAGAACGGCGCGAGTCATGTTTACTGTGGCGAGCAGGACGAGTGAGGGCCGCGGGAGAACGACACGAGTCATGTTTACTGTGGGAGCAGGACGAGTGAGGGCCGCGGGAGAACGACACGAGTCATGTTTACTGTGGCGAGCAGGACGAGTGAGGGCCGCAGGAGAACGGCGCGAGTCATGTTTACTGTGGCGAGCAGGACGAGTGAGGGCCGCGGGAGAACGACACGAGTCATGTTTACTGTGGGAGCAGGACGAGTGAGGGCCGCGGGAGAACGACACGAGTCATGTTTACTGTGGCGAGCAGGACGAGTGAGGGCCGCGGGAGAACGGCGCGAGTCATGTTTACTGTGGCGAGCAGGACGAGTGAGGGCCGCGGGAGAACGGCGCGAGGCCGGTGGCGTGATTACCGATGAGCGACACCTGTGAGACGCACCGGTCTCGTATCTCACGAAGGAGCGGGAATATTCTTAGCAATGTTAAAACGCACATCAACCGATCACTTGTTTAGCGTTCATGTAAACACTACATTCAGATTCACCAGTCGGAATGAATTCAGTTAGATTGAAACAAAAAGTGTGCATGTAAACAATGAATGGCGACTGCAGAAAGCAAAAGCTGAATCCCGGACATTGTGTACGATCTCGACGGCCGGACATGTCTGGGAAAGAGAGGATGGTAACCCCTACTACTCAGCTTTCTCCACAGAACAAGAGCCTGCTAGCTTAGCTTCCAAAAAAAGATGGCTGACACTGTGTACATTCTGTGAGTAAGATCTCACCCTCTATGGGCGGGTTGAGAACATGCGGGACAGCCCCTACTACTGACTGTAGTCTTTAGCCTCTGGACAAAAAATTCTCCGATGACGCAAAATGACGATTTTTGCGTCATCAGAGGATTTTTTTCCAGACAAAAAATACATAAAACTCTCGTCTCAGGGGGATATGAGGGTGGAAAGCATGGTAATTTGAAAATACTACAGGTTTTCTACTAATACAAAGCTCAATGCTAAATCCTAAAGTATCCCTTTAATGCAAGTCAACGGCTACCGTCACTTCGGAAGTGGAAAAAGAAAGAAATACAGAACAAAATTAATATCCGTGGCGATACATTGAGGTCTTATGAAGCGAACCGATCGGTCTGTGCAAGTCAAGACACTGAACATTATTTCCTGCAACGGTCCTGAGCGCGTTCACAGCAGTCTGGAGCATTCCTGTCGCATTATGACGTATGCGCAAGAGCTCAAACGTTGAGAATCTGTGAAAGTCAATCCTCTTGATTGAGATCACGATAGCGAACGCAATCTTCATTTACAGAGGTTGCAGCATCCAGGGAAAGGACCAGTACTATTTTGATGAACAAATCAAGACACCGGTCCTCCCTCTGATGTAAACAAACACAGCGTCGGCTCGTGTACGAGTTTGCCCTGTGCATACGTCATCATGTGACAGTAAGCTGGCGCTCCAGACTCCCGTGAACACACTCGGGACCGTACGCAGAGGCTCTGGATTACAGGTATAAATGCTAGAAATAATGTTCAGTTTCTTGCACGGACTGATCGGTTCGCTTCACAAGACCTCAGGCATCATGGGTATTCATTTAGCCTGTACTTGTTCTTTTGACTCTGAAAGTGACGGTAGCCGTTGACTTGAATCAGGAAGGACCACGGTTTCAGCTAAAAATCTTTATATTTGGGATGGCCTGAGGGCGAGTAAATAAACAACTACCGTATTTTCCGCACTATAAGGCGCACTTAAAAGCCTTTCATTTTCTCAAAAAACGACTGTGCGCCTTATAATCCGGAGCGCCTTATATATGGATGGTGAACACACGTTCACCAAGACGAGGAGACAGCGCCGGGCGACTTACGCCACTATCTGCCAATGGATCGTGGATGCCTGGGCTGATATATCAGTCTCAACTGTGATCCGAGCTCTCACAAAGGCAAGAATAATCTCTTTATTCAGCCAGCTCACATACCCGTATTTACTTCCTGTTTTCGGTCGAAGTCCACAGTAGTCGATTGTCGAGTTTGCGCGCGATCAAACCTCCTCCGTGTGTTCAACACATAGGTTCAACATCTGATTCGGATGAACTATGCATTTGAGCTGATATTCTCAGAACACCACAGCACCGTCATCGGCTGACAGCTGACAGTCTGAGTCTCCACTGTTGCTTAGTTACCAATGATCGCGCGTGCGCACACTCGACAATCACCTACGGTGGACTTCGACCGAAAACAGGAAGAAAATACGGGTATGTGAGCTGGCTGAATAAACATAATTTTTATTCATATCTTTCACATTTACTGCAGTCAGATTCACCGTGTTCACTCACATGGCTGTGCACTTGTAAAGACACATTAAGGTTGTTAAGAGGCTAAAAGCAGGTTTAAAACTTTTCCCGTTTAAGTTAACAGGGTGCAGATTTTAAAAAGAGGATAACACGGTGTAGGCAACACCGGTTTTTGTCGTTGTTATCTGTACTGACAGAAAACAAATTTACCAAAAAATGAGCTCAATGTTAAAATTGACCGGAGTTCTCCTTTAACGTTTGAACAACGTTACCATGGGAGTGAACGGAGTTGTCAGAAAGCTTAATAAAGTTTGACTTTGTCTGACTGTTTTGTTGACATTCCCTTTAGCACATCTAGTGGATGCATAACGCAAACCCAGTCAAACGTTTGACTGCAGTATCTTATGCGCCTTATAATCCGGTGCGCCCTATATATGAAATTTGTTCTAAAATAGGTCATTCATTGAAGGTGCGCCTTATAATCCGGTGCGCCGCATAGTGCGGAAAATACGGTAATGCTCTTTTTTGGGTGAACTAACCCTTTAATATTTATTCAACAAGTACACATTAAATTGATCAAAAGTGACAGTAAAAAAACAAATGCTTTTTCTCACAAAGTGTGTGTTCGAGCGCGCTTCAAACAGGAAAAAAAAAAAGTTTGGGCATTTAGTTAACGCTAAGAAACTCACCTCTTCCTCATCATCGTCGTCGTCGTAAGCTCTGTTCTTGCGAACCAGGCTGTATTTGTCGTCGGGATCGTCCTGTGGAGCGGGGGAGGGGGGTCCGCCAGCCAGCGAGCGGGAGCGTGTGAGAGGACGGGACGATCGCTCTGGGTTTCTCCGCCGAGAGGCGCTGGGGTCAAAAGAACGACGGGGAACTCGACGAGGCTGTGCACGGAGAAAATAAATAAATAAAGGTAAAACAAAAAATACATCTAGAGTATTTATTTTTATTATATAATCATTACTATTATTAGCATCAATACGTTTATTTTATTTTCTTTAACGCCATTCCAGTTTCTATCGCTATGTTCATGGCGAGAGTCAGCTATAGTTATTCAAAAATTATTTTTTTCTAAAAACCTTAAGACCAAGTCTGGATTTACTTAGATGAAAACCTTTTCAAAAGCATCAGAATAAAACAATATTCTCAAAGGGGTAGAAGTATTACAGTCCAGCTAAATATGTTTAATGGATTCCAACAAGAGGAACACTTTGGTGAACTTTCTCCCGACAGTAAAAAGTTATGTGTGTGTCTTGAGTGTCCCATCCGGCATCGTGTGTAAATGACTTAATCCCAGCGATCATTTGAATGGAATTTATGTTTTCCCCAAACATCAAGATTTATTTCATGTAGTTTGTTAAGCACTGATCTCATTCCAGTTGCCATTCATTTTTGGTGTATGCATTTAGTGTTGGTCTCAGATCTGTGAAAGGTATTGAGCATTTAACTGGTTCTGTAGGATAATGCTTCTTTGGCCAATTAGCTATTAACAGTAATACTTTTAGCATTATTAATACAAATGTTACTGTTTTCATCTTCACTATTAGTATTAGAAGTAACACGTATTATCAATTTTATTAGCACCTTAAAATCTTACCGTATTGCCCTGTGAGAAAGCAGCCTTCCCAGGAAACAGTCCAGGAACCTTATCCAGCTCTGCCATTAGTTTAGCAAGCTACAAGGGGGAGGGGAAGAATTAAATAAATAAAATTCACAATTGTGTTAAAACTGGATTCACACTCTAATCAGAATTGCATTTAAACTTCAAGCACATTAATAGGCTATCTAGGGCTGGGTGGTATGGCTACATGCGGTGCAACCATTTCATGAATGGAAAGTTATGGAAAATATGGAAAAGAAGTTGACTTGCTCACCATAGCTTTATTTTCTTTGATGTTCAGCGCTCTCTTCATCATGAAGTTGTCGCTCTCAGGGTCAGACTCGGGGTCTTTGGCTTCAGGTTTGGGTTTGGACTCGGGGGTCACTGGCTTTGATGGACTGGCCCGTTTGTTCGGGAACTTCATGGCTACTCGGAGTGTGAATGATTTGCGAGTTTTCCTGGGAGGCGAACAGGTTTCAGAGTCTGAGTCCATTTTCTGAAAGGAAATACACCAGAAATTATTAATTAAACATATGCCTCCTGTCAAAAGCCATTACAAAGCAGCCACATAAGAGTTTTCTGTCATTACAAACCATTTCGGTCATGCCATCGTTCAGGTCATTCTCAAAACCACTGCACGCATCCTCTTCCTCGGTCACAGGTAGAACGTTAAACACTTTCTCAATCTGACTAGAGCTTCTCGTCAGTCTCATTGGTCTCTTCTAGAAGAAAGAAACAACAAACACACTTATCATGGGGTCCAACATAAACAGCTGGTCGCTGAAAGTCAATTTTCGTTAAAGAACGTTTAAGTTAGTGTCATACCGAGTTCCCAAAACCATCAGATCCAAAACTGTCACAGCTGTCGTCCGAGGAGGAGGTTTCCATCGGGACCACAGCAGTGCTCCTGTAACTGCGCAGGTTCATTCTGGTGGAGGGCGGAGGAGACGCCTGCAGCCTCTGGACAGGGTTCATAATCACAACATTAATGTAAGAGGAAATACTCTATAAATAAATCCAGCACAGGTCAGACTGGTTTTTAGTAGAGATCAAAGTATCAGAAGTGCTGCTTACGTCCATTTGCTATTATTAACGTTATACTGCAAGTATGGCTTTAAAATGTGTAAATAAGAAATAGAAATACTGTGGAGTAAAAGTGAAGCCAGCTCTGTTCAAACGTCATCGGTGTCTGGAGGGCGTGAACATTGCGACTAACTTTTAACTCTTCAATTCAACACTTAACTGCATTTCTTTTTATGCAAAATTATTTTATTTTTTTGCAAGGACGATCAAAAAGGTAAAGGTAAACCGTTGCAGAAGCTTTCAACTTAAGTAGTTCATGAAACAGAAAAGTATTTTTATTTATTTTTTAAAATAATTTTACTACTAAGATGTTTTCCTGAACTTAGGGAGACCCCTGCCCCCAAGTTAAACACAAGTTTAAAACAGCAAACAACACTTACAAAAACAACCGTGCTCTCGAATATACGTCCCAAACAAAGATATAACATAAACAATCGCTCTAACTGAGAACGTTAGTTTAACTCTTTTATAGCGCGGAAAAGCACTTTAACTACACAAGCCACAATCCTTCCTCCTTTCATTCACAACACATACGTTCAGGTCAATAGAAAAGAAAAGCTGCTTTATTTAACTGTACCTTGGAGCGCATTGTTGCAGTTCGGTGTGTAAGTTTATAGTGTGCAGGAGTCTTCCGTGAGCGCGTGTCTCTGTCCTGTCGCGCGGTGTTTAGTCTGGAGGTTTGGCGGGTAAATGTTGAAGAGGCGCGAGTCTCTGCCGCGCCACTCCAGAGTCCTGGAAGGTGTGTAAAACTAATAATAAACTAACCCAATCGAAAAGCTTGAAGATTCAAGAACTGTACTATCCATTTAATTATGAGTTCAGTATTAACTTGATGATACAATTGAATTAGAAGTCTGGGGTTATTAAAATGAAAGTGAATAGAATTATGTCTATTTGGAATTCCACGCGCTTACAGGATCTTTAGCTGTGGCGCCAAACCTCAGAGCTCATTTGCATAAGGACACATAAATCGCGCGAAATGCAGACTAAATAAAACAAACAAACAAAGTGTTGGTTCAAATGTTATATTTTATTAATATCTTAACTTTTGAAATTCCACCAATATAATAATAAATAAATCTGTAATATCATTTAAATGAAATAATCCTCCATAATAAAATATCACAATTTATTATATAACCACATTTAATATATAACCAGACATTATCAAACATAGAAAATGTCCTCAGTTATTATGATCATCATTGAAGTATTCAGCATAGTTCCAATACAAAATAAAATCACAAGAGAGGCAAATTCAAGTTGAAGCCTTAAGGGAATATCAACTTTTTAAAAAAGCTAAGAAAATGGGCCTTTTTCAGGAACAGCATAATAATTCATGACATTTAAGATCAGTACATCCATTTCATGGTGAACTTTTGCCCTCAATCAATGTCAATTTCGAAAGATTATTTTATTTACAATACACTATCCCACGCTTTCACAGACTAAATGCATGTTTGAGCTGTTTCAATTAAAGGCAACTTGCACTGACGTATCTTAAAATATGTCAGTGGCATTGTTGTGTCTCAAGATGCACACAAGTAATGTTTTTTTCTAAGGCATGCTTATAAAAGCTACTTAAATGCCCTATTTGAACTAAGGCATAATCCTGGTTTAATCTAAGCCCTGTATGTGCACAACTAGATTTAAGTGCTTTCTTTGGTTAAAACCAGGTCCCCGTTCAGCCCATACTGTGAATCAAACCTGATTCATTACCCCTTCTACCAGAATAAACGCTCAACTTCGTCCACGCCCCCCTCCCCTGCCTCCTCTCCGTGGCCGGTTTCTGGCCTGCCTTCCTTCCTGATGTTTATGTTCCTGTTTATTAGACTTCTTTCTTTCTACCTTAATCCAATCATCATCACCAGCCCCGGCCTCTTCAGACGCCCCTTTCTGCTTCACCACTTCAGTGACGATTGACATCCCCGGTATTGGCCGCTGGTGGTTGGATGGAGTTGCGTAAGAGCTGTTTCGTGGCCGCCCGGCCTGTTGGAAACCTCTGGATCCTCTCTGTGTCATCTGATTAAACCTCCTGGCTTCTCCGTCTCCTCGTCCTCCTCCAGTGATCTTAAGCGTGTGGTCGTAGTAGGTTTTTCTGTTGTAGTTGTGTTTAGCTCCGGCGCTAGGGGGGCGCTCTCGCTCGGAGGCGCTCTCAGACGTCGTGCTGGACGGGCTGCTGCCCTTCGACCCCAGGTGGATGTTGGAGAGTTTGACAGAAAGAGTGGGAGAGGAACTCCGCGAGTCGGTCCATGGCGTGCGAGGGCTGCGATTGGGCGACTTCCTCAACGCAGCGGCGTACGATGATTGGTTGGTGATGACCGACAGGAACTGAGGTAGGGTCATCTTGACTGTGGACTCCTGGGTAGCTTGTTCTCTCATCTGCTTCATTCTCAGGCTGTAAATCCATCTGGGATCAACACCTGATTGGGAAACACAAAAACAATCATTCAATTTTTTTTATAATTATACAAAGTAGTTACACAATAAGGCCTTAAAGGATTAGTTCACTTCAGAATATTGATAAATTACTTATGGACTTCAATGGGGTCCGTTGAAAGGTCAAGCGTGACGTAGGCGGAAGTACAGTACAGACCTAGTGTTTACAAAGCGAAAAGTGCAAAGACTAAGTCAAACGCCATTTACAAAAAATAAAAAATAAAAGGTAAAACAAAGATGTCAGACGATTTTGAAGTTGGAGGAGATTTTCGCCCTACCCTATATTTTTGAGCACATGTGACCTTTCAACGTGATTATGTAATGCGTGGCGCATCACAGAGCTAGTGCAAGACGATCATTTGTGGTTAAGAAGTATATAAATGTTAATTTTTTAAAGAAAATGACCGATCATTTTGCTAAATAAGACCCTTGTTCCTCGGCTGGGATCATGTAGAGTATTTTTTTGTCTTGTAGAGTAAGTGTAGAGTCTTTGAAGCTGCACTGAAACTGCAATTTGGACCTTCAAACCGTTGAAGTCCCCATTGAAGTCACTATACGGAGAAAAATCCTGGAATGTTTTCCTCAAAAACCTTCATTTCTTTTCGACTGAAGAAAGAAAGACATTAAAGGAGTCATAATGTGCAATTTTCACTTTTCCATGAGAATCAATGTATGTTATGATTGACTAACGATTATACATTGGCCGGGATGCCGATATTCAAAAGTGAAGCGTTTGTTTACCCCAGGGTTCTTAAACTAGCCAACGTGCACGCGCACTCAAATACGAGATTTCAATTTCTCCCCCGACATGACGTCAAGACGGGGCCGGATATACCATATATGGACACCGCAGAGGAGGCCCACCCTGCCCCTCTCCCCATCATATTCAGTCAAGAAAGATGTAGAAACGTAGTGCACACGTGAGTTGCTCTGTGTTGACTGTCATAATCCACATTCTAATTTTTTTCTTTACCCAAAACTGACCAAACTACAAGGGACAAGTGAATGAAATTTATTTTTAATGACGCTGTTCCAACAACCATCTCAACTTGCTCAACGTTAGTCTGCGCTAAACATTTCACAAAAGAATCTTTTACAAATTTGGGGCAATATCAGGCGAAGTTGGCATCGAAGCTACGTTTGGAAAAAGGTGCCATTCCAACAATCAGGGACTTGCCTGAATTTGAAACGGTAAGACTGTGTTTTTATTACTATATTTTGTGTAACAAACAGCAGCTAACTACTAATGCGTTAGTGTATGTGATGTAAACACGGGGAATGGACTCTACGAATGCTAGCCACATCTTTCCACTTTAAACAGACTAGAAAATGATACAGCTATTATTTAATATAATCGTATACAATATAACAATGACAACATATCATTGTATTGATTTTTTTATATAATAGATAAGGATAGATACATTTAAAAAACAGTCAAGAATTAATAAACAAAAAGAAAAACATATCGTTACATGTCTGCAGATGAAAATTATTAAATATCTAAAAAACCACAACGTCAAAAAAGGCAAAAACAACACATTATAGCAAACGTTAATCTCTATAACCACTGTAAGCTGAAAATAAAGTAGACTACATCTCCGTTAATGTAATCTACATTAAATTAAAGCTAAACTTATGTGGGAGAACATAGCAAAAAACGTTTTAGCTCGTTACTGATGTTAATGTATGTCTCAGTCAAAAAAATTGTCTTTACCATTCAGAGACATGTTGATGTAGACGTCCTTCTATTGACTGTTGTTACTCTTCCGTTTCCAGCTCTGGTTCAGAGTCTGGCTCAAACATATACAGTTGAATCCCGTAGGTCGCGGCCGGGTCGGGTTCATTAACAACTTGCGCCATGATCTCTTTTTGGAATGATATGCTGAAGTTACCTGCGGTGTCAAGCCCCCTCCTTCCTGCCACCAATCAACGCGCCCCTCATTTGCATTATTAAAATGACCGTCCACGACAGCCAAAACCTCGCATCAGATCTCGCGAGACAATAATGCATTCAGAAATAAGGGTCAAACGAGCTCTGTGTTTATTTTTTTCCAATTTTTCTTTTTTAGAAGGGCATGAAATGACTATAATAGAGCGTGGGTATCAAAGTTAATACTACATTATGACTCCTTTAATATCTTGGATGATGTGGAGGTGAGTAAATCATCAAGATATTTTAATTCTGAAGTGAACTGATCCTTTAAAAACAGATTGCTAAAAAGAAATGAAATCTCAGAAGGTCAAACTAAAGCTGGTTTATTTTCAATTCATTTTATGTGGGGTTTGCATTTTTTTTGCTACCAAATAAAATCTTAAAAATCCAAATAAAACTAAAATAGTTAAATAAATAAAACTTGGGCAGGTTAAGTTGCAGGATTTTTCCAAAATGAAGCATTTACTTGGATGACACGAGTTAGTTACTTGAAGAAAATTTTACTGCAAAAATGACCGATTTTACTGTAAATTCGGTACCACGGTTGAATGGCTGACAAATACAGTCAACAATTTGTTTAAACGGTTATTATTTACTTGAGTTAATCTTGGAATTACACTGAAATAGTTCAAAAGAAAATCCAATATAATACATTTTAATATGACAGCAAACATGCTCTCTATTATCAGTGAATGAGCATTACCTGAGTTGGACCTGCTTCTGTTGTAACCTTCCCTGAGGCTCGCGGCCGTCTCGATGAGCAGCTCTACTGGTTTGATCACGTCTCTCCCGCTGTCAGGACTCCACCGCAGTGTGTGCACATGTCTCGTGCACTTCGGAGATCTCACGTTACCCTGTCAGGAAACAAGGCACCAGTCGAAAACAGTCTCATGCCCCCTTATAACCACATCTGTAAATTCTGCATTCAAATAACTACAAGACATATGAATATTTATAAGCTATTTAGCAAGTTGCACATAAGGAGTTTCTTGAAACAGGTTTTAATATTTATGTAGCTAAACTTTGACAGACATCACATTATGGAAGCTTGTTTCCGCCACAGAATGAAAAATAAAAAAGGTAATTGCGACTTTATATCTCACAATTCTGTCTTTTTTTCTCACAACTGCAAGTTTACATCTCGCAATTCTGACTTTATTTCTCAGAATTGCGAGATATAAAGTCATAATTGCGTGATATAAGTCGCAATTGCGTGTTATAAAGGCAGAATTGCGAGATATAAAGTCATAATTGATTGATATAAAGTCGCAATTGCGTGTTATAAAGTCAGAATTGCGAGATATAAAGTCAGAATTGCGTGATATAAGTCGCAATTGCGTGTTATAAAGGCAGAATTGCGAGATATAAAGTCAGAATTGCGAGATATAAAGTCAGAATTGATTGATATAAAGTCGCAATTGTGTGTTATAAGGTCAGAATTGCGTGAAATAAAGTCGCAATTGCGTGTTATAAAGTCAGAATTGCGAGATATAAAGTCAGAAATGCATGATATAAAGTCGAAATTGCATGTTGTGAAGTCAGAATTTTGAGAAATATACTATTCTGAGAGGAAAAAAGTTAGTCTTTTATTTTTCCTTAGAATTGGCCTGATAACACGCAATTGCGAGTTTATATCTCACAATTCTGAGAAAAGATGTCAGAATTTCGAGATATAAACTCGCAATTATGTGTTATAAAGTCAGAATTGCGAGATGTAAACTCGCAATTGTGAGAAAAAAACTCAGAATTGTGAGATAAAAAGTCAATTTCGACTTTATTTATCAGAATTGCGACTTTATTTCTCAGAATTGCGACTTTATATCTCGCAATTGTGACTTTAATTTTTCACAATTCTGACTTCATATCTCGCAATTGTGAGATAAAAAGTCGCAATTATTATTATTATTTTTTAAATTCAGTGGCGGAAACAAGCTTCCATACATCAGTTATCAACGTGAATGTTACAGATAATTTATATGTTAAAGTCCACATGAAATTAAAATCGGCCATTTACTTTCTTAGTATGCATTGCTACCTTTGTGGAAAAAGAAGAGCATTTAATTATATTTTTTAACAACTGTATTTACTTATTGTACAAAAAATCCATGACTATATAATGTCAAAGTCTTGCATTTAAGCACATTTTAAATTCAATAGTTTCAATGATAATGTCATGCTTTAAAGAAGTGCACTTATTGTTGACTAACATACTAAAGCACGTGTAAGTACTTGATTATAATTTTAACTGTAGTGTTATTCAATATTACAATTAATGTTAATTTATTTTAAATGCACTATATTACAACTTTATCATTACAAATGTGTAATTAAAGACACGCATTTATGATTTATTATTAACACATTTTTGTATTTAATTGCAGTAATAAGTAATAATTATTTCTGTAATAAGTACTCTTTTAAAGTAAGCTAAAGTAAACAGTACTTATTTTTTACAATGCTATTATTGTGCACATTATTCCAAAGTAAAATAATGTTGGTCTTTGGAATCTTTCACTAAAACTTGAAATATGCAGTCTGAAAAACACCACATTACAATATATATATATATATATATATATATATACTGAGTAATTATGGACTTACAATGTCTTATACTCAGGTTCTTCTTAGGTAAGTACACTAAGGTAACTACATTTAGGTTTAGGTGTTTAGGTCAGTTTTAGGGTTGAGTTCAGGGTTAGTGCCTTGTAATGAATGTAATAAGTAGATAGTGTGTACTGTACATGCAGAACAGGACTGTAAAATAAAGTTCTAGTCTTTTGGCTGGTACTTACCTCATAGTTTACTATGCAGTCTACAGATTGAGTGCCAGATATTCCGACCATCCATTTATCCATGACAAACGGAGGCTGCAGAGTAATTTAGATTTTAAAGCACATCACAACAGAGGCTGAAAGGCATCATAACATGCATCAGATCTTCACTCTAATCATGACACATTTAAGACTTGTGTTGGTGGAGTAAATATAGTTGTGAGATAGAATTATCTCAGGTTTATGACCTCAGAAAGACCTCATCTCCTGGATTCCTCAAAACGCAGTGGGAATCTAATGGAGACATCATTTACAGTGATATATGGCATTTCGCACCTTGGTCATCTTTAATACATCTACATCTGGTCTGTTGGCATTAAAGGTCACGTCTTTGATGTATGCTATCGCCACCTCATCGCCATCAAGCTCCATGTACATTTTCCATTTGCAGTCCTGCAGAGGTCAGAAAGACAGAGCGACACACAGATGAGAAAACTGTGTGTAGGATGAGGTTAAAGTGAAGGTAAATGTGGGCATAGATATAATGCATGTTTTTAACAAACAGAAATGTAGACTCGTATGATTTTAGCTGTTTGAGGGTGATATAACAACAGCACAACCTAGAGGACAACAATGGGAATTAAGAACACACACTACCTGCACACTTCAATCTAACTACTTTTTCACAATTTCTCTCAGCTCAAAATGATAAATCTAATCGCTTAGAAAAGTCATATTTTAATTTCTTCTCATTCTGAAGGAATTTTCAGTGGTTCTTTCCAATAAAAAACATGTGGGTGGTTGCCAGGGCGTTGCTAAGGTAAGTGTTTTTAATGCATTGCTTTGTGGATTCTAATGTGTTTTGGCTACTCTCGGGTCATCTATATGATATTCTGGGGCTGGTTGCATAAACTGCTTAGACGAATCTTAAAAGTTAGCCATCTATTTTTGTTCTTCAAGACTGGTCCTAACTTTTTAAAGTCAGTCACATAAAAAGGTAGTTCGGTCTAATAAGAAAAGTAAGATGACTAATTCCTAGTGTCAAATTAGTTCTTAAGACACAGTTTTAACATAGTGGCAAAGTTTATGTAACTGGCCTCTGGTCTTTAGATATGACCTGGCTCCCTTCATTGTAAGTCTATATGATTTTTCTTGCTAAATTAAAGGGATAGTTCACCCGAAAATGAAAATTCTGTCATTAATTTCTCACCCTCATGTTGTTCCAAACCTGTAAGACTTTAATTCATTTTGGGAACACAAATTAAGATAGTTTTAAAGAAATCTGAGAGATTTCCGTCCCTCCATTGACAGCTACGCAACTACCACTTTGACGCTTCAAAAAGTTCATAAAGAGATCGTAAAACTAATCCTTATGAATTAAACGGTTTAGTCAAAATTTTTTGAAGAGGCTCGATCGCTTTATATGATGAATTTAGGCTTTTATTCACATATAAACATTGATCAGCGAAAATAAACAGAAGCTCAACCGAACTTGCTTGACGTTTGAGAACAAACCTCTTGCTGAACCTCAAACGTGCTGCGTAACACGAGAATGATCCTCATTGGTTCTTGCAGAAGCCCAAACGTGATGCGTAACACGAGAATGAACCTCATTGGTTCTTGCAGAAGCCCAAACGTGATGCGTAACACGAGAATGAACCTCATTGGTTCTTGCAGAAGCCCAAACGTGATGCGTAACACAAGAATGAACCTCATTGGTTCTTGCAGAAGCCCAAACGTGATGCGTAACACAAGAATGAACCTCATTGGTTCTTGCAGAAGCCCAAACGTGATGCGTAACACGAGAATGAACCTCATTGGTTCTTGCTGAAGCTCAAACGTGATGCGTAACACGAGAATGAACCTCATTGGTTCTTGCAGAAGCTCAAACGTGCTGCGTAACACGAGAATGAACCTCATTGGTTCTTGCTGAAGCTCAAACGTGCTGCGTAACACGAGAATGAACCTCATTGGTTCTTGCTGAAGCTCAAACGTGATGCGTAACACGAGGATGAACCTCATTGGTTCTTGCTGAAGCTCAAACGTGCTGCGTAACACGAGAATGAACCTCATTGGTTCTTGCTGAAGCTCAAACGTGATGCGTAACACGAGGATGAACCTCATTGGTTCTTGCTGAAGCTCAAACGTGATGCGTAACACGAGAATGAACCTCATTGGTTCTTGCTGAAGCTCAAATGTGCTGCGTAACACGAGAATGAACCTCATTGGTTCTTGCTGAAGCTCAAACGTGATGCGTAACACGAGAATGATCCTCATTGGTTCTTGCAGAAGCTCAAACGTGATGCGTAACACGAGAATGAACCTCATTGGTTCTTGCTGAAGCTCAAATGTGCTGCGTAACACGAGAATGAACCTCATTGGTTCTTGCTGAAGCTCAAACGTGATGCGTAACACTAGAATGAACCTCATTGGTTCTTGCTGAAGCTCAAACGTGATGCGTAACACGAGAATGAACCTCATTGGTTCTTGCTGAAGCTCAAATGTGCTGCGTAACACGAGAATGAACCTCATTGGTTCTTGCAGAAGCTCAAACGTGCTGCGTAACACGAGAATGAACCTCATTGAAGATGAACGAAAGACTTGCAGGTTAATGACATGAGGGAGGGTAGATGATGACAGAACATATTTGGGTGAACTATCCCTTTAAGAGATACTGTATTTGCAACTCTAGATGTACAAAGGTATTTTCATCCGTCATAACTCCTGGAGAGAAATAGCACAGACACTGAACACAGGATCCTTAGAAAGTCGAACATTTAGTTTTATCACATTTAAGGTCATAAAGTCTCAAATATCTTAATTGTTATTAGAAAAGTCTTAATTATAATTTCAAGAGGTCTTAAATTTGGGCATGGGAAATTTGATAGCATTTCGCAATATGGCTTAATGTCATAATTCAACTTTTAGAGGCCATGATTTAATCAAATATAAATGTAGGCACTAGGCACTGCATGTTTCAATGTTTCATATTTTTACACAGATTACGCACAGTGTTGTAGTGTTAACGCTGGATCAATAAGAAGCTAATGTGGATATTTTTTTTTTAATAATAAGGTATCTAGAATAGTATATTTTAAATGAATATATTTTAATGAATACAATCATTTGTTATTTTGACTTGTCCCTTATCTTAAAAAATGGTTTAAAGGCTGAAATGTGTTTTATAATGTATAGTATAGGATGTTGCCATAAACAATGGCATTTTCAATACGGTTTTAATTGTATTTGTGCAGATATTGTGTTATATAATTTAATTTGATTTTAAAAAGCCTGCAGATACCCTATAAACAAGGATGAAACTTTCTAGTGTGCACGTGTCCACCGTCTTGACTTTTGACGTTTCAATAGGACAGCTGATGAATGCCTATAAAATACGGATAAAGCCAAGCCTGAGAATGAATCACTGAATGTCAACGGGAGTGTTCATTCACACACACACACGCACACACACACACACGCACACACACATGCGTGTTTCTGAGACAGAATGATGTGACGACTGAAGCTACGAGAGATCAGAGGGCCGAGAAGCGAACATGTTCGTTTCTCAGGCATAACAAGAGCGAGACACCTTAACATCCATTCTCTTTCACATTAGCAATGGAGATGAGACCCCTCACCGAGAGCCCACGCGAGACACGGCTGAGCCGAGGTAATGATCCGTCAGATCCGCAGAGGTCAAAGGGAACGGCTTAAAACATGTGGCCGTTCACACTACACACACTTACCGTTGGATAGAGCGTCCTCATGCAAGTTTTGTCTTTTGTATACATCTGTCCCTCAAATATTCTGTTGTTCTGTCATAGTAGTTTTTTATTACAAAAATAAATGTGCTTAAACAGAATGCAAATTGGTAAATGTTGTGGAGTCATTCATTCCTACAAATATAAACGAATATATTTGTGGTAGTGGATCTTAATATCAGCCGTATATATTATTTTTAATCTCAAAAAAGGCAAAACAAATAAGAATATTCAAAACCACAGTGCATAGGAAAACATAAGTGCTTTGCAAAAACAAAAACAAAAGACAGCAATCTGATTGGTTAAAACTGTTCTATTTACACTTGAACACATAAATGTCTCTATTAATATAAATTTGCGCTATATGAAAATTGACGTCAACAAAAGCAACAAATATGCGCTGCATTTTATTTATGACAAGCTAAATTTCAAGACCAAAGACAGCAATGAGAGAGAGAGCAGCATCAGCACCGGCAAAATCCAAACATTTAGTCCTGGTCCGCTTAGCGTTCACATTGGCATTTTAACACCGAACCTACCAAACCTAAAGGCATAGGGATATATTCACAAACTGATTGGTCTGCTTTTATGACGTATATATTTCGTTAAATGCGCACGCTGTATGTGCGTAGCCTACATATGATGCTATTTTGACCAGCTGAGAACTCGTGAAGAGCTTATAAACTGATAAAAGGAGTCAAAACAGCGTCAGGAATCCCTCCGTCACACACACAACTGAAGATCTGCTGTGAGGAGACGCGGTTTTCCCGCCTGTACTGAACTCTGATGGGCAACATCGCGACTATGATGAGAAAAACAGGTGTGCTTGAGCATTCGGCCCTTTTTAGGGTCGCGTCTTGTGACATCATGTCCTGTTTTTGGTTCATTTAACGTTACATGTCTTTGGTCCGTGTTGCATTCATAATTCATGCAAACCGCACCAGAGTTCGTTTGGTAGCGGAGTGAGATCCATCTTTTCCTTTAATCAGTTTATAAGCTCTTGGTCCGCTTGTTTTGTGTCACCAGGGTTCAGATGGCAGCGTTCAGTGGCAATCGCACCGGAGTTGGTTTTAATCAAACCATACATGCCAATTGTGAACACAACCTAACTGTGCGTTCACACGGCGAGCTCCGGTTAGGGTGTCGAGGAGAGTTGAAGTCAGATCAACTTTATGGTAATGAGCTATGACGCGGTTCGGCGATAACCAATGGGGATGTAGAAGTCCTCCGCTATAACCAATGGGGATGTAGAAGTCCTCCGCTATAACCAATCGGGACGCAGAAGTCCTCCGCTATAGCCAATGGGGATGTAGAAGTCCTCCGCTATAGCCAATGGGGATGTAGAAGTCCTCCGCTATAGCCAATGGGGATGTAGAAGTCCTCCGCTATAACCAATGGGGATGTAGAAGTCCTCCGCTATAACCAATGGGGATGTAGAAGTCCTCCGCTATAACCAATGGGGATGTAGAAGTCCTCCGCTATAGCCAATGGGGATGTAGAAGTCCTCCGCTATAGCCAATGGGGATGTAGAAGTCCTCCGCTATAACCAATGGGGATGTAGAAGTCCTCCGCTATAGCCAATGGGGATGTAGAAGTCCTCCGCTATAACCAATGGGGATGTAGAAGTCCTCCGTTATAACCAATGGGGATGTAGAAGTCCTCCGCTATAACCAATGGGGATGTAGAAGTCCTCAGCTAAAACCAATGGGGATGTAGAAGTCCTCCGCTATAACCAATGGGGATGTAGAAGTCCTCCGCTAAAACCAATGGGGATGTAGAAGTCCTCCGCTATAACCAATGGGGATGTAGAAGTCCTCCGCTATAACCAATGGGGATGTAGAAGTCCTCCGCTATAACCAATGGGGATGTAGAAGTCCTCCGCTATAGCCAATGGGGATGCAGAAGTCCTCCGCTATAACCAATGGGGATGTAGAAGTCCTCCGCTATAGCCAATGGGGATGTAGAAGTCCTCCGCTATAACCAATGGGGATGTAGAAGTCCTCTGCTATAGCCAATGGGGATGTAGAAGTCCTCTGCTATAACCAATGGGGATGTAGAAGTCCTCCGCTATAACCTATGGTTTAACCTCCGCTATAACCAACGCTATAACCTTTGGTTTTTTCCCTTCCTAAAACCGAAGTCAAATCCTGACAAGTGTCGTCTAGCACACGCTGCTAATAAATACAACGTTATACTCGCGTAGTCCGTTTGCTTTGTAATAACGATTATAGAAGTGAATAGAGACCTACCCAGCTTTGCATGAACAGTGTTGCTCCCTGATATTGTTAGTCCCAGCCTCCGTCTCCATTAGTAGGATATGCGGTGGTTCATTTGTTGACTGTGACCGGTGTGCTTTTGCCTCTATTTGGATGCCTTGTTGTTCCTTGCGTTTCACCTGTATGTCGTGAATATAGCCTTCGAACGCATATTGCAGCCGCTTTTGCCTACTTCTATCGGATACTTTATTTGCTGCCCTATAAAAGTTTGATAAAATTTCAGCAGGAAGAGCTGTCACAGCATAAGCCATGTTGATACCAGAGCCCAGATGAAGTTTGTTTGTCGGACGTAGCAACAGTAACTAAGGGGGGCGGGGCTTAGCCAAAGGTGAATTGCATTAAGGCTACACTTCAACACAGACTCCACAGAGAGACAGCCGGCCAAAAGGAAACCCCGTTAACCCCATCCTGACCAATCATCTTTCAGTCTGATCATTTCAACGCTTCATTATTGGCAAGTGGAGACACATGCTATATATAACCCTGTTACACAAGCAGGAACAGGCAACCGTGAGCGCGTGCCAGCTTGTTTTTTTTTTTGGACGGGTCTTAAAGGCGTCCAGTAACAAGTCGACCGAGTGCTGACCAAGCGTTTGCCAAACGTTATCCCTGCCTAATAGCAGCAGCAGAAACAATGCGCGGTAATGACGGCCAGCGTGGTAAGCGTCTAATGACACCTCATACATAATTCAGCACCTTTCCGGCGACTAAGCCCTGATATCCTCATTAACAGAAACACTCTGTGCTGTCAGATGGGCAAAGCACAATCGTAGGGTCTCATTTAGGCTTTGAGAAGTGCAGCTGGTACCACGACACCGCCAGGAAAGAGAGAGAGAGGGAGAGAGAGAGAGAGAGAGAGAGAGAGAGAGGGAGAGAGAGAGAGAGAGAGAGAGAGAGAGAGAGAGAGAGAGAGAGAGAGAGAGAGAGAGACGAGTGAAAAAAGGCAGCAAAAAAAAAAAAAAAAAAAAAAAAAAAAACTCGAGCGAAGCGGGTTTGTTTTATTTAGTGCAAAAAAAAAACCTTGCAGTTTGTAAAAACAAGGCTGACATGGAGGCTGACACCAGGCAGGGGAAAATAATTAGCTCTCATTTTCTCAGACTCCTGTTTCCTTCTTCCCGCTGAGCTTCCTCCCAACCAAACCACCACATGTCAGGAGAAATAGGAGGCAATTAGCGGCCCCGCTTCAGCCCCGCCGCACGCGTTGAAAGGGGACTATTTATGATGGGACAATGAACAGCTGAAAGATTAAATAACATTTGCCTTTTAAAAAGAAAATGACTTCTGGCTAAATTTTTGATTAAATTCAAACGGAAAGTGAAGACGCAGTCGCTCTCCTGTGTCAGGAGCCCAAACAAAGGCTCGCCGGCGAGAGGGGGTGGATGGATGCTACGCCTGGCTTTACACCAGAAATCATTCATCTCTTGCGGCCTCTTTTAAGTGAACGAAAAAGAGGAACCAAAACAAGAAGCTTGGGAACGGCAAATGCGTTTAGCGCGACAGTGGTCAGTCTTCGGAGGAGGGCGATAACAGGCATTTTTTACTTGAGGAAGACAACTTCAAATCAAGGAGCGCCGCAATTGTGTGACAAAAAGTCTCAGTTATGACAAGACATCACATCGGCAACAAAAGCTCCCTGTCAACACAGGAAATGATGCACAGACGGTGATGCGAAAATAATGACAGCAAATCACAAGCATTTCATACATTAAAGAGAACCGTGAGGAAACGCTGCATTCGTGTTTCTCCGATTTATTCGACCATCATGCGGATTGTTGATGAGAGGAATGCAATTACTTTTTTAAGTGAGCAATGACAAGGAAAACCCTTTTAAAAAAGATTATTAGGAATGAAATCATCTTGGTAACATTTCCAAGAAAAGCCAATTCAAAATGTGGTGTGATCATAATTTGTCTAGAATCCATGCGAGTGTCTGCATTTTAATCTTTATTTTTCAAAAAGTTTTTAAATATATATTTAAACGTTTTTTGCTTCACCGAATGACATTTTACATCCCGAACTAACCATGGATTGTGATAAAACGGTAATTATTTATATTTATTTATATATTTTATTTATATTTATTGACCCTGAGACGCGTGTTCATGAGGGTCAGCGGGGTCCTCTCTATGATATCATTTCCTGTTTTAGTTTTTTTCTGCATACCTCTGTTGGTTGGACCACGTGACTTTGATTTGCCGTTTTTCTTTTTTCTTGTCAAATAATATTGAGGCAGTTTTCTTAAAATAATTTAAGAAATAAAACATTATTTATTTTCTATATTGTTTTTTCTTATACATTATGCTTTACTACTTATAAAGTTATGACTTTTTGCTTCATTATGACTTATCTGAGTTTATGCCGCAAAAAATCGTATTAATACAGAAATTAAATAGCATTTTTTAAAGTATTTTTGATTAAATTCATAGATATGACAAAAACTAAGCGTCATGTCAATATCAGTTTCCAGCCAAAGTTGCGAATTTAACGCAAAATATTGCATAAAACATTAGTGAATAAAGCACCGTTACCATCTCACGTGTTCAAGAGAACAAAATCGTCACTTCCTGGGAAATTTGTAATAATAAAAATGGAAGTTGCTGCAATCTGGGAAACCACTGTGGCTTTTTTCCCTCCATCATAAATTACTTAACGCAATAAACGCTGTCAGGTTCTCTTGCGTTCGTTTGCCTAGTGTTTGGGAACGCAGTCGTGTGAGACGCTTCTGGGAATTAAACCACATCACTCTGATGACAGACTTTGGCTCAGGCGTTTCAGAATCATCCAGCCAACATTTGAGAGGCTGTGCGATGAAACTGATCCACTGGTTATCTAATCACATCCACTGTTGAGGCAAAGTCACAGGATCTTTTTGTTACGCATCCAGGGATTTATTTCTTTAAATGTGTTTTCATCATAGTTTATGCGCATGTCTTATTATCGAATAAAAAAAATTAAAAAAAATTTGTTCATCTTGTTTTTTTTTAATGCGATATCCCAAAATACACATGAAAATAGGTGGATGGAAACAGAGATATATGCACATATGATTTTCACCAAACAGCCTCCACACCCAAGCAACCACCTAAAACTGGGCTAGCAACCACAGACGGCACTTACTTGCCGATAGGTGTATTTTAGCATAATTTTGTGTGTATGTGTCTGTTCAAGCGCAAAGAGACGCGAAAAAGGAATCAATTCGGTGTTAGCCCGCTATCTGAAACCTTCCTCTGTGTGTGTGTGTGTGCGCTTCAGGTGTGTGTGCACAGATAAACAACGCGCGATCAACTTCTCTTTAGGCTCTTCTTGCGCTTGAATGGTTTAAAATCGCTTAAATGTGTAAACTGTCGAGGAAAAACAAAAACTTAGCAATTAATCCACGAACCACATGCGCAACGAAACGTGGGGCCTGGTACGTATGGATCACAGATCAACTGCAATCCGTTGCACCCCTATCTAGTGGTGAACAATATGTAAAAATTGAAAAACTAACTTGTCACTGACAGAATATATTATGCCAAACTCGAAGATTGCATGGATTAAGGCCCAGTCCCAGACATAACCTAAAATGACAAATGGGACACCCTCCGGTCTTGTGGAGTTAACAGACACGCACATGTGGTGGCCATAGTAAGTCCAAAAGACCGTAAGTGCACATGAAGTGTGACATTTGGGACAGGGCCTAAGCTGTGTATCATAAACCTATCAATAACTATGAGGGCTCCTACACATGATATGAAGCGGAGTGATTTACCGTGTTGCCTGTGCCTGCTTTCCAGTGGTATCCAAACACTAACTCCAGATTTACAGTCTTGCTCCACTCCTCGTCTTCTTCTTCAGTGGCCAAACCATCCTAAGAGCGCACACAAGGAACATTTAAATGAGTGCTGTCAAATGTTTTCATTTACTTATTATATGTGTATATGTATATATATTACATATATATATATGTCTGTGTGTGTGTGTGTGTGTATGTATATATATACAGGCATGAGCACACACACATACAGAGTGACAAATATATATAATATATATAAATATAATATTATATATACACACACATATACGTAAACAAAAACGTTTATGTTAGATGCGATTAATCACGATTAATCAATTTGACAGCACTAATATAAATACATTAGCTGTGTACTGTATAAAAAATCTCAAGTCATTATATACATACATACACTACCGTTCAAAAGTTTGGGGTCAGTGAGAATTTTATTTTTATTTTTTGGAGGAAAGAAATCAATACTTTTATTTATCAAGGACAGTAAAGACATTTATAATGTTACAAAAGATTCTATTTCAAACAAATGCTGTTCTTTTGAACTTCCTATTCATCAAAGAATCCTAAAAAAAAAATTAAAAAAAACTGTACAACTGACAGACCAACAACTGTTTCAACATTGATAATAATAATAAATGTTTCTTGAGCATCAAATCCTCAAATTATACTGATTTGTGAAGGATCATTTGACACTGAAGACACTGACACTGGTGATGCTGAAAATTCAGCTTTGATCACAGGAATAAATTACACTTTACTATACATTCACACAGAAAACAGCTGATTTACACTGGAATAATATTTAATACTATAACCGATTTTTGTTGTATTTTTAATCAAATAAGCGCAGCCATGGTTAGCAGAAGAGAATTCTTTTAAAAGTATTTAAAATCGTACCGACCCCAAACTTTTGAACGGTAGTGTGTATATATATATATATTTATTTATTTATTTTTTGCACTGGCTTTTTTGAGTTTTACCTACTTCCAAAAGCTGAGATAGCTTGTCAATTCAAATCAATTGGACTATTTAATTGGATAAACCCAGTAAATTAAGTTTAGTTTACTAAAAGCAAAAAAGATTAGGTAACACTTTATTTTAAGATGACATAGTTATAGTAATAACAGTAAATTATGCATAATTACAAGTAACTAACCCTAAACTAAACCCTAACCCTAATTGTAACTCTATAGTAAGTACATGTAGTTAATTAATATTACTCAGTACTTATTTGAGTAAGTACAATGTAACTACGTCAGCTTAACATAAAGTGTAACCTTTTTAAAGTGTGGTGGATAAGGAAGAATTCAGCCAAAACAGTGTGGCGATTGTTCAAAACTGCAAAATCATGTCAGCTCTATGTAAAAGATTATCTAGAAAGTGAACACATGCCTTGATCAACGGAGGAAAGTGGAACAGACTCAGGTAGTCGTGGGTGAGTTTCTCAATTTCGGTCTGAAAAAGAAAAGATTTGACACAATGTTTAAAACATTACGAGATGGATTTATGCAGTTATGCAGCGCATTGACAATCAGCCAATGACCAGCTGTGTGTAAATGTTACATAATTATTACCTGTTAATGGACTTTCAGCAGCAAAACAACAATTAATACCATTGTGTATCACTTATGAACATATAATTCGTGCTCTGGCATATGTCATATACATCTGGAGTAATTAATTCAACAAATCACGCTCTCTATGGAGCGAACATACTAACGCTTTACAGGATCAGACGTGTGATGTCAGTTAGCAGCGTTTCCCAGAGGAGGAAAAATTATTTCTCAGAGGTCGCTCTTTCAAAGCTTAGCAATATGACAGAATGGAGTTTTCAATTAAACATCAACGCCGTCACGGATATTTCTAAAAAAATTTATTGGCGGGAATAAAATTAATTCCAAGGGACAAATAAATCAATTGTCGAGACATGAATGAATGTGGGATTGCTCAGATCATCTGGTCTTCATATTGTTCATTCGCCCTTCATATTGAGATCTTCACATATTGAAATCTGTGTGAGATTTCTTGCTCAGTTTCTTTAGGCCGATTCACACTGCATCGACAGACGAGGACCAATGCCGACAGTCGCCAGAGTACGGCACGTGACTTCTCAGAAACGGCGTTTACGTATGGGAGAGTATGGCAGTATTCAGACAAAACAGGGGAAATAAACATAAATGATAAACATGATGCTGCTCGTTACATCTGTTAAAGCAGCACTAAGTAGGAATTCAGTTTTTGTCAAACAGCGACCCCTAGAGTCGCTGTGGAGCACTTGTACTGTCGTGAATAGCACTCACGCAGAGATGGCTCGCACTCACGGCCGGATCCCCTCCCCCTGTACACCGGTACCTGTTCAGTAGGATCGACGCTGTAACGAGTGGAAATAAGGTATGGCCCCTTTAAGAGCTGCGCGCGCCCTGTTTAACTGTCGGCAGTCTGTATTGTATGTGCGCCTCGAACACCACATGTATACGGCGCCGGGTTATTTCTGTTTGATGCTCATTTTATCAGAATTTTATCAGATCTGTTTTTTGCCGTAAAGCAATTTGTTACCTCGCGAGACCTGATATCACACGATACTTCCTAACACTGAGGCCGGCGGGGGTGCGAAATGACCACCATTCAACACGAAATCAGTAATATAAACATTACAATGACTCAAAAGCTGTTCGGTTAAGGTAAAAAAGTTACTTAGTTCACCTTTAAATCAGAAATTGCAGCTTTGAAAATCAAATTTAAACAGTCCTAACCAGACGTGATGTGATTTATCTGTTCAAACTGCGACAAAATCAAAGATCCCAGCCAATCAGAAGAGCATGTGGGCGGAGTCTCTCTGGAAGCGCACTGCATTCGCAATGAAATGGATAAGTACATTATCAAATTCATAAATCTTACACCATTTTAACCTGATTAAAAATACATTCGGAGTGACTGAATCAATCTTTATTTATCATGGAATACACTTGTTTGTTCACCTTGAGTTGAAGATGTTCTTTCCTTTAATTTATTATAGATCCGAGGTGAATTAGCCTATCAGTTGTTGCTTTCAGTCTGTTTATAAAAATGATATTCAAACTCGCATTAAATTCTTTTAACATTAAAGGCACGCTATGTAATTTTTCGCCACTAGAGGGCGTTTACTCAAAACAAAGGCGTAGCTTGATGACGCTTTGATGACGCGTTATTTTGTCTTCACCAGTGTCCACTCGAACAATGTTACATATTTGGTTGATTTTTGAACTTTCTTTATCCCAAATGTTTCTAAGAATGTTTAAATCCAGAGAAGTAAGCAGTTTTAACTAGGACACGGACAAATAATGTATATATATTTCTAACATAGATATGAGCTGTAATCGTGGAGGACGTAGCGTGGCACCTTCAGATGTATGATGTGTCCTTTGGACGTCACACCCAGATCCCTCATGTCACTCTCAGACAGCAGCAGGAGTCTCTGTCCTGTGATGTGATTCTGCATGAAGACCTCAGCGTACTGCTGCAGCTCTCCATCACCTGCAGCACACACACACACACACACACACACACGGTCATCTTTCTATAGCAGGGACTCGCATCAAATTCTATTGTTTTTATACTTTTATACTGATCTAAGGATATTAAACCTACCGTTCAAAAGTTTAGGGTCAGTTAGATTTGTTTAAAGCTAAAATATGTAACTTTTTTCGCCGCTAGGGGTCGCTAACCTCTTACAATAACAAAGTCGTAGGTTGATGACGCAAAGCATTAAGCGGAATTATGGATCTTGTCGTCAAGCTTATGGATCTAATAATGTTTATGGAAGAGTGAATACATTGATGTTTTTAACATGACTGTGGTGTGAAGCAGGGCGTGATTGCTAATAAGAGAGTCCCGCGGATATAAAGGAATAAGGACAACTAATTCTACCGAACTACACGCAAGTGCTTTATTACCAGTGTTGTGCTAGTTACTAAGAAATAGTAACTAGTTACAGTTACTAGTTACTTCATTCGAAAAGTAACTCAATTACTTTGTTGATTACTTACACCAAAAAGTAATGCATTACTGTTAAAAGGTAATTTAACAGTAATGCAACGAGTTAGGCCTCTAGTGGGCCTCGGAGCGCCATCTGGTGGGCCGTGTAGGCAGTGGTAAACTACCCCCAAATTAATTTTTATTTGTTTTTTTAATTGACAAATCTTGTTATTTTCTAATTATCTGATTGTTCTTATGAATTTATATGATCAAAAACACTCCAGTCCAGTCATAAAGCATTATCTAAAAGCGAATTTATGTTTAAATATCGCGCTGCACGTTACAACGTCAGATTGAACGTTTATTCGATCAGATGCAGTAACATTACGTTACTGTTATATGGATCGTTTTCTGAAAAGAAACGCAGACGTGGGAGACAGACTGGTGCAAGCAAAAGCTGCGAAGTGTGTGGTGAGAAAATATGATGCTGAATACATTCAAATTGTTTTTTATAAGGGCAAGTCCTACTGAGACTAAAGCGGGTCGCACACCGGACGAGAAGCGCAGCGCCGCGTCGCGTCTAGGGGCCTGTTTAAACCTGCTCACTTCATGTGTTTTTAGTACTGATCAGATAGATATCCGATTTACCAAAACGATTCCATTTACACTTGATCACATACATGTGTTTCCTCAAAACGGATATAGCCTAAATCCGATCTTCAATTCCCGCGCTATATGCTGATTTAATGGAGTTAACGTCACCGAAATCAAAAGATATGAGCTGAAATTTATTGATCATCAGCTAATTTCAAAATCAAAGACCACAATAGGAGAGAACGGCAATGGCACATGGTAAGATAATTTCGTTTCTTTACTTTTAATGAAGATGATTGTGTGTTAAGCAAGGGTCTGCGACTACTTTCACTTTGATTTGCTATAAGTTGCGCGTTGGCTTGATGATGCTCAGCTCAGCTGCTCTCATCTGCGGCGATTCGTAGCCCACTGCAGTAGCGCCGTCATATCTGATTATAACATGACATATAGCCTATAGGCCTAGCCTATATACGCTCTCACATGTTTTTGTTTTTGTTTTTTTGCATTGTTGGGAGGAGTAACATTTACATATGTGGTTTCAACCCGATGCATTTCCACTTGTCCAGTTTCATCTGGAATGCGCCCCAGACCTCCTCCCTGTGGTTTGAGTGATCGGATTTAAATCCGTCTTTTGGTCTTTTCACAATCGGATAGCTATCCGAACACAGTTTAAAGTGGCCAGGTGTAAATTGCCCCTAGGAGCTAGGACAACTCAAGGTATCACACACCAGACGTGCACTTTCTCAGTTTATGGCCAGCAATATTGTTATGTTTAAGGATAATATCTGTACTATTATGATTGTATTGTAGCTACAATTAAATACAACCGTTGCTGAGTTTGCTGCAGAACACTTTACCTCAAGACGTAGGCCTACATTAACTGAATTAATTGAGAATCTCACCTGAAAATCCGATAATTTTCATCCACGCAGCTGATTTCTGTAAATTAATGTAAAACTAAATGTATCTTGTATCTATCTTAAGTCAGTGTAAATGAAGCTCTGTGGCACGGCAGGATTTTGAACAGGGTCCTGAGCCGTAGCTGGGTGCCGCGGACAGACACCGAATGGCGCTGCCGGTAGCTACACACTCATAGAAAATAATGTGTACGAATTTTAAAGCCTCTCGTCCGGTGTGCGACCCCCTTAAGCCGAAGGCACAGTGTGTTGAATGTGGAGAAACGTGTCAAATGAAGCGCTAAAAAAACCCATCAAAGCTGCAGAAACATTTGACCTCAAAACACCCGGGCTGTGTTGGAAAGCCAAACGAATATTGTTTTAAACAGTCATGTTAATATCGCTAATTGTATTTGATAAATTATACTTACACTATGTAAATTGGGGTGAATGAACATTTCTGCTAATGAATGTTCCCCTCTTGTGTGTCTGACCCATTGTGCCTGTTATTGTTACAACAAGAATGGTTACTGAGTAAACCTGCCGAGTCGTTTTTATAGACAGTTTTCATCTATATAGCTGACTTGACCTAGTCTGCTACAATGGCATAACAGATTAACAGCAGAGTATATCATTGCACTTTTTGAATTATCTGTTATTCTGTGTTCATACTATCATATTTGGAAAGGTGGTCCTTGGAATGTTTTTAAATAGTCATTGGTGGGCCATGAGTTGCAAAAGGTTGTGAACCCCTGGTCTATACAACCACAAAACTGACTTAAACAGAAAGTAATTTTTAAACACTATTTTATTTAACCCTCTGGGGACGGATTGGGCGGTACCGCCCAAAATGGCATACTTTTACAAATGTGTAAATATCTTAAAAACTATTAATGATAGAGAGGTGCGGTCTTTTTTACCGTCTTCCTCAGATTCCGCTGAAAACAGTGATAACTCACCCGGCTTGTAAATATACACACTTCCTTGTTGCGCAATACCACTATGTAAAAGGCCAATGAAATCGATGTTGTTTGGCAGATTGCGCGAACAGCAACCAATGGAAAAATTGCCGATGGAGAAATATTTTTCTTACCCAATCAGAGGAAGGTTACCAAGACGTTTCTAGCAAATCAGAGGACTCTGTAGCCTTGCAAGGGGTGGTACTATATAGTTAGGGATATGACGCAAACAGCGTTGAATGGAGAGAAGGAGGGAGAGCAAACGGAGGTTTACGGAGCGGATATATTGTAAGTAATCAACTAAACAAAATACATAACATATTTTACTGCAAAATTCTTACATAGTGCACCTTTAATGTTTTTAAAAGAAATATCTTATCCTCAGAGAGGCTGCATTTATTTAAAACAGTAATATTCTAAAATATAATTTCAATTTAAAATTGTTGTAAAAAAATAATAATTTATTCCTGTGATCAAAGCTGAATTTTCAGCATCATTACTCCAGTCTTCAGTCTGACATGATCCTTCTAATGTGATGATTCGATGCTCAAGAAACATTTATGATTATTATCAATGTTGAAAACAGGTTTCAGTTTTTCTTTGATGAAAAGAAAGCTTTAAATGAACAGTTAATCAACATCAGAGGTGAAGAAGAATCTCACCTTCAAAGATCTGCTCCATCCAGAAATGCTATAAAGACAAAAGATGTTAAAAAAAGAACAAAAATCTGAAATCATCTCGATTGAAAAAACACCCACCACATGTTCTTCTGTCCAGGAGTGGATCGCCAGGTTTGGAAGAAGCTGTCGGAGACGGACAGAAGAACACAAGCACTCGTCATCATACAGTCATCAAGTTCACTTATCAAATGACAAATATATATTTTTCTTATAATGTGAAGTATAGATATTAACAACAAGAACGACTGAATACGCACACTCCATTGAGCAATGTTTGACCAATGACGCTCACTTTTAATGCAAATAAGAGAGTCATTCATTGATATCCCTCATTTACAAGTGTAGAAATAATTTAAAAATGAGGCAAATTCTTAAATAGAATTAATTGACATGTTATATCTAGAATATCTACATTTATTTGTGTGTGTGTGTTTGTTTCTTGGTGTTTTTGACATCTCATTTTTGGATGCTTTTATGACATTTTAACTTTATTCTGTATCTCAGTTTTGTTTTTGAATTGGCAGCTTATTAACAGGATGTGAAGTTGTGTTCCAGGTTATGTGTTAAGATCAAATCTTCCCCTCTGTCTAAAGTAATGAAATATTCCATAAACTTTCATATTTTCCTCAAGCTTCAGGGAGATTAGTCATGTTCCATCTGATGGACAGATTGATTGACAGGCAACATATCTCAGGCAAGATTAATCATTGTGTCACAGATCTTATATTTCAGAACGATAGTTTTTTTTTTTAGTAAATCAATTTTTAGACATCAGTACAGAGATATTACAGTCTCACTTACATAATTGTTAAAAGAGAAATGTCTCAGACACACTATCAAAGATAAAATATAAAGACACCTTGAAGAAAGAATGAGAGGAATAATATTAATATTTTTTACATCGTCAAAACTAATGCTCGTGATGTTATTATAATTTTACCTAAACAAATGACCCAAGCAAATGTTTTATCAAATATCAAAAACATTTTTCCTTTGGATTAGTGATGTCGATATAACAAATGTAATCCCAGAATGCACTGGGACGAGCTCAGTAAAAAAAAAAAAAAGAAAAAAGGCGATTATAAATACATTTGGAAAAGAACCAATAGAAACAGTTCGGTGTAATCACGTATAATGCTATTTATAGTTTTTCAAATCAGCAAATTTCTTATAAACGAGCACAAATTCAGTCCGAATAAACGAATATACGAACCGTTACGAATTATTATTTAGATGAGTCTGGTTTAGCTTTCCTTCACCGTCATTCTCTAAGTACATCTATAATTTCATTAATATTATATTACAGTTACATTATATATTATATATAATTACAGTTTTTTTTAAATATAGCCTCGTATAAAAGTCTTTAACTGAATTAATATCAGTGGTATATCTAGTGAACAGCACTGTCATTTATTTTTCTTTTCTTTTCTTTTCTTTTTTACAGCTTTTCAGGTTTCCTAGGAAAGTGTGAATAGAAGAACAGAGGAACAGATCCTCGACTGTAACGCATTTCATTTCTGCTGGAAGAAATATTGAAATACTCTTTCTTGCTCATGTTTTTCAATCTCTCTCTCTCTCTCCTTCTTGACGGTGTGCGAGTTCCTCACAGTCTTCACACTGCTCAAATTGGCCAATCTTAATGTCAGTGAAATGTCAGTTGTTCGTAAGTGCGCGCTGTCCTCGCCACGCTGACACGCTGTTCTCTCTCGCTCTCCTCAGCATGTGGCTATACATCCACTTCATTTGCCATAAATAACATCCATAAGGACCCGGTGGGCGTCAGGCGGCCTCACCTAATACAGCCGTTACAGGGAATCAGAGAAAGTGACTGCTCTAACCTCCACGACACACGACTTATTACACTTAAAACTCTTCTTACAAAGACAGGAGAGTTTCTCCAGCAAATAAACACTGTTCCTGATGGGGGACAAAAAGATTCAGAAGCACATACACACTGGAACTAAATGTGTGCAGTTTCCTTCACAAGCTATTCCTCATCTGAGAAAACTTGAAACGTCTGGATTGAGTTTTATGGACAAAAACAAACCGTGCCCTTCTTTACATAAACTAAACTGTTCTTTTATATGATTGAATTGAATGGATATTGAAGGAAAGACAGTGAGCAAGTGTCCAGCATATACGGTTTAAAGTGCCCCTATTATGCTTTTTTCGGATATTACCTCGGCTTTCACGCAGTGGCTGTGTGAGAATGTAGAAGCTCTGCAAAGTTTCAAAGATCAAAGTGCTTGAGAAATGGATTTAACAAAGAGAGAATCGATTCTGAACTGCCTGAGACGAGTCGTCAGTGATTCCAGTCTCACTTCTTAGACGAAACCTAATTTGCCGAACGCCAGTCTCTGGTCTTCATTGGCTGCCTGTGAACAACGTCTACAAGACCCTCATACACTGTAGCTTCAGACCGGAAGAGTTTGATTCGTTTAGAGCTGCAAATCCACTTTGATGAACTTCCAGAAGAACGAGACTCGATTCTGCTGGATTTGATTCGGTAAAACCGACGCCATCGTTACTGTTCGTATCACTGTGACACTCAGATATGGTAATGGGTGTTTCGTTTCTGACACACTACTGTTAATTTCATTAATGAAATCTATGACAAAAAATGTTCGTTGGCGACCTTTTTTCCCATGACTAAGACGAGACGATGACGAGACGACACCAACGATAACTGTGACTTTATCATTGACGACAAAAGACTAAAATGTAGTTAAAAAATAATAACTTGACCAAGATCACACTTTGTTTTTGTCGAATAAAAGAGGAGACAAAACATCGCAGATTGTTTCTATCAAGCCGCTACGAGCTTTCATGCGAACGGTTGCCAGAGTTCAAGAATTAAATCCCCCAATCAGTGCTTTTCTGTTAAAAGAACACGCTTTCTACTTTTACTGCAATCTGGCAACCGTGTGCAAATGCTCTCTCTACACTGCGGAAGAAGCGCGGATGATCTGAAAACACAGACAAATGTGTAAGCTGCAGTTTAGAGATCTCCATTTGAGATATTCTACTTAAGTGAAAGTGTTAATCAGTCAGTTTGACCTTCAATGCGACTAAATCTGCGATCAAACCTTCTCAGTGACGAACTGTAATAAATCCAAACATGGATCTCGACTATTTGAGATTGTGGTTGCTGAATAAATGCACTTCTGTGAGACAATACAAAGTCATTTTGCTGGTGTTTTAATAGAAACACATTTACTAGGATTACTAGGAATTTTCATTTTTGAGAGAAGTTTCTTGTTTTACCTTCAGGCCTATGTGATAAATAGCCTATAATAAATGAGGAAACTAGATCTCTACTCCTCAGCATATTAATTTAACTCTATTTTTGTTTTACTGCCTGTTTTTTTGTATTGTTTTACTGTCTTTATTTGACTTTCCTTTACTCTGTTCAGCACTTTGGATAGCCTTCTACATTTAAATGTGCTATATAAATGTAGATGTAGTTTGCCAAATAATTTTGTCACATAGATACTCTAACCAAGTTCATTGTTTTGTTATTCCCTTATATTTATAATATTTCAACAAATTAAAAATATTTTCCTCATATTTTGATGGTTTAATCGAATTTGTAGGGTCATAAAAAACAAACATCCCCTCTAAACATCACTTTTGGCCATTACTGTACTGTGAATATTCTTCTTTTTATGGTCTACTAAAGAAACAAACGACCTGGAAAAACATGCGAGTAAACGATGACAGAAACGGTTTTTGAGTTAACAGTTGCTTTAAGAGAGAGAGAGAGAGAGAGAGAGAGACAGAGAGACTCACCGGTGTGTTAGACTGCTCGATGAGTTTTCTCTCCCACATCTTTAACCGTCTCTCTCTTTCTTTCAGCTCTTGTTCTTTGCTGCTCAGATCTCTCTCCAACCGCTTCAGACGTTCCAGAGTCGCCTCGATCTCACACCTGCTCACACAACACACATCATATTCATCAACATAATATCCCTGTTCATAAACATAGCAATATTCATCAACAAGTGATTAGCTTACATACATTAATATTTTACTGCATAATGTGTCATACATTGATGTACTAATATAAAAATATTTATGGAGATGTACATAATTATATTTAAAATTAGTTTAAAAAAAGTAATATATTTTTTGAAAATGTAAATATTACACACTGCTTTCAAATTAGTTTTTTTTTTCCTTCAATTTATACCCACAGGATTGCATTGTCAATTTAACAACATCATTTTTAATTTCACTGGACTTTGGGGCCAGAACAAGAGAGAGAAAAAAAACATTGTTAAAATATTTGTTAGAAGACGAAATATAATCATTTTAACACTAACAGAAATATTAGTGTTTGAACATTTTAATATTACGTATTGCTTTCAATTCTGACAAATCCTATACCCACATTCACACTTTTGGAGTACAGTGGAAATAATGGACTTGTTTGTCCAAAGATTTAAAATAAATGGAAAATATATATATATATTTGTTTTCAATTTTCAACTGTATACCCACAGCCACACTTTTGGATTACATAGACAATTTATGTTTTGAAGACAAAATGTGGCGTTTGTTGTTTTTCACTGATTTTACAGGTTTGGCCACAGTATGCAAAGGAACGTGTGTAAGAATAATGGCTGAATGTTGTCTTTATTCCCTAGACTGGATAAATGCCACTAAACATAAGACATTTTTTAAGCTGGCAACATTAGTGCAGAATCATCAAATGGTGTATATAAGTACAGTCAAGCCTGAGTCACTGTACATTTGTAACACCTGATTTACCCAGCAGAGGGAGCAACACATTCTCTTCAGACAACAGTTGTTTATAAAGGGACAGGAGCTGGAACGGGTGTCCTCAAACACCTCCCAGCAGGCCCGTCCCGTCCCGTCGAGCCCCACCCCTGACGCCCTGCTTGCTCAACTTCAACACACTTCCCGTGTGACTGATTTCCCTGTCTGTCTCTTTTATAACAAATGCTACTGGAATTTCACAATTATATGTGACCTAAACTTCCCTTTTTTGACACGTCACATTTCTTTTCTTCATTCGATGTTTCCCTGTTTAGCTGTAGGGAGGGACAGGAATCTCCCGTCCCTGTATCCTGGCCCAGTTCCAGATGGTCTTAATATAGCATCAAACACCCAGGACTTTCTAGACCACCAGGACACAATGGTCTGGTTTCACAGACAGGGTTTAGATTAGGCCAGGATTAGACCTTAGTTCAATTAGGGTATTTAAGTAGCTTTTATAAACATGCCGTAGAAAAAAAATACATTACTGATGTCCTTTGAAGTGCTTCTTAATACATATACGTTTTAACCACAATTGTTCGTCTTGTGCTGGTCTGCGACGCGCCAGGCATTACGTAATCATGCTGGAAAGGTCACGCTGGACGTAGGCGGAAGTACCGCCCCATTGTTTACAAGCGTGGAGAAGGAGGATTGTTAAAATTTTATTGTATGTTGAATGACATATTTATGTCTTAGTGTCAGTTTATTGTTTAAGTTGGTCTTTTCGTTTGCGTATCCTGGATGTTTAACCCTCTGGGGACCAAGAACGCGCCCGCGCGTTTTGCTGTTTTTTTTTCACATAGCAGCAACATAGACTTAAAATACTCCGTCATTTATGGTCATATAAATACAATCAATACATGATTATAAACTATAGAGGGTCTTCTTTTTTTGTGTACACTCACATTAACATCAAAACCTTGTGTTTTTTTAAAAATAAATAAAATAAACAGGGTGCGCTTTCAGCTCACTCTGTCTCCGCAAAAATCTTTCTGAAACATGTTTGGAAAATGAACGGAAACTCCGCTAATACTTATCACACAAACATGAAACATACGTCTAAAGAACGCTTTAAATTTCTACTTTTAAATAAAACAATTCACATTTAAAACAAATATTCTCCTGCAATGTAATCTGTCTGAAACTAAAGAGAAGTACAGTTTCTCCTGTCTCAGCTCATTATCGTTAATTTGTTCACACCCACTTGCAGAGCGCGCTATTCATAAGATAATGTGTTGAGGCCATTTGTAAAATAGATAAACGGCCCCAGGCAAATGCTGTAAACACACAATATTTTTTAGTCAGATTAAGATTCGTCTTGCGCGGCTATGAGGAATAATCCTGGGACATTTACCACAGAAGGGCTGGTTTATTTTCACTTCGAGGAGGAGCAACAGATTCAGCTGAGAAGTGTAAGTGTTTTGTGCTTTGTTCTAATCGCGATATAGAATAACGTTAGTGTCTGTAAACGGACAAATAGCATATCCTACTGTTTAAATGTGAATTATGTTTCTCTCTGTGTGTGTGTGTGTGTGTGTGTGTGTGTGTGTGTGTGTGTGTGTATGTGTGTGTGTGAATGAATGAACGCACAGATACGCACTGTTACAGACGAAATAAAAGAACATTTCTTTGACTAGTTTTGGATAAAGTTTTTCAAATCAAATAAGCATCAAATAAGCTTCAAAATAAAGACATCAAATAAGCTTATGTTTTGTCAATAAACTAATCAACTAAGATGTTTGTTCCAATGCAAGCTATATCAAAATAATGAATCCTCAACTTTGAAATATGTATGATCAAACTAAGACATTTATGGAAAAAGACTATTTTCTTTTCAAGATGTTTCCAACTCTAACTTTGAACTGAAATAAAACCATGTCTATATGGTGAAGGGTGTGTGATAGAAGTGTCCAGAGTATGCACCCTGTATTTTAAAGAAGAACATTTAATTATTTGCGATACATTATTCATTCACAAAGAATTCAGGGACATTATTCATTTCCCTAAAGGTTAGAGTTTTCCTCATTTTTTAAATTAAGGCATTAAGATTTTTTATTCCTCTTCTTAGTCAACTTTAGCATGGGTGTTTTCACTTATTCTAAGCAGTGTGTGTGTGTATATACACTACCGTTCAAAAGTTTGGGGTCAGTGAGAATTTTATTTTTATTTTTTGGAGGAAAGAAATCAATACTTTTATTTATCAAGGAATAATAAATTTGATCGAAAGTGACAGTAAAGACATTTATAATGTTACAAAACTTCCTATTCATCAAAGAATCCTAAAAACAAAACAAAAAAACTGTACAACTGACAGACCAACAACTGTTTCAACATTGATAATAATAATAAATGTTTCTTGAGCATCAAATCCTCATATTATACTGATTTGTGAAGGATCATTTGACACTGAAGACACTGACACTGGTGATGCTGAAAATTCAGCTTTGATCACAGGAATAAATTACACTTTACTATATATTCACACAGAAAACAGCTGATTTACACTGGAATAATATTTAATACTATAACCGATTTTTGTTGTATTTTTAATCAAATAAGCGCAGCCATGGTTAGCAGAAGAGAATTCTTTTAAAAGTATTTAAAATCGTACCGACCCCAAACTTTTGAACGGTAGTGTATATATAATTAAAAAGCAATTTTAACCAGAAACCAGTCCTTTGTTGTGTATCTTTGGATTAAGTTGTGTTGTAAATAAATCCAAACAATCTAAAAGCCAATCTTTTTTTAAATCTCCTCATTCTTTGTGCAAGGCTCCTCATAAGGGCCTGATAGCACCTAATAGGGCCATTATGGGAGGGTCTTTGTCTTTCTCAGGTGTGAAATGCCATACATATTAATGAGAGATCACGCCTCCTCGCATAAAGCTTTCTCAAACAAAACACGTCATACACATTATAAAAGACTTTATTGACTTATCTGAATGAGTAGTCAGGATGATTCTCACATAGTTTTGGAGCAAATATTCTAGACTATGTGATACAATTTTCAAAAGTCTTGTGAATAAATAATCAATATGTGTTTTGTGGCCTTATTTCAGAAACTTTTATTTTTAAGTTTTTCAATAACCATGCATAAATAATATTCTCTCAAAAATACAAACATGTACGTACATGTTGGTCAAATATTATGGTAGCCCCGTTTGTGCTATATAGAGTGAATTTACACCGTTGCCATTAACATGTTTATAAATAACTGAAAAAAGCACAAATGTCAGTGCATGTCAAAACATCCCAAGGGCCTCAAAAAACCCTTGGTCCCCAGAGGGTTAAAACAATGGGGCGGTACTTCCGCCTACGTCCAGCGTGACCTTTCCAACGTGATGACGTAATGCCTGGTGCGTCGCAGACCAGCATAAGAACATCTTGGATGGCATTGGGGTGAGTAAATTATCAGGACATTTTCATTTTGAGGTGAACTAATCCTTTAAAGGGACACTTCACCCATTTGCATTAAGCTTTCCATTGTTAGAAACCCAGTCATACTATTGAATGGTCGTGCAACACTCTCTCATTTTCCCCTGAGACGAGAGAAATCCGCTATTTACCTTTTTCACTTCCTCCTACAATGACGCAAAAATCGTCATTTTACGTCATTGTAGGAGTAAAGGGTAATGCTGCGTTCACACCGGACGCGAATAGCGCGTCAAATTCGCGTCTACCGCGTCTAGTTTGACGCTTGACCACTTTGTGTTAATTCGCGTGTCAAGAGTGAAACTGTCAGATTCGAAATCTGTTGGCGGTCATCTTTTTTATGTTGATCGAGCATTTATCGAGAGAGTCACCGCTCTGTATTTGCTCTGAAAAGCAGAACAGCGGCGTACGGATCATCGTCGCTGTATTTGGGTCCACCGGACCATTCGAAGGCGAACTCAGTTTGGCGAGTTCCGCCATTTCCTCGCTCCAGGAGCAGCGCCTGGATGACGGCCGCTCTCAGCGGTACTTCCGCCTGTCCCGCGCCCAGTTTGATGACCTGTTGTCCCGCATCGGAGCGAGGATCACCCTCGCCCTCACCAACTTAATCTGTCAAATATATATAACAGACCGGACACCGTCGGGTCTAGAATAATTATGTACTAAAGTTGGTTGTCTTTACATTAGAATAATAATATTTCATATAATCTAGAAATGGAATAAAAAGCATTCAATACAAAATGAATATGTCTCATATATTTAAATCAAGTTTTTATGTGATAAAATATTTGCTTTGTTGCTGCATTAGAACAGAATAGAATAGAATAGTCATTTTATTCCTTTTTGTCATATTACAAAATAATGTATTGAGGCATCCAGATACTTCACAACGTGACAGCAAGCAGGCTCCTGATTGGTTAACGCGGCGCGAATTGACGCAGAAGTTCAGATTTTTAAACTCGGGCGGCAGACGCGAATTCGCGTCAAACGCTTGAATGCACAAATAGCACTAACTAAATCATTCGCGCGTAACGCGCCAGACGCTTCATTCGCGCCATTCGCGCGAACTTGACCCGCCCATAGGGGGTTGGACCTAATGTGCTAACAGAGCTATCACAGATCAGTGGGTGGGACTTACCTTGTAGATACTGAAATTAATATCAGCCATCTTGTTTATAAGCTAAGCTAAAAAGCACTGTGGAGATAGGAAGTTACGACAATGACAGAAGAAACTAAACATGATATGGAAGAAGAGGATTTTGAAATTCTGCTGCTCGAATCCGCTGTTCGTGGCTATCTTTACGAGCCGCAATATAGTGAAGAGCAGCTGAGGCTGATGGAGGAACAGGAGGCGGACGAGGAGTCCGGACTGGTTCGAGCTGGGCGGACTGCTGGTGCCTGTGCTCTCGCTGTGCGCTACGGACACAGATAGAGTCCGTCTGCTGCAGAGAATTTCAACGATAGCAATTTCTCCTGGACGAAATCTCTGAATCAGACGAGCACACGGACGTTTGTGTTGTGATGTGAACCATCCTAGTGTCGCACCGCATATGTTCTGACTGAACATCCAGGTATCATGCAATAATTCACCATATAGAAAGAAATACAAACGAGGAGTAATCCACTAATGAGTTTGCCAATGTAACGGGGTTCGTTGTTGTGGGAAGAAGGAGGCGGGAATCGGCGAACATTTAAACATTTTAATAGTAAAATAAACGCATACAAAAGTATAAGCTAGCTGGCCACACACAACAGAAACAAAACATAAAATCAGGCCTGTTCCTTTTGTGCTTCCGCTCCTCCGTGAGAGATATGAGACCGCTGCACAGGTGTCATTCATTATCACTCGCGCCGTCCACTCACGTCCCTCGCCCTGCTCGCCACAGCCAACTAACTAGACATTTTGTGTGAAATGAATTTCAAACTCTTTTGGCAGCTAGCCTTGTAGACGGAAGAGTGATTTCTCTGTTTGCGCTGTTCTGGATTAGTGGGAGTGGCTTGCGGAGATGTGCAATGTGGTGCATTGTGGGAGTTGTTGTCTTACATACAAATGCGCCCTAAAGTTATTTTCTGTCTTTTCTCGGTCAAGAGGGCACCAAATTAAAACTTTATTTTACATTTCGACTACATATATGACCCACTTTCAATAAAGATTAATGTTGAAATGGGTGGAATGACCCTTTAAGCCTTGTCTGTGAAACCGGGGGAATGTGTGTGAAGGGACACGCATAGTAGTTTATAAAAAAAAAAAGAAAAGAAAAAAGTATATCATATTACATTTAAAGCACCACTTTGATTACTTAAAAATTCAAAGTTTTCAATGTTGTTTATGTGTCTATGTGGTGTTTTTAATATGCTTTAAGACAAACCACGTGTAAATTCATAAGTCGACAGCATTGCTGAGTATTTTCTCCCAAAGACAGTCTCAAAAACACGGGTTGAAATCGCTGGTGTTTCTGACGTCACAAACGACCTTGTAACCAATCAGATCAACGTGTGATCGTCAACCAGTGGATCTCTGAGCTGAGTGAGTGAGTGGAGGCGGGGCTCATTTGCATATTCATAGAACCGTGTATACTAAATGAGGCAAGAGAGTTACATTCAAGCTATTTTAAGGCATGAAGAATTTTTTTTCAAAGAAAAAAACTTAAGTCATTTTGGTGATCAACGATGAGTTTGAAGGGATAAAATGATTGACTACAAAACTTTATAGCATTTAAACTGCAGTTTTTAAATCAAAATGGGTTGCATTTTTTATAGTGTGTGGTAAATAGGCTCTAGTAGTGTATAGACAGGTAAATGATATTGATATTTGCGCAGTATGTAATCATTAGAGTGTTAGTGTACCTCCACTCTGCTTTATTCTGCAGGAACGTGTTGCACTCATCCGGTAACTGACTGTCGTTCCACATGGACTCCAGGTTGGACAAGATGTGTTTGAACAGCGGCCTGTCCTACAACACAATCACAACATCCGCATTTAAAATTCAGATCTGATCAATAAACAACACTACACCAATATCTCACAAGCACTCCCTAGTGAAAAAGACTTTAGCTTAACTTTAAAAAGAGCACTTAATATGGAAATAATATACTTGTGTGCACTGCATGTAATGTTTTCGGACACTTAATTGAAAGTCAATTGTAATAAAATTTCTATTAAAAGCAACTTGAAGAGTTTTTTGGCCCACTCAAGTACATTTTTATGTGTAATTTCATAGGTACTCCTATTGTCTTTGATATATGGTTAAAGTGTAGAGTTGAATGCATGATAAGCATTTATGGTCAAATAAAATATAATTGAATGCCATTTCTATATTGAAGCTTGTACGCCGTGTATTTAAATATATTTGTGATTACACATTTGTAATGATGAAGTTGCAATTTATTACTTTTAAATTATCTTTAAATGTAATACTGAATGACACACTACAGATACAATTATAATCAAGTCCTTTACATGTGTTTTAGTGTGTTAGATTATTAAAACAATGATTTTGTACTCTAAAGTGAAACTTTTAATTTGACTATTACAAAGTGAATTTATAAACGTACTTAAGTGTGTTAAGAAACAGGCATGAAAATGTCTAACTTTTTATTTAATTAATATATTATCTGCAAGTACCGTTTCTTAAAAAAAATGACTTTAAAGATTTTGAAGTACACTACAAGTGCACATTCAATACAATTAAGTGCACTTCTTTTTCAGCGCCAGCCAACATGAGTTTATGAAGCTCACTTAAATGAGTGTGAGCGTTCAGAGGAGATGTGCGATCTGATGTGCGAGTGAAACTGAGAGGGGAAAACACAAGCCCTGACATGAGGCAGATCAAATGAACTTTGATTGGATGAATTAAAAATGTCAGGATAAGAGACAGTCGTATATTAATAAAGACAGCGGTTATTAATATCCTAACCAAACAGCATGTCTTATCTATTATTCATGCATTAATGCATTGCACTTTAACGTGGAGCAAATACCAATCTACTTAAGCACTGCATAATTACTGTATTAGTAGTATAATGCAACATATTGCGAATGCTCTCCAATGTATGTCATTATCAAGGTTTACTGTATGATTGCTATGCAGTGTCAAAACCATAACAATTTATACTGTATTTGCTAAATAAGATCTCACAGGATAATCACACTGTAAAAGAGTTGATCCACCTGTCTCATGCCGTTCCAAACCTGTATGACTGGGTTTGGTCTGTGGTCACGATCTACTATGTGACCTAATTTACATTTCGAGGTAAACATGCATGCATTTTAGTTTTTTTTTACTTACTTTTGGTTCCGTCACCCAGCAGCTTCTCATCAGACAGGCGAAACTGGCTGGGCAGCAACTGGGAATCGTCAACCTCTGCACAACACACACGACACATGTCAAAACCTGCTGAACACACCTCATCAGTGACACAGCCAATCAGAGTCTCCCGTCACCTCGTTCTTCTCCACCACCAGCCAGGCCACCTGCAGACCCTCCAGACCTTTGAAGGGAATTTCACGCGTCAACATCTCCCACAGGACCTGAAAGAAACCTGCTTATAATTCACAGCTATCAGAAAAAGATGCCAACACAACCAGTGAATCCACCAACTGATTACACAACTGATACAGCCAAATTGATTAGTTTTAAATAAATTTTATGTAATATTTTGGTTAAATATTTATTTAATATTAATACAAATATTTATTTTCCCACAGATCATTTTCAAAAATACATTGTAAGTCATTGGGATGTGCTGGAGGAGACTTTACAGAGTGCTGGACGCTTGCATTGTCCTCTTGATGGAAATGACATCACAACATTTATTTCCATCACGATTCTGAGATAACAACCAGCTGGATGTTCATTATCCCTTACATATAACCCCGATTGTGTTTGGCTGAAAGAAGAAAGTAATATACACCTAGAATGGCTTGAGAGCGAGTAAATTATGGGATTATTTCCATTTTTGGGTGAAATAACTCTTTAGGGTCTGGACTCAGAGGTGCCGATTCATGTGTGAAAATGATTCTTCATGCTCATCACAACCATTCTTACACAATCTGAGCCTGATTTATCCTGACATGGTCATCCTGGAATATGTTCATGATGTTCTTCCTACATGGCTGTTTAAGAAATGAAAAGCTATACACTCCATCAATTAGTGCTAGAAGAACTGTTGCGAAACATGCAACATATTAATCACTGCAATAATGACCCAATCATAGACTCTTAAGCATTTGCCTATATGTGTATGTTCTGAGTTTGGTGAATATATCTTGTTACAGCCATTTTAGTAAAAAAGGCTCCGCACACTTTAAACATTTTGGCTTCCCTTTACAACCGTGAATCGATATTTCAACTTTTTTTGATAATTATTGATATATCAGACTCCAGAGAGTATGTCTGCACTGGTTTGGTTCCGATTGGACGAAAAACATAGGACTAGTTTGCAAAAATATATATATTTTGTCCGTCTTGGTGTAAGGCACTTGAGTCTACTTATGAGCGGTTTCATATATTTGATCGCTGTAGCGCCCCCTATTGGCCGATTAGGCTGATTTGGAGTCAATACCTCCCCAAATTGAGATCAACCATCTTGCCAAGTTTCAAGTCTCTAGGCCTTACGGTTTGGTCTGCACGATCAGTTTTACAGCAGAAGAATAATAGTAGTGATTGGCAAAGCCTTTTCACTTTTTTCAGTGCAAGTCGCTAGAGGCACCAGCGCTGACGTTCACACACTCACCACTCCGTAAGAGTAAGTGTCACAGGTCTCAGACACAGGGAAGCTCTGGATGACTTCAGGGGCCATCCAGGGAAATGTGCCCACCAGAGACATGTGGGTGGTGTGAGAGTGAAACTTAGACGCCCCAAAATCACAGATCTGAGGAAACGGAGAGTTCAGATAATAAAAATAAAGTTAATCAGTAGACTTTTTTTCATGCAGAACTATAGAGAACTTGATTCTGTTTGTATGAATAGACAGTCATCATGTACCTTGGGAACTGAATCTGCTGTCAACACAACTGAAAAGAAACACAAGGTCTTCAGATCATAGAGACAGACAGTATTCAAGCACTCCTGAACTCAAATAAATATTTATATAGCGTTTATTTCACAAAGTTACAAACCATTTCGGGACTTGAGGTCTCTGTGAATGACAGTAAACGGGGCCTCAGCGTGCAGATAGTGTATGCCTATGAGAGAAAACACAACATACAAGCAAACAAATTGTGAAAGACTAGAATTTGATTTTGTTATTAGTCAATAGGGGCTTTCGCACAAGAGGAACCTTTTCATAGTTCCTAGAACTAATGGTGGAAGTACCCGCTTTGTGCAGTGTTTGCACCACAGGAACTGGGAACGATTTTAGTTCTAGGAACTTCAAATTTCCAACTGGGAAACCAGGAAAATGGCCCTATGAGAACATTTAGCAACTGGTGGCTAGTTCCTATAACTAAGTTCCTATAACTACCCGGTGCGAAAGGGGCTATTATTATACTGAAGGTCCTTGAAGAAGTATATGAGTCAAAATAACAACATCTGTTGCTTCTCCCAATTCTCTGTGTGTATAAACAAACAGGAAATGTGTTTACAGTACTGCGATTATAATGGAGGCCTAGAGGGGTTCATCGCAGAAATCTGAAGCTTGTATTGTTGTTAAAGTGCTCACACTCCCGTCAAAAGTTTGGAGTTATTAGGTTTTATTAAAGCTTTTGAATGAAGTCTTTTCTGCTCACCAAAGCTGTATCAAAAATACTGTAAAAACTTAATATTTTAAACATTATTACAATTTTAAAGAAATGTTTTCTATTGTAATATAGTTAAAAACATAATTTATTCCCTTGATGCTAAAGCTGAATTTCCAGCATCATTACTCCAGTCTTCAGTGTCACAGCCAATTCAGCTTTGCATCAAATTACAGGATTAAATTAGTTAGGCAGGAATACATAAAAAAAAAATTATATATTAATTGCGATTAATATATTAAAACAGTTATTTTAAATTGTAATTATATTTCACATTATTACTGTTTGCTTCTGCATTTTTTATCAAATAAATGCAATATTGGAAAGCATAAGAGACTACTTGCAAAAACACGTATGATGTAATGTGTTCATATGACGTAACGTAATAGTGCGAGAAAAGACCGCCTCTGCAGAATCAAATCAATGCAAACTTCTACATCATCACGTCTTTGGCCCCGCCCACTCGCACGAAGGAGTGTAGAGAGATACATCATCAATGGACTAGAAATAACATTACTTTTCCAAAGGATCCTGATTCTAGGAAAGTTATTTATTTTCAACTATCTTAATGTCTCAGGAGAGCATTATTTGTTTGTTCTGTACATTTCACCGTTGATTCTTTGGTCAATCAGTCGCATTTCGGCGCAGGCTTTGCAAACAGACTTTTATTGTAAGATATGGACCTGTCAGTAATGCCACAACATTTAAGTAACCGTGTAAATTATAATGCCTGATCTGCAATAAGTGATTTCTGATATGATTTATGTACAGTCAGCTGTTATTTGTCTCAAAATTGTGTACTGCTGTTTATGCATCTGTTAATCAGCCGAACAATCAACTTCACATTGTTTCTTTTAGTAGCATGAAAATAATCTGTTATTTCAATTGTAATTTAATGATATACAGAAATCGATCAAAGACCCCTCCCTTTATAATCGCTGAAGCTGTCGATCACTGTTTATCAGTGACTGAGGCCAAGTTTACAGCTGGTATGAAGATGTGTTTTGGTCGATCGGATCACAAGTGGACGACCCTAAATACAGGAGTAAACGGGTCTAAAACGTTTGAGCTTGTCCACTTTCAACCATTTCCAGAGGTAGTCAAAAACAAATTCGACCGGATTGCTTTCGTAGTGTAAACACTCATGTGATCAAATGTGTTCAAACAGCCACAAAAGACCGTCTACTCTCCGTCTACTGACCTAATGATGAACTAATCAGTGACATTATAAGAAGAGCTCTAGCCAGACGGGGTTTAAACTTTGTCGGCGGGAGACCCAAGTTTGGCTTGAAGATGAAAAATTTTGTCCATTAGATGGAAAGATCTGAAAAAGCCCATACATTTACCCTCCCACAGACCCTCCCCTTGAAGAAATCAGGACATAAGTGGTTGAAAGTGGACAAAAGAGACGGATTAAAAGAAACACCAGGTGTGAACGGGAATGTGTCTCTCGTCTACTTGTGATCAGATCGACCAAAACGCATCTTAATACCAGGTGTAAATAGGGCCTAAGTTCTTGGGGGATGAGGGATGCTGGGAAGTGTAGTGCGGTAGAGGTGTCAGAGCTGGTGTGGTGACTGGATACGTGACAGTACCTCCCCCTCCCGGAAGGCGCGACCTCGTGCCGTAGATGGACGAAACTGCTGAGGGAAGAGGATGAGGGGCAGGTGAAGGGTTGGAAGGAGTGGCGAAGGGCTGGAGAAGGCAGGCGTAATACAAGGAGTCTACGAGGGCGGGCTAACGAGCCTGGAGGCTAACGAGGACGTGGTTAGGAGGGTCCAGAGGCCTCCAGGACGGAGCCTTCCGTTCGGGCGGTCAGGGCGGAGTCTGCAGTTTGGGAGGCAAGGGCGGATCAGCCATTGTGGCCTTTCCATTAGACTCAGGTTTGACCACTCTGGCCAGGGACCCATAGCCCCCACCCCACCCCACCCCCAAATATCTATGGGCTTGCACTCAGGCCCAGGAACAGATACAGGCTCAGGAACAGATTCAGGGACAGGTCTAGGAACAGAAACAGTTATTTGAGCAGGAACAGGTCGAGGAACAGGAACAGTTCTTTGAGCAGAAACAGGTCAAGGAACAGGAACAGGTCTTGGGACAGGTTCTGATGTGGCAGCGGCCATCCTGGCTGAGGGCTCAGGTGGTGACCATATTTGCAGAGGGGCCAGACAGTGAGGCGGTTGCCATCTTTGGCGAGGGCTCAGGATGCGTGACGTGAACAGTCTCTGTGCTTTCTCTCATGAGAACGGGCTCAGGCATGGCGGTGACGTCGACGGGACGAGACTCTGGAAGGGCGGTGACCTCGACGAGACAAGACTCTGGAAGGGCGGTGACCTCAACGAGACGAGACTCTGGAAGGGCGGTGACCTCAACGAGACGAGACTCTGGAAGGGCGGTGACCTCAACGAGACGAGACTCTGGAAGGGCGGTGACCTCAACGAGACGAGACTCTGGAAGGGCGGAGACCTCGACGAGAAGAGACTCTGGAAGGGTGGTGACCTCGACGAGACGAGACTCTGGAAGGGCGGAGACCTCGACGAGACGAGACTCTGGAAGGGCGGTGACCTTGACGAGACGAGACTCTGGAAGGGCGGTGACCTCGACGGGACGAGACTCTGGAAGGGCGGAGACCTCGACGAGACGAGACTCTGGAAGGGCGGAGACCTCGACGAGACGAGACTCTGGAAGGGCGGTGACCTCGACGAGACGAGACTCTGGAAGGGCGGTGACCTCGACGAGACGAGACTCTGGAAGGGCGGTGACCTCGACAGGACGAGACTCTGGAAGGGCGGTGACCTCGACGAGACTCTGGAAGGGCGGAGACCTCGACGGGAAGAGACTCTGGAAGGGCGGTGACCTCGATGAGACGAGACTCTGGAAGGGCGGAGACCTCGACGGGAAAAGACTCTGGAAGGGCGGAGACCTCGACGGGACGAGACTCTGGAAGGGCGGTGACCTCGACGAGACGAGACTCTGGAAGGGCGGTGACCTCGACAGGACGAGACTCTGGAAGGGCGGTGACCTCGACGAGAGGAGACTCTGGAAGGGCGGAGACCTCGACGGGACGAGACTCTGGAAGGGCGGTGACCTCGACGAGACGAGACTCTGGAAGGGCGGTGACCTCGACGAGACGAGACTCTGGAAGTGTGGTGACCTCGACAGGACGAGACACTGGAAGGGCGGTGACCTCGACGAGACCTCGACGGGACGAGACTCTGGAAGGGCGGTGACCTCGACGAGACTCTGGAAGGGCGGAGACCTCGACGGGAAGAGACTCTGGAAGGGCGGTGACCTCGATGAGACGAGACTCTGTAAAGGCGGAGACCTCGACGGGAAGAGACTCTGGAAGGGCGGAGACCTCGACGGGACGAGACTCTGGAAGGGCGGTGACCTCGACGAGACGAGACTCTGGAAGGGCGGTGACCTCGACGAGACGAGACTCTGGAAGTGTGGTGATGTTATCATCAGCCTCACCCACGGTGAAGACTGGGCCGCTCAACAACAGCACATGATCCAGGTATTGTGCGAATGAACCTGGTTTTGCGGCTGAAGCTGGCTAGTGCAGAGGATCGTCCAGTCCAAGCCCGAACACGTTCTTTAGGACGTCATCTGTCCAGTTGACCTGGTGTGAAATTTCTAGGAACTCTTTCAATCGGGCAGCCATCCTGGAAACAGTTTATCAGATGATCGGTTGGGTTTTGATGGATGCGGGAAACACCCATACTTTAAGTTTAGGGTCTGGTCTTCTGTCATGAAACAGAAGGATTCACACAGGTAAAGAAATCAACAGGTTTATTTGCAGAAGTAAGTGATCGCAACGATGGAAGCAGGTGAGTAACTGATGAATATAGTGTTCAGGATGAGTAATGGTCTTATCTGTTGCAGGTTCTGAAATGGAGATCGAGGCACATGACTGAAGACGGATGAAGGAAGCAGATGACTGAAGACAAATCGTTCTGGTAAGTATCGTGCAGGTAAGGAGTCAGGTAAGTGTTCTTTGAGGGAATGACGAGACCAGACCATGGTGTGCAGGAGAAGTGTCTCTTTATAGGGACTGCTGATGATGAGGTGCAGATGCTGATGTAATTAGTAAGGCTGAGCAATTTTATCGATTCTGCGATATAAATCGATATTTTTTTCTCCAAGAAAGTATCGATTTTTAAGCCGCGAGTATCGATACATAAGTCCCATTCAAATCCCCGTGTTTAACTTAGATCGTCATGGCGCCGTTCACATATCGTGTCTTTTGCGCACTCAAGTTCGTTATTTCAAATGTAGGCGCGCGGCAAGCACACTCATAATTGAAGCGACGCGCTCATTTTTCCCAGGGGCAGCGAGATGAAAACGCCTCAACTTTTCAGAATGCCGCAAGCGCACCGCAGTTCATGAGACAAGAACCAACCATCAGCTTCACCCTTTCCGTAATAACATTGAAAGCTCGGTCAACATGAAGGACGGGGGTGCACCCAAACACTACGGGTGTTTTTCTCTTCTCCGTAAATAAATCTTGTAACTTAGCAGAGCCACAGCAAGCGTTTTTCGGTGGTGGAAATCTATTAGCTACTAAAACTTCTTTGTCGTTGTGGAGAGCGCAGTGCATGGTTGCTTAGCAACGACAGACATCACGGGAAAATCGGACCGAATTTTACTATTAATAATAAAAGATAAGCTAATGTGCATTGTAAATGTCAGTAATTTATATTTTTTGACTCATTCTTTTGTAGCAACATTGAGAATGGACCAAACACGAGGGAAGCGTTCGTACATAATCAAACACAAGGGGCTGCATATTCCAAATTATCCCTGAGGCTATGAGCCAAGAAGACCTTTTGTTGCTTAACTAAAGGAAGAATGTTGTCAATGTTTTATAATCTGGCAAGAACAGATCTGTTCAGAAATGGTGAAGCAAGACATCACCTGACCCCTGCGACTAAACAGACTGAACCATTCAGCGTCCCGAGCTAGTTTTCCCCTCATCAATTATATCCTTAAGGCTGAAAAAGTGGACTTGCATACAAAATACCCTTTGTCTTGAAGACAGCCATTTGCGAAACTAAACTCTCACGTGGTACACACCACGGATGTGACAGATGCGGACCATAAGGATACCCACACACACACACACATAAGGACTTTCTTACATATCAAAATCCATAAAACTCTTCCCAGGACAATTCTCGATGGACTTTGATTATATGTTGTTTCTACAATATATGTGTGTGTCTCTCATATGCTTAAATGCCATACAATTCATATTTGTTATAAATATTAGAGATACTGGAATGAAAGTGTCGTGTTTCCTATCATTATGCTCGTATGTGTTTCATTCAAAAGATGGCGTGATTGAAATCTGCGTAAAAATGTTTATGTTCTTAAAATGGAAATTATGTCTAAACTGAATCCTCTTGTTTCGAGCTGATGAGTAAGCAGACCACAGAGAACACATGATTCGCGATGAGAGAAGGGGGGGGGGATAGAATAGACCCCCCTTTCAAATAACCATATAGTATCTTATTGTCCGAATTCCAAATTCCTCCAGGAGGCGGGACAAAACATTGGACTTTAAAACCTTAGACCCGAAAACAGAAACTCTCTCTCTGAAGTCTCTCTGAAGGCTCTCTGAACGCTCTCTGAACTCTCTTGTGATCCTCTCTCTTGTGATGCCCGACGATGGTTATAACCATGTAGACGCAGAGACAAATGACCCAAATCAAGATATGGGTTAAAACAGATTTAATTGAAGCCATCTCGTCTCACTTTTCTTTCTTTTCTTAGTTTCTTTCTTTTCCGTTAAAAGTCTCGGTTCTAAGTTAAGTGTTGCTGCAAAGTTTCGTTTTAACGTTTCAACTGCAAAACCAGCTTTCAACTTCAAAGACTTTCATTCATCCGCGCCAACACACCACGTGACTGGCTGTCCAAAGTCTATCCAGGCACACGAGAAGATCAGCCAAGCAACGGACCGGGAAACCCCCTTTACGACAAAAAGGAGAATCCCCAAAGCAACGCAAAGGACAAGCAAGTAACGCCTCCAGACTCTTAACTGGTGTTTAATATAAAATTGAATCACCCGCCTAAGAAACGATAAAAGGGTGAAATTAATTATTGATGCTTCGTTCAGGTTGTGTCTTATAAGTGCATAGAAACTTGGGATCTCACCATCTAACTCCTAAAACTCATTCTTCCTCACTCTCTGTCTTTCTTCAACTTGTATGAATGCGTGTGCGTGTGTTTGTGTTAGATATTTGTTTTGTGTGTTAGTCATAGGCTTATAATCAATAAAGTATTGTTTGTATTTGAAAAGAGAAGCATTACTTGTGATATGTGCTTACCGATTTATTGTCTTGAACTTCGATCTAAGTTACCTATGCTTTGACCCTTGATTTATTTCTTAATTTAGCTGTTAGTTGGGAATTAGTCTTTCTTGGCCAAGAAGATATTATATTTCCTAGAATTAATAATTGTTTATGCTTTCCGTTCATTGGATGAACTGATAAACTGATCATACTATTGATTTTGCTACAGTAAATTCTGAAAATAATTCAATTATTAATTATTGATCATAATCCGTTATGAATAATAATTAATTATACTTATACGTGCGTACAATCGCTACATTATTTTATGGTGGAGAATGCGGGCAGTTTAACCTAAATTGTAAGCATATACGAAGTAATTTTTCGTTTCATTTTGTGCGGATGAGAGATCCGAACCTACGAAAGTCTGTGTGTGACGGATGGAGAGCGCGCAGCGCGCGCCCTGTTTGAATGAATCTGCTGCTTGAGAGACGCACCCCAGAAAGAGCTGTTAATCTGTCTGCCTCCATATATGTTATTTTTTCAACTGCAGTAAAATAACCCAAGATATAAAATATCACACAACAATAAGGTGAGAATTGAGCGTGTTCCTCAATTTCTGAAATACCTTGATTAGCCTATAGCTTACTGACGTCTGCGTGTTCCAGCGTCTGTCAAAGCTATACATGTGTGTGTATCAGCCAGAGAGCTTAACACAATTATACTGCAGTAATTAAAATAACTATATAAGAACGAATATTCTCCTCACAGAGCGATGAGCGTTTTCCTCATCTAACGTTATATATTTTTTTTCCGATTCACAGTGCGTGTTCCACTGCGGTCCGTGATAAACATAATAGAAGCATTATATTTATCTGATTGTCAATGCGTGTTCCATTGCAATCCTAGTAATAAACAGCTGTTTGTCTATGTTTGCTTGTATGTTTGCGCCTGTTCAATGAATTCTCGGGTAAACACTGCGTGTGTCCGAATGTAATTGAATAAGAGTCATTTTAAAATTGTGTTCAAGTAAAGCTTGACGTGGAACTTAACCAACAGTTAACGTTAAGAACCCTGTTGTTCGTGTGCTCAGATAAACTTGCACAGAGACGATCCGCCGAGGTCGCCATCGTTCCATCTATTATAACGCAAAGCTGTCGCTTGCTTAAAGTTAATATCACTTTTAACAAATTAAGTGAAGCCCCACATCGTAAAACCAGCTAAAGCTACGAGTGGTGTATTTTTGTACAGTTTGAAATGCGCCGACATTTCCCGTAATATGATCGACTGTTACTGTACATGCATATTCTATGAACATTGTTGAAATGCGCCGACATTTCATGTAACACGCGTAACTGTTTCCTAACTGTTGCAATTCACATGTTTACCCACTAGCGTTCGTTTCGTTGCCATAGTTGCGATCGTGACACAGAAGTCTTAACCAACGCTTCCGGGGGAACTCTGACCTCTCGCATGATCAGAGCCACAGTGTAAACAAACCCTTTTGGTGGCTAAGCTAGCTAGCCCTTTGCCAAGCTAACCAAAGCAGTTGTTTACAGTGAGGCCTATATGCTAACGCCTTTAGCATTATTTACGGTTATCAGTAGTATTAACCTCAATGGTTAAATAGTGTCTGTTTGAACAACGTTAAAGTGATTTAACCATTTAAACACCTTGACTTTCCACCTGTTGGTCTTTTCTTCTTTCTTATTTACCTTTCCCATATCTCACTTAACCCATATTTTCCTTGAAAAGGAAGTCGTTTGCAATTATTAATTCCTTTACCTGCATTTTACTTGCAAAAGAAAATACTGGTTTATGATTATTAATTGTCAAATTCAAATTTAATTTTTTTTAGGGAATTATTAAATTTAAATTCTATTTTTCTTAACAGGTAATTTCTAACGATTTCTCGATTTATTTTTAATAAATCTAATTTCATAATTTCTAAATTTCTCTTTTAGATCTAATCACAGGCGAATAAGTCTTAAACTTTGAAAGTTAAGAACTTATTCCACCAACATTTCCCCTATTACAAAATATTGTTAGACTCATACTTGCTTCTTATTGTTATTGCGTTGTATCCTCCTTTTCTCATTTATTTCAGTTGTGGTTATAAACTTAACCATTCTATTTTACTTATTCATTTACCCCTTTATTTAATTTCCCTTTCTTATTTTGTCCACTATCATTATTACTTTCTTTCATCTTCATTACCTCTTCCTTTTTGCTTGGAAGTGACACACCTGAGCCTCAATAGGAGACATTGGTATCTCACTACGAGTTTCAAATAAATCAGAGATAACCCTCTCTTACAAAAGTTTATTTGTGAATGTTTAGTTGTTTGGCAACTGTCAATTCTATACTCGTAGTTCGACAAAGGCTCCAGCCATTTGTGGATCCAATCTCCTTCCCTCCTTCCCTTCTCACATCTTTCCGGTGCTGTCCTGCTTTATTCCATCCCATTCTTCGCACTTGTAGGGAACACACCTGAGAGAACCATCAATCGATTCAAAAGAAAGAGAAAGACAATCTTTCCAAAGAAATCATTAGGTATTTGATTTTTAATCAAACCCTCTCTGTTCTCCGTACTCTCCCTGCATCTGTGTACGCAATTTACAATTTGACATCTCATCCAAGATCAATTAACAGAGACAAGTGTTGAGCAACCGTCGCCTTCAAAGCATCCCTGCTGTAAGCGGCCCAACTGATGGTGTGTGGTGTCAATCCTGTCAAACTCAGAAAAGAGGTATCAGCATTATTATTGTATTATTTTTCGTTGTAAATATAAACAATAATATTGTTTACCTTCCTGGAAACAGATTCTCTTTGATAGGAAGCATTTACGAGATAAATAATATTTCCCTTAGTTAAGAATTTTCTTTCTTGTTTTTTTTTTCTCTCATTGAAATTGGTTAACTTTTCTCTCTTTTTCCCATACTCAGTTGAGTGACGACGTCCTCACACCACGAGTTGAAACCGGCGTTTCATTGATAGAAAATATTTATAAAAAATATTTCTCCCATTGAAAAAAAAAAAGGGGTTTCTTTCCACTGAGATTTGTTTTAACTTTTTTCTCTTTCTTTCCTTTACTCAGTTGAGTGACGAAGTCTTCACATCACTAGACTACCTGTCTACACTTAGACCAACACTTAGTCATTACGACACTTCACTATTGGTGTACCGTCACTGAAACGACACTTAGCTGTTCAACCACATATAGGCTTACATTCCACACAGGTCTGTGTCAGTCTCTTCACCCCAGCGTACCAACATGTCATGGACAACGAACCCCACTGCCCAAAGGGACGACGTGGACACCTGGCTCAGAGGCATTACAGACTGCCTCACACCAAAGACAATTGAACTGTTATTATTTTTAATAATAATCATAATTCTGAGAAGATTCCTGACACATGATTCAAGCCAGAACCACAACCACGTGGAACTAACCAAAATAACCTGTTCCTTAAGCAATGCCTTCACAGCCCAGCTGAAACTAAGCGACAAGCACATCACCCACCTCCAAGAGGAGCTGACACGTGCCCAGAGCCGCATAGACAAGCTGGAAGTGAAAGTCCAGGACAACTTCAAGTGTCAGACCACTGAGTTCCTAAGAGAGCTGATGCACACTCAACACTGCACAGACCAGCTCAAAGCGAAAGCTCAAGACAAACTCAAAGTGCCTTACGAAGCGGAGCAAGAAACAAAGAAACAAGTTGACAAGCTCCAAGAAGCCCTTGCAGTCACTGAACGTGACAAACTAGAATTAAAGACTGTCCAAAAGCACCTGGTAAACCAACTCCAGTCTGCTGAACATCAGCTAGAGAAAGCCAAAGCTGACATTAAAGATAAGAACTCTGAAATTAATGCTCTGAAAGACCACCTGGAAAGGTGCAGCGCTGAAATGGACCATCTGACCCAACAGCGAGATGACGCCAACGACGAGCTCTACGCGGTCAGAGATGAACTCCAGCACATTTTCCAACAGAAACCAGAGCCAAGAAGGGAGAGACCTCCCTCAGCATCACCCCTGCTGAGCAGAACAGAGTCCTCCATCCAAGAACTGGCATACAGTGAAATAAGTGAATGGCCACAACCAAAAACGTCACAGGCCTTCACCCCAGAACTCTTCCCTGCTAACAAACGAAGAGAGCTCACCCAGGCAGACTCCAAAGCTGCACAGGGGATGACCTTTAAAGATCTCAACCAGCTGGTGAAGAATATCACTCAGTTCAACCCGAACTCCACAGAGGGTCCCGACATCCAGACCTACATCAGAGATATCAACTTCCACCTAGAGGTGAGACCACATATGACTGACAGAGACAGATTCTACCTCCTCAGATCCACATCCAGTCCAGAGGTACGAAGCTTCCTAGACAGACAACCTGCTCATGTCAAGTCAAACTACCAGCTGCTATGTGAGACACTGATTAAAGAATTCACAGGCCCAGAGTCGGAACACGGTGTGTTAATCGCTATGGAAACCAAACAAGGTCGACAAGAGACTCCCCAAGCCTACTACCACCGCTTTCGACAAGCCTACTTAGGTGCACATAACAAACCTGAACTTGAAGAGGATGTGAACTTCAAAACCCTCTTCCTGAGAAACCTGCACCCCGGATTGAGTCATCATCTTGGCATCATGGCCTGTCCAGGCACAATGACAATTCAACAGCTACGTGACCTGACACACAAGGCCTACATCAAACAAAAGATGAACTCAAAGAAAGGTTTGAAAACATCCACAGTGTCAAACTCCATCAGCCAAGACACAAGCCTTGCACTGGAAGACACCCAGTGGCATGACAATACCACAGTCCTTCGTAAGGAGCACAGAGAACGTGACTCCCATGCTGATGACACCTACCACACTAACCGCATGGAAATGCCATGGGACCAGCCACGCTTCTCAAGTAACCCACAAGAAGGAAACCACTGGAAACCTAACTGGACATCCAAAGGCCATCAACCAAGGCATCCAAAAGCACTCCATGTGGGTACTCAACAACGAAACCCACCTTGGCACCACACAGTTAAACACAGCACTGAGTATGCCCAAGAACCAGACAGTTTACCCTCAGAAGACATGGAGCAACTAATGAGGCAACTGAAAGTTTTCATCGGAAATGAGGTAGCCATGGATGACGAACAGGATGGCGATGGAACGGAAGACCACCGTTTCATCTGATACACCTTCATAACAAACTTGACGACCACTTGCTCTACAACAACACAGAACAAAGTGGCCTCTCACAGTCAACCACTGACAAACATCCAGAGGTACCAGAAAACATCATCCTGGCTACCCATCACTCATAAAGAAACCACCAAACAAGCTCCAAACTCAAGAACCACGTGTGTGCTACAGCAACAACAGTATGCACAGAAGGTCAGAAAGTCTGTCACAACCAGAAGGCAGCATCGGAGGAATGCAACAACGGAGACCAAGTTTCGCACTACATCTTCACACATCCGTGCCAAACTACCTCCCAATGTCTGCCAGAGAACTTCCTGCCTTACTGGATTGACCCCCAGCAGCTCACAGAAGAGCCCTTTTCCAAGGCAAAGATGCAACAAGCTCATCAAAGCTAAGCCATCAAGCAAAGGGGGGGAGCAAAACAGACTGAGACAGATCTGACCATACATACATGCATACATGCACTACACGACACCCCTAACATACTCACTTACATACAGAAGTTAACCACCTCTACCGTGCAAAACATTCAACAAATATGTTTTCCCCCACAGGTAGAAACTAACTTCAGAAACTAGCTTAACAACTTAGCTACACTTACCATAGGAAACATGGTAACTACCCATCCAACAAGTACACCTGAGAACACCTCTCACTACATCATGATACCTGACACCTTAGCTGCGCAACCGTAGTTATAAATCATATCAGGAACACTCAACTGCTTTGTTTTGTTTTACTTCTTCCTTCCTTTCCTTCTTTTATTAGGTAAAATGCCTGTCCACCCCATAAGGGTCAAGGTCACAATAATAGGATTGACACACCACTCCTACATTTGTAAGTCACCTTAAAACGAATGTGAGCCAGAGAACTCCCTGCATCATTCGTATCACAAATTGAAAGGCAAATTGGTCTAAACCTAGAACAATTTAGAAGAGAATAAAACAAACAAATCAAATTTAGTCACAAAGTTGATCAATCACCGTACCAAAACAAAATAGAATAACGGTCCTAAAATTGAACTAAACTTTATTCAACGTGATTGACTATTGTGAGAGAGTGAACCTGTTTAGGCCTAGATAATCTAATGCCCTGCACCAGTAAAGTGACCAGTCATGGAGGTGTTGTCTTGTTGTTTGCTGTGTGTGTTTGCTTCCTCTACCCGTTTCTCCAGCGTTCAATGATGTCTTCTCCTCAACCCATCATCGACCGAAGGGGGGATATGTAGCAACATTGAGAATGGACCAAACACGAGGGAAGCGTTCGTACATAATCAAACACAAGGGGCTGCATATTCCAAATTATCCCTGAGGCTATGAGCCAAGAAGACCTTTTGTTGCTTAACTAAAGGAAGAATGTTGTCAATGTTTTATAATCTGGCAAGAACAGATCTGTTCAGAAATGGTGAAGCAAGACATCACCTGACCCCTGCGACTAAACAGACTGAACCATTCAGCGTCCCGAGCTAGTTTTCCCCTCATCAATTATATCCTTAAGGCTGAAAAAGTGGACTTGCATACAAAATACCCTTTGTCTTGAAGACAGCCATTTGCGAAACTAAACTCTCACGTGGTACACACCACGGATGTGACAGATGCGGACCATAAGGATACCCACACACACACACACATAAGGACTTTCTTACATATCAAAATCCATAAAACTCTTCCCAGGACAATTCTCGATGGACTTTGATTATATGTTGTTTCTACAATATATGTGTGTGTCTCTCATATGCTTAAATGCCATACAATTCATATTTGTTATAAATATTAGAGATACTGGAATGAAAGTGTCGTGTTTCCTATCATTATGCTCGTATGTGTTTAATTCAAAAGATGGCGTGATTGAAATCTGCGTAAAAATGTTTATGTTCTTAAAATGGAAATTATGTCTAAACTGAATCCTCTTGTTTCGAGCTGATGAGTAAGCAGACCACAGAGAACACATGATTCGCGATGAGAGAAGGGGGGGGGGGATAGAATAGACCCCCCTTTCAAATAACCATATAGTATCTTATTGTCCGAATTCCAAATTCCTCCAGGAGGCGGGACAAAACATTGGACTTTAAAACCTTAGACCCGAAAACAGAAACTCTCTCTCTGAAGTCTCTCTGAAGGCTCTCTGAACGCTCTCTGAACTCTCTTGTGATCCTCTCTCTTGTGATGCCCGACGATGGTTATAACCATGTAGACGCAGAGACAAATGACCCAAATCAAGATATGGGTTAAAACAGATTTAATTGAAGCCATCTCGTCTCACTTTTCTTTCTTTTCTTAGTTTCTTTCTTTTCCGTTAAAAGTCTCGGTTCTAAGTTAAGTGTTGCTGCAAAGTTTCGTTTTAACGTTTCAACTGCAAAACCAGCTTTCAACTTCAAAGACTTTCATTCATCCGCGCCAACACACCACGTGACTGGCTGTCCAAAGTCTATCCAGGCACACGAGAAGATCAGCCAAGCAACGGACCGGGAAACCCCCTTTACGACAAAAAGGAGAATCCCCAAAGCAACGCAAAGGACAAGCAAGTAACGCCTCCAGACTCTTAACTGGTGTTTAATATAAAATTGAATCACCCGCCTAAGAAACGATAAAAGGGTGAAATGAATTATTGATGCTTCGTTCAGGTTGTGTCTTATAAGTGCATAGAAACTTGGGATCTCACCATCTAACTCCTAAAACTCATTCTTCCTCACTCTCTGTCTTTCTTCAACTTGTATGAATGCGTGTGCGTGTGTTTGTGTTAGATATTTGTTTTGTGTGTTAGTCATAGGCTTATAATCAATAAAGTATTGTTTGTATTTGAAAAGAGAAGCATTACTTGTGATATGTGCTTACCGATTTATTGTCTTGAACTTCGATCTAAGTTACCTATGCTTTGACCCTTGATTTATTTCTTAATTTAGCTGTTAGTTGGGAATTAGTCTTTCTTGGCCAAGAAGATATTATATTTCCTAGAATTAATAATTGTTTATGCTTTCCGTTCATTGGATGAACTGATAAACTGATCATACTATTGATTTTGCTACAGTAAATTCTGAAAATAATTCAATTATTAATTATTGATCATAATCCGTTATGAATAATAATTAATTATACTTATACGTGCGTACAATCGCTACACTTTTTATAAAAATGATTTAAAGGCTGAAATATGTTAGGTTTATCTTTTTATAAAACCTTTTTTCTCAAAACTTTATTTGCACTTTTTAACTCTGCATTGTTAATTGCAATACTGCACTGTATTTACTTTTCAAAGGCTTGTAAGCTACAGTTTGCACCGTTTCAATAAATGGAACTAATTTTCTCAACACATCTTTGATTCAATTTGTACAGCATTTGCAAGCTGTAGAGACTCTGTCCAGTCAGAGACATATATTGTGTAATTGATGATTTTAGTTTTCAGTTCAATTAATTCAATCCAAGTAAATGGAACACTCACAAGATGTCACCAAAATCACTCTGTCCCCTTTAAATCTTTCAGAAAATGATGCAAGTGTATCGAATTATATCGAATCGTATCATTGGCTGAATATCGTAATATATATCGTATCGTGAGCTGATTATCGTGTATCGTATCGTGAGATTAGTGTATCGCTACAGCCCTAGTAATTAGGTGATGGCTGATGGTGTGCTGGTGGGAAACATGAGGGATGCTGGGAAGTGTAGTGCGGTAGAGGTGATAGAGCTGGTGTGGTGACTGGATACGTGACACATACATCGTGTTACTCTTTTTTATATCCTTTATTATCCTGCCAGAGCCGTATCGAGCCCTTTTATCATGGATGGATGTGCTTTGATGTACTTCCAAAAAAATATACCCATTGACTCCAATTATAAGGCTTAGAAGAGTTAATATAACTTTGATTGTATTCGTCTGAAAGAAGAATGTCATATATGACTTCATCATGAGTAAATCATGGGCTAATTTTCATTTTTGGGTGAACTATCCCTTTAAGCCTCGTCTGTGAAACCAGGGGCTAATCTCATCTTTGTTTTGTTTTTTTCAGTTTATGTGTGTAAATGTATATAATACCTTTAGCAATGTCCATGGCCCAGGTCATAATCTGCTTCATACTGATGTCTTCACTCTCGGCACTGGACAGATAGTCAAACAGAGATCCACCACTGGCATACTCTACCATAAAACACACACACACACACACACACACACATAGAATACAAATTAAAACACATAATCTCTTGTGTTTGGCAGTAGTTTTACATATCACTGCTGTCATGCTGTGGGACGTGGTGCTCTACTAGTATTAGTTGTCATCAAGTACTGTGATATAAAGTGAGTCACATTATCACAATATCCTGTTTCTGAGCTCAAACACTCAATGACATCATCTAAATACACTGGAACATTAAAACACCACATAATCCCTTATATACACAAACACTGACATCTACGTACAAGAGGAAACACAACTGCAGTGTCATTTATTTGCATGGCGTAGTACTTAGAAGGCAACGGGTAAAATTATTAAATGAAAAATTGTTTCAAACTCTGACAGCCCCTTTTGCTGAGAAACAAACAAATGAGTGCTAAGCTATGGACTTTGACCCCGTTTCAAGGCACTCCTTATTTAGTTATTTGATGTTTAGATGCCTCATACGACCCTACTGATACATGTGACTAACATGAGGATATATGATTTTTAATAAGTATTTTCTTATAAAATACTTAAGAAGATTTTAAAATATTAATAAGAGCAATAACTATTTCTTATTCTTACTGAATAAATATAGGCTATTCAGAGCTGTATTTTCATCACATGATCCTTCAAAAATCTAGCCTAGAAATCTAGACGCACCCTAGCGGCAGCGAAAATTATTTCGCAGCCAGTGTGGTCTAGCAACTCTCCATAGACGTGTTAGCTGGAAAACCCAATTTCTGGTCAGGCCAATCACATCGTGTATAGAGTCGGCGGGCGGGCTTAACACAATGACGGCAGAGTTCATGACGTTCCGCGTGATTTCCATAGGTGATTTCCCTGCTACTTGAAAACAATGAAGATGCAGCGGTCTTTCGAATCGGCTTTGGTCGCGACTCTGGAGGACTTGGAGTTAAGAGAACGTCACTTAAGTCATTCTTAAAAAAGTAAGATGTGTTCGGAGTTTTGCCGACCTGATACGGCAAAGTTTAATATATCAATTAGCTCCGCTGGTGGAAAAACGCATGGGACTCACTCATCCACAACCGTTCGTTGCTCTGGTTGGTTGTAGCGTTATCCTATTGCGTGCAGAGGGATTTTGAAAGGTAACCGTTTATCCCGCCCCTCGGATTGAGTCATGTCAATGGAGAGTTCCCAGACCTAACATCTTGATGTAGGTCTGGCATGCCAGGCTATCAAAAATCATTATAATATGCCGATTTGATGCTCAAGAAACATTAATATTATTAACAATGGTGAAAACAGCTGTGCTGCCTCATATTTACGTGTATATATATATTAAATCATATAATATATTTCATATTGATTTTTAATTTTATTTAATTGAATATATATATATATATATATATATATATATATAAAATCATATAATTAAATTATATAATATATTTTATATTGATTTTTAATTTTATTGAATATATATATTAAATCATATAATTAAATTATAATATATTTTATATAATATATGTTATATTGATTTTTAATTTTATTGAATATATATATTAGATCATATAATTAAATTATATAATATATTTTATATTGATTTTTAATTTTGATTGAATATATATCAAATTACTAATTTATATATAAGATTTGCAGTAAAGGATTTAATAATAACTGAATCACAGAGTTGAATAGTTAAATAGTCTTACAAATTGATTTATAAAAGTACCAGTACTCCATGTAGTGTCTAAATTAATATCAGTAATAGGTTATAAAAAACGTTCAGCATGTCCCACCACAAAAGATGTGTTCCCAAAAGAATGTGAGGTATCCAAATACAGACACATACCACTGGCATACAAGTGAAGTTGAGTCTGTTAATATTCATGAATACTGTATGTTTAGCTTAGGTTTAGGCCACTGTAAGCACACATCATATAATGGTCAGATTATCAGTTTCAAACAGAGATACATACACAGGGAAAATTAATAATAGCCTCACTGACAAAGGTGAGCTGGTCATAAACGTCACCTTCACCTGCTCTTATTATATTTACTTTTCATAAAGAGAGACTCAACTGTCTCTCAATACTGCAGACCATAGACTCTTTGCACAGCACTTTATGATCTTTTACAATCACTGCATCTTCATTTGAGTCACACTCACTCAGCACAGCAAAAGCAGAAGCAGACCAACATACCGCGTCTCCTTACAGACAAAGGTCCCACAATCTCATTAATCCATGACTAATCAAAAATGTAATATTTTCAATACATGGACAAAAAAATCTTTGATAGATAATGTTTATATTTGCACTTCTGTAGTCTGATTTATCCCAATAATTAAGAATCAGCAGAATAATAAACACACACACACACACACACACACACACACACACACACCGTATATATATATATATATATATATATATATATATATATATATATATTAATCAAATTATAAGAACACTTGTTCTGAAAATTGACTGGTAATTTATTAATCATTTTATTAAAGTGGAAAATTTCAATATGTCAATTCACAAACTGGAGACCAATGGATATTTGTTTATTGTTGTTATTTGCTTATTATGAACCAAATGCAAATGAAACTGGAAATTAGCATTTCCTGAAGGAAGTACCAGTGCTTGCAAGTCAAGAACAAATAGCAAGAACAAATAATTAGATGTTATGATATATGGGTATTAATATGTAATATAGATGGATAAATAGATCTAAGGAAGATCTAGCACAATTTATTATGCAAATTAAAACAATTACATAATTTTCCAACTTCAATCTTACATTTTTTAAAGTATAGAAAAGAATAAAGAGGTAAAACGCCGAAAAAAATGATTAATTATAAATAAAAAAACAAAATCTAAGGCTAAAATGATCTATGAAGCAAAGATTGAATGGATTCAAAGATTGAATGTGTGTGGAGAATACTAAAAATAGAGAGTTTGAGGAATTTCAAAAAAGCCCTGTCTTGCAAACACTGTAATAAATGTTGTGATCTGAGTCATGTTTTACTGACCTGTAACAATTCCATAGTTGGGAGCTTCCAGGATCGCTCCATAAAACTGGATAATGTTTCGATGACTGAGAACACTTAAAATATCTGCCTACAAATACAGCCAGCACAAAGAATTGAAACATGACAATATGCTATACAGATTCATAATGAAGATTCAATATGTGCATTCTTTTCTTAAATTAATACAAGAAATTGTAATTACAATTGATGGAAACACTTTATTTTAAGGTGACACAGTTACAACATGTACTTACTATAGTAATAACAGTACATTATGTATAACTACAAGTGACTAACCCTAAACCAAACCCTAACTCTATATTAAGGACATGTAGTTAATTATATTGCTTGCCCGTACTTATTTAAGTAAGTACAATGTAACTACATCACCTTAAAATAAAGTGTAACCCAAATGATATAATCAGCACAACAATTAAAGTGAAAAGCTGACTTAAAAAAGTGATGTGAATCTATGTGAATCTATATGAAGTGAATCAGATGAATTTGAAGTTTTATTAGACAGCTGATGATACATTTGTGTGATTTTAAGCTGACTTTTTAAGCGGTTAGTTCCTCCATCGAATTATAATTTTTAATGTAATTTTCCCCCCGACCAAATGGTCCCATCCCAAACATTACCAGAGCCATTATGCTCGAAAATCACTATATGCGAAGAACAAAGACGACAATGAATCCAGCACTTAAAAGTAAATACACTTCACCCCAAAGACAAACACTGCAACCAGCTGAAACTAATATGACTTAATTATGTGACAATTTTCTCTTAAAGACATAGTCTATGAATTTCAGTTCACAAAAGACGCTGTGAGAGCGTAGAGTAGAGGGGAGGCGTAACCGCGCTGGTCGGACTGGAGTCGACACACAGAGAGGCAATTAAAATGATTATCACACTGACAATTAAAGCATGTGTATGAAAAGCTCGGGCGACTCTCACTCCCACCTCGTTTTCAATCTTCAGAAGCTTTTTCACCGCCACCTCTTTATCCTGCGAGAGCCAGCGGGCGCGATACACGCTCCCGAAACTCCCGCCGCCACAGTTCTCGTAGAAGAGGATGTCATCGGATTTGATTTGCACAAAGGAGCCGCCCAGAGATGCCATAGCATAATGGCACTCAGAAACACGCTTCTCTCCTGAAGAACGAAGAAAAGAGGAGAGGATGAGAGGAGAACGAGGGACGAGGCTCCACAAGAGGAGAGATGCTGTGATTTGGCACTGAGAAAACTGCTCACTTCTCCTTTAATCAACACACACACACACACAGGCTGGTGTGAACGTAATGTTTGGTGCTGTGTGTGTGTGTTCTTGTGCCTGTCCAGCTGCATATGTTTACACTGTGCTATATTTAAATCAGCAAGATTCATAACAACAAGCTTCAATTAATAGCAGAAAGCACAAAGTTTGGTGTATGATCAACAAGTGTACTGACAATCGTTGGACTTATCCTGTAGGACACTCATGTTAACAGTCCAGACCACATGATGATCCACACACTCATACTGATCTGGGATCAGCTGACAGCATAAGTGTAGACCATACCAGCAGCATGCGTACTTTTGTGAAAAGGAAGTGTGCTTAATTGTACTGAATGTACACTTGTTGGGTACTTCAAATCTTAAAATTATTATTTTTTTAAATTGTAAGCCTACTTGTACATAATATAATATAAATTAAATAAAAGGCCACTTAATAATCAATAATCAAAGCCACGCGATTATGCTTCTTAACACACATTGTAGACAGTAAGTGTTTTAATAATCGTTTGTTGTGATTTAAACCAGATGACTAGCACACTAAAAGTATCATTTTAGTGTGCTAAAAGTTTAACTGTTTATGTGTATGTGTTATTCAAATGTACATTTAAAGTGAATATATTTTAAATGTACTTAAAGTATATTTCGGTTATCATTTATGCTTGTCAGCACATTCAGCAGTGCACATTAACCATATTTCAAAGACAATTTTTCAAAATAATTCTGAAATGACAAATAAAGATGTACAGTATTTAAGTCCTACTTAAATGGGTCAAAAAAGCACTCTAAAGATCAGCAAAATTTAGACAATACAACATTTCACATTAGTTGTAATTAAAATGCAACCAATTGTCTGAAAACGTCTCAGTTACTATTGTAACGAGACTTGGTGTCGATGACTGAAACTAGGTGGGTTTCACTTGAGAGCCCCAAACACCTCTGATACTTTGAGAAAAGGTCAAGGAGAATTGACCCTTCGCAGGGAGCTTAATTAACAGGTGATCTGACCAATCATACTTCGCCATCCGCCATTTTGTCCGACAAAGCAGTCAGGAGAGTTAGTAGATTAACATGGGAGGATTTGAACTTGAACAACGGTGTGTACTGATGCCTTTCTGCGGTTAAAACAACATTCCTTCTGATGTTCATTCATGTTTATTTGATGCTATAAATGAACTAGAAGGAAGAGATGATCGGATCATGAGCAGCTTTAACTGATGCTCTACAGCGATCTTTCACGACACATTAAAGAGCCACAAAACGGTATTTATTGTTTCAATTTCTTTTTAAAAAATTACCAAATTTGAAAGGTGAGACTTTGTTTAATATGTTTAATATCAAAAGTAACCGAAAAGTAACCTGGTCTGTCAGCGTGTTGTCAGTCCGCGATGTTTTTTTCACTGCGTGAGAACATGGAGTGTGTGTGTGAGAGCAGCGTAGCTTGTCGGACATAGCGACAGTAACTAAGTTGGGCGGGTCTTTGCGAACGGTCAATTGGCGAGTGGAATTTGCATATGCCACTCCCCGGACAAGTATAAAAGGGAGACGGTGTGCATCACTCATTCATGTTTGTGCTGAGGAGCCGATACAGTGTCCCGACCATTTCAGCGCGGAGCGACACCACGTCTCATTCCCTCTATCAGGGAACGGAGGTTACAATAGTAACCGAGACATTCCCTATCTGTCTATCCCACCTTCCCAAGGGAAAACACCACAACGTGTTATGAGGTTTTGGTGGTGCAGATGTTGGCAAGTCCTGTGTGCCGGGTAAGAAGAGCACTCGCAATATTGTAGCCTACCCAACACCCCATGTGTAGTCGTGTAGTCCTGTACAGCGAGTACAGCCCTTACAATAGGAATAGGTTGCTTCAGCTGTTTTTTCCCCCCTTTTCTCTGGACATGGAAAGAGGTCCCTGCGGTAGGTCATACCTGAAAGGGAAGAACTACTACCAACGCAGCAACTGGCAGAAGAGACGGCCTAGAGGAAGACACGGGTTTACCGTTGTATCATGGACAATACTAACCTGGGAAAACCCAGACAACTTCCGGCAAATTTAGATTTGCTCTGAAAGTTAGTCTGGCAAAGAGCTCATTCAAGCCCATTTCCCATCCGCAGAATCGAGGCACCAATCAGAAACGTTGGGGCGGGCTTTACACGATGACGACAGCGCTGGGATTTTGAAGCAGATTTTGTAGCCTACATTACAAAGATGGATGCCGCCGTCGAACATCCCTCGTTCGAATCAGCTATCGCGTCTGTTTTAAGCGATTGGAACGTTTCCTTTTTGTTAAAAACCGAGCAAAGAACAACACTCGGAGATGTTTCTCCGCCGCTCTGCATACGCCATCTCCTTCATCGCTCTGATTGGGTTTAGGTATATCCGCGACGTCTGTTGGTGACGCCCCTCTGGAAATGATTTGTCTATGACGCTTTGCCAGACCATAACTCAGTTACAACTGAGAATGGTCTGGTTTTAACCAGGCTAGGACAATACATCATATGGGACAACTAACGGGGAATCGCTACATATGGAGCAGCTAGCCCAAGTATACAAGCTGACCTGAAATGGGCATGCATCACGAGTACCGGGCTTGGCGTCAATCCCTCAGCCGAATTCAACTGTCAAGGGTGCTGGGTGAAAACTGACGTCCAGGGTTCGCCAGTCCAGGGAACTCACATGGACAAAAAAGGGAGGGGAAGGCGCTGTGTGCTAGCGGTACACCCAGCCCAATTGAACAAGGAACGAAACTGGCTTAACCCAGAGATGATAAAATCTCTGGAAGGCATTGGGTGTTGCCCAGCCAGCTGCTCAGATGTCTGTTAGAGAGGTGCCGTTTGCTAAAGCCTGGGAGGATGCAACACTTCTCGTGAAGCGTGCACACAATCCTAAGGGATACGGCATGCCTTGGGCCTGGTATGTCAGGGCAATAGCATTCACAATCCAATGGGCCATCCTCTGTTTGGAGACAACCTTCCCCTTCTGCTGTCCCCCAAAACAAACAAAGAGGGGCTCAGAGATTCTGAAGATCTGTGTATGGTCCAAGTTAATATTCAGGCAGTCTACTGGACACAGCAACAACAAGACTGGGTCTGCCTCATCCTGAGGCATCACTTGCAAGCTCACCACTAGCCACCATGATGGTTTCCCGAAAACTAATGGTTCCCGAAAACTAATGGTTAAACATTTTCCTGGTTGCATTCGCACCGCCAGTAGGAACCTTGAAGTGACGTAAGCCGCACTTGTTGCCGTGACCTTTATCTTGACGGCGCCGAGAACGCCAGGGCCTGAGCAGACAGTGCTCACATTCTCCGTGTTCATTAGTTTACGATCTGTCTAACAGTCCTGTCTAATATGGTTATTAGATAGAACTGTTATACATAGAAAGTAGACAGTATATTAAAAGTTATTAGCGTATGCTGTGTGGTTGATATCCAGTGTTGCCAAAGCAGAAATACATAATCATGATTCTATTGGTCCCCTCAGAGTCGCGTTGGGTTTTCTCCTCAGCGTAAAGGAAGAGGCTATCATCTTTTTTTTTCATGTTCGTAGAGTTAGGTTCTGGAGTAAATATATAGGCTATAATCTGCATGTTTACACAGCTTTTTTAAAAATTGCAGGTGCTGGTGTTTCATGCGCGTTCGGCCAATCAGCGTATACTCACGTCACTGGTAGTTCCTATAGTGCTGGTTTAGACCCCACTCGTTCCCAGTTCCTGCAGTGCGAACATGCCAAAATTCGGGTACTTCCGCCAATAGTTCTAGGAACTATGAAAAGGTTTCTCTGGTGCGAAAGCCCCTTTGGTCTCTATAAAGGATAGTGGGCACGTAGCCTGGCCGGGGTCCCAAGACCACGTGAGAGTATGCCGGACCGAACTCAAGGCACGTTTCGCTAGCAGAGAACTCCTCCATGTCCCCAACCCTCTTGATGGAAGTGAGCGTGGTCAGGAGGGCCGTCTTCTTCGAAGAGAGCTCTACTGACTCTACTGAGGACTCAAAAGGAGCTCCCTGTAGGCCCAGTAAGATTACAGAGTGATCCCATGAGGGAATAAGGTGTGGCCAAGGAGGATTTAACCCCCTGGTGCTTCTGATGAACCTGATTATCAGGTTGTGCTTTTCTAAAGACTTACCATCCACTGCATCGAGATGTGACGCTTTGACAGCCACATACACTTTCAAGGTGGAAGGAGACAGCCAGGCCCTCCAGCCTCTCCTGCAGGAAGAAAAGCACTGACCCGACTTCACATCTCTGTGGGTCTTCCCCTCGGGAAGCACACCAGTTAGCGAACAGACTCAGCTTAAAGGTTTAGGTCCGCCTTGTAGAGCGGGCTCTAGCCTGAGTGATGGTGTCTATCACGCATGTCAGAATGCGTTTCTGCAATAACATCTTGAACGGGAATTTGTGCAGGGCCCGATGGGGGCGTCGAGAAAGCGGACTTTGACGATCTGTCTCATCTCAGCAAGGTTAAGACTAGGGGTGTAAATCGGAGCCTTAATGACGATTCGATACGATACTGATTTCTTAAGCCAACGATTCGATTATTTTCGATACTTCAGAAGTAGTGAAGTAGAAGACAATAATGAGGTTAGCGCCACCCGCAGCTTAGGAATAGGTTGTACGCATACAGTATGTCGGAGCTGATGCTGAAAATAGAGAGGTAGCAAAATAAACACATTAATCGATACTCTTGCGGACGCATCGATGCATCAAATCGTCGGCTGTATAATCGATGGATCAATACGAATCGATTAATATTTACATCCCTAGTTAAGACAGAAATGGCACTCCTTGAACACCAAAGCGACTCTCTTATTTTTGCTGAACCGCCCAGGGGAACTCTCTCTGCAATTATCCGTGCACTACTTGAAGACAGATCGCTGAAATGTGCCGTAACACCAGCAACTCACTTTTTCCAGAGGTGAATGAAATGAGCTTGAGTAGAGTTGAAACTCTCTCGGCTCAGAAGAACAAAACCAAATGAGTGATGCACGCCGTCTCCCTTTTACACCCGTATGTTCGGGAGTGGCATGAAAGATTCGAATGACCAATTCTCATTGGCCTTTTCTCAAAGTATCAGAGATGTTTGGGGCTCCCAAGTGTGACCCCTGGTGTCAGTCATCGACCCCACCTCAAAGTGACTGACATATAGGGAATATTACATTCAGTTTGCATTGAAGTAAATTATTTTAAAATATATTATTTCTGTGATAAGTACTCTTTACAAGGGTAATCATAGACTGGCCATCTGCTTACAGTCTATCCACACTAATCTAGAATATTCAACAATGTTGTTTTCATGCTAATGCAATAATTTACACCATTGCTGACACCACAATCTAAAGCCCCTTTTCACACAGCGCGTTGATCCCGGGAAATTGCCAGAACACCTTCTGTGTGAAGGCAAACACGACCCGGGATTGATGCCGGGATCGATGCCGGATTGGGGACCTAGTAACATTGCCGTGTTCAGACCCGGAACGCGCGCTGTGTGAACAAAAGCCGTAACCAATGCCGTGTCGTAATGATGACGCTGAAGTGAAAGCAGGCTAGTGAAACGGTACGTAATGCGCTAGTTTATGATCGAATCAGAGAAAAAATGCACAAGCGTGGTTTCTCCAGAGAGAAATCGCAGCTCATAAGCAAACTATACACGCTGCTGAGACATTACGTCACATCGGTGTCACGTGTCTTTAAGGGATTTTTACGGGTTGTGTGTGAACGCGCTCTCTGATTCCGGAAAATCACTGGCAGTGTGAATGAACCAAAATCAAACGAACCCGGGTCAAATCCCGGGTCGCTTTATCCGTGTATTTTCCGGAATCTCTGTGTGAAAGGGGCTTATTAGTGGTGTTTGTGAAGACTAATATTAATCTTCTTATCATGAGATTATAATCTCTTTTTATAATATAAATTTTTTTTTATTATAATTGAATTTATTTAAACATAGACACATTTGTAAAAAAACAACAACACTTTAATAAAAAAATAAATAAAAGAAGCAATTTTGTGTTTAGTTTACTCCCTCCTGCTGTACAGAACCATGACTTGAAAACCGAGGTACGTACCGAACCGTTACACCCCTATATCATATAATGTCGTGAGGGTGAACTCCAATAAAGACAATAAATGCATATAAAATGCACCTTTTCTGCAAAACCTTCAATTTCCCTAAAAAATAAAGAAAAAGCTCATGAAGTTTCACATTTTCAGTGGAGTAATTATGGTTTTTAGAGGGCTGCGTGGGACTGCTGGAGCGCACAGCGGGTTTGAGCGTCATTCTCACAGAGGGACGCCACGGCTCTTGGGCAGTTTGGGGCCATTTGTGTTATATTTAGCCGAGCAGGAAGCAGATCACCTCACCGGTGCTTTACGTTCAACCACACAAGAAAGAAATAGACTCTAGTGAATATATATATATATATATACCTCCAATAAAAACTAGCATGGCCACATCTTCATAAATACAGTGGCTCCAAAAATGGTTTAGAATCACACGCAAAAACATGCAATTATTGAATTAGATACAAAATATCAAAGGAAGCATCATCAAATGCTGCAGGAGCTTTAAAAAGATGTAGCATACTTTTAGAAAGAGGACTTAATAAAGAAATAACATAGCCTACTTATAAAGAATATACTTTTAAGTGCAAAATGAATGCAATGTTTTTGTACACTTGATTGCATAATTGCAATTAAATGAAAATGTATTATAGATTATATTAAATGCAATGATGTATATTTAATGCAATCATCTGGACTTAACAGAGTGTGTTTTTTTACCCTCTTAAGTAGGACTTAAGTGCATCTGTATTTGTGTAATTTCATAATTACTTCTATTGTCTTTGAAATATTGTTAAAGTGTACTGATGAATGTACTGACAAGCATTTAACTAGAATACAGTTTAATGTAATTCTATTCAAACTTGTATGTCATGTATTTAAATATATTTGTAATTACACATTTGTAATGATGATGAAGTTGAAATTTAGTGCATTTAAAATATATTAACTTTAAATATAAAATCGAATAAAACACTATTAAAATTATAATCAAGTACTTTACATGTGCTTTTGTATGTTAGTCAATACATAAAAATAATTTCACTCCTTTAAAGCATGACTAAAGATGATTAAAACATTAAGATGTACTTCAGTGTATTAAGAAACATACTTATGCAAAGTGTCCACTCTTTAAGTATACTTAAATGGCCTTTTAATTTATTAACATTCATAATTATAAGCAAGTTTTTTTTTTTTAAATATACACTTTGGAGTTGAAGTACAACTACAACAAAGCACATTTATATTACACTTCTTTTTCACACTAACTTTTCTTTCACACTAACTTTTCTTCCTCGTTTTTGCTCAATGTATTTTAATCAGCTGGTGTTTTGGTGGTTGTTAGTGGATGTATGAAGTCAATTCTCCATAAGTTTACACAGGTGTGTGTCCTAACCACAGGTGTAGAGAATCACATTAAAAATGCAGATGTTCAACTAACACTGACAACCACAAAGAGTCACTATTTCTCTGCATTGTCAACAATACAATCATTGTTTCATAACTGCTGTATCACTTCAAACCTAAAAATGTCCTGTTTGTGAAATGTTTTCCTTGACAAGTCTGATTGTGTTATCGTCCTTTAAAATAAATGACACTTGCCTAGATATTCTGTAGCTAATGCAAAGACATCATTTTTATGTATAAATTAAATGTCCAAATACTTTTGGAGATTGCTGTATTTATTATCTGATTCGGATAACCTCTGCATTGCAATGCTTGTGCAATATTTCCTCATTAAATTATGAACCAATAGGATCACAGCAACATTCCTGCATACATTTCCAGGCACATGCACTGGAACAGAAAGTAAAACCAGCAGAATAATTGGGATTTTTCTCATTCACCCAGTGAAAGCCTGTGTATTCATACAATGCAGCATGCAGAGGACAGCAGAATGACTTTCACCCCGGATGAATAGAAATTCAGTCAGTTCACTGAAACAATATAAGGTGATAACAGGGCTGCTCCCCTTTCTGAGAATCATTTTAGTTATGAGGCAGCATTTATGATGTAATAAGTGCATTATTACGTTATAATTACAATGTAAGCACATATAGAATTGAAGTCCTGAAGCATCGTGTCAAAAGCATGAATATCTGATAGGCCTGTCTTCAATGTTCTGGTGGGCCTACTTTTTGTAAAAAATACATGTTATAATTAGTGCAAAACATATAACGTGCCCTATATGCGTTTTTCTATTAACTTACAGCTAACTGTACATAAACCTGGTTCTAAACTAAAACCACACGTTCTTTGGTTAATCAGACTTTAAGGTTAAAAGGCATATAGAACAATTTTGCACAAATTACTCATTAATAAGTGATAATTTCATCATAAAAATTCCCTGTCTGTGATGTGGATGATCCAGGAACATGTCCAGACAGATCCCAACAGATCCATGAGTTACATGAGCACTGATCCACATCTCACAGCAATCACATGTTATTATTACTACAGTGTAACATCATGAGAAAAACAAACAGACACAAACACACACACACACACACACACACGTACCCACTCTCCTATATTCTGCGGTCAGTCTTCCCGGGAGAGATGGACAGCTGTCAAGAAGTTCTTGCGGCAACTTGTGACTCAGTGTCAGATATTTCCAGTCAGTGTCCGATCCGGTGATTTCACATGTTGTTACAACTTCAACTTCTTCCTGATCAGATCTGCCAAGATCAGTGACGCACGAAAGCGGAGAGAAACAGCGACACCCAGCGGAGGAGAACCGGTACTGCACACTCCTCATTACAACACTGCCATTGTAGAACTATTTAGACTACTACATACGTTACATAAATTACATTTATGCCTTGTTTCACAGACAGGGTTTAGATTAAGACAGGATTAGGCCTTAGTTCAGTTAGGAAATTTAAGTAGCTTTTATAAACGTGCCTTAGAAAAAAGCATAACTGATATGCATCGTGAGACAAAACAATGGCACTGACATATTTTAATATCAGTGTAAGTTGCTTTCAGTTTGTTAGTGAAATTTCTAGAAAACAGACGCTTAGACGGAAGTCATATTTCTAGTTCGTTTACTTCAGAAAAACGACTGGAGTAGCTACTTGACACAAGGCTGAATCAATAACAAAAATAAACATGTTGTGTAGCATTCTAAAAGTTACATGTTTTGTCCTTACGACACTCCGTACTTGTTCCCTCTTGTATTGTACATGCGCAGAACAACTCAGTGTGTTACCTTTGTTTCTTTTACTGTCTATGGCAGTGAACGAGTCAGTAAAGCTGCCATGTGGTGAAAATGCTCGTGTCAGTGTCCTCAATCAAGCAGTGCACGATCATCGTTTAACGATGTAACAAAACACGAAACATATTAAAGTAATACAGTGTTTTTCTCATTATTTACACTTATACTATGCGTGTATTCAGAAATCGTTTTATAATTATTCAACAACAAAAGTTACAATCAGTTAAAACATCTCAAACATGAATTTTAGTCTGGGACTAGACTCAAGCCTTGTCTGTGAAACCAGACACTAATGTGATATTTTAGAAAGAAAAAAATCTAATAAAATGTTATGATATCATGATTATTGGGTCACACTTAGATTAGGGTCCAATTCTCACTATTAACTACGACTTTAATGCCTCAATAAAATCCTAATTACTGCTTATTAATAGTAAGGTAGTTGTTAAGTTTAGGTATTGGCCATGGTTAAGGGGTGTAGAATACGGTCATGCAGAATAAGACATTAATATGTGCTTTATAAGTACTAATAAACAGCCAATATCATAGTAATATGCATGCTAGTAAGTACCTAGTTAATAGTTAGCATTAGACCCTAAACTATAAAGTGTTACCGATTGTTGTTTTTAAATTATACATTTGAATACTATAGGCTATGCAATATATATATTATATTACTTGTAAAATTGCATTTTTAAAACATTATAGTGACTTATAACATATGATAATTAAAATCAATGTGAATCAATTATCAATTATAAATGAAAATGTGAACACAATCAAAAATAATAATTTTATAATATAATAGTTTAATATTCTGAGCATGTGACAGCAGTTTTTGTAACCTGCTTATTAAAGGAAATCTTTCCTAAGCTGTAAGCTATATATGAAACAAATTGAAAATAATTGTGAAAATACACAATTCTGAATGAAAAAAGACTTTGACATGTCAGTAAATATGCATCTTATGGCAGTTTTATTTACACAATACACACAAAGGTACAAGATTTGCAGACAAGCCACCAATAGGCTTTCGAAATGTGCTCACATGTTCTCAATTCACCATTTAGATTTTGTTTAACTTCATGCTTAAGTTCATATAAATATCTATATCTTTACATCCAGGCCCAAACTTCCATAAATCAACATACAAAAAAAAAAATCTAATTCACAATGCTTTGTGATGATTGATGTACACTACCGTTCAAAGGTTTGGGGTTAATGTTTTTGAAAGAAGTCTCTTCTGCTCACCAATACAGCATTTATTGGACCAAAAATACAGTAAAAACAGTAATATATTTTTGCAATTTAAAAGAACGGTTTTCGATTTGATTATGTTTTAATATGTAATTTATTCCTGCGATCAAAGCTGAATTTTCAGCATCATTACTCCAGTCGTCAGTGTCACATGATCCTTCAGAAATCACTCTAATATGATGATCTGTTGCACAAGAAACATGTATGATTATTATTGTGTTGCTTCACATTTCTGAGAAAACCATGAAGGATTTTCTTCAGGATTCTTTGATGAATGTAAAGTTCAAAACAACATTTATTTTTAAAAAAAAATTCTTTACTGTATTTACTGTAACTTTGATCAATTTAATGCATCCTTCCTGAATCAACATTCATTTCTAAAACACACACAAAAAAAATCTTACTTACCTCCAATTTTTGAATGGTAGTGTAAGACCAACCTAAACTCACTCAACATGCCCAGAATCTCATTCAAAGCATAAAAAAAGTCTCAAAAAACATACGCTTTGGAAGAAACGTCATTTTCAATCGATTCCGAACTCTAAAACACCATATGTCAAACACAATCTGAAAATAAGAGGCAACATCTGATCTGTGGCAGAATATAACCGAGGTCCAAACCCCCTGCACACTGAAACCAAGCCACGCTTCCACACCACCAGCCAGAGAACGGAAAGCCCTTGAGCCGAGACGTGTTTGACCGGATATACGCTGATTTACGCTCATATACAGCTATAGCTTATTCACTGGCAGAGGGAAAGCAGCACTGAAGCATCAGGACCGGCGCGGCTCGATCCGGTGGGACAGCTGGGATAGCGTGCGCTGGTTGTCAATCACACCAATGTGACGCACATAGCCACGCACATCCTGATGGCTTTTACCCGTCACCTGTGGCGCTTCTGGATCTATAGATACCAAAGAGAGAGAGAGAGAAATGCCTCGGAATCAGCTGGACTGAAACATGGTTCTGATATGAAGTGAACACTGGTGTCTTACTGAATGGCTGACTTCGGCAGTATCTCATGATTCGGACTGTGTTAGCAATCATTCTCTGGAAAACACACACAGACACACTCAGGACATCTCATTTAATACTGTCTCGGAGATGGAGAGGTAGATTCCTGTGCGAGAGACTCACCATCTTCTCGAAGTTGACCAATCTGTCGGTAAATGTCTTGTTGCCCTCGTGTGTGAAAGTCATATCTGAAAGAGCAAAAGCGCAGATGTTCGACATTTTACGCACTGATCAAATCTGCATCTTTTACTATACAGTTCTTCGAAACATTCTGTTGTTTGTTTTGTGGATTTCATTGAAATATTGCAGTTACTGTAGGCTCTCATTGCTTTGCACTGCATGAATTATGTATAAATATATATATACACTCACCTAAAGGATTATTAGGAACACCTGTTCAATTTCTCATTAATGCAATTATCTAATCAACCAATCACATGGCAGTTGCTTCAATGCATTTAGGGGTGTGGTCCTGGTCAAGACAATCTCCTGAACTCCAAACTGAGTGTCAGAATGGGAAAGAAAGGTGATTTAAGCAATTTTGAGCGTGGCATGGTTGTTGGTGCCAGACGGGCCGGTCTGAGTATTTCACAATCTACTCAGTTACTGGGATTTTCACGCACAACCATGTCTAGGGTTTACAAAGAATGGTGTGAAAAGGGAAAAACATCCAGTATGTGGCAGTCCTGTGGGCGAAAATGCCTTGTTGATGCTAGAGGTCAGAGGAGAATGGGCCGACTGATTCAAGCTGATAGAAGAGCAACTTTGACTGAAATAATCACTCGTTACAACCGAGGTATGCAGCAAAGCATTTGTGAAGCCACAACACGCACAACCTTGAGGCGGATGGGCTACAACAGCAGAAGACCCCACCGGGTACCACTCATCTCCACTACAAATAGGAAAAAGAGGCTACAATTTGCAAGAGCTCACCAAAATTGGACAGTTGAAGACTGGAAAAATGTTGCCTGGTCTGATGAGTCTCGACTTCTGTTGAGACATTCAGATGGTAGAGTCAGAATTTGGTGTAAACAGAATGAAAACATGGATCCATCATGCCTTGTTACCACTGTGCAGGCTGGTGGTGGTGGTGTAATGGTGTGGGGGATGTTTTCTTGGCACACTTTAGGCCCCTTAGTGCCAATTGGGCATCGTTTAAATTCCACGGCCTACCTGAGCATTGTTTCTGACCATGTCCATCCCTTTATGGCCACCATGTACCCATCCTCTGATGGCTACTTCCAGCAGGATAATGCACCATGTCACAAAGCTCGAATCATTTCAAATTGGGTTCTTGAACATGAGAAGGAGTTCACTGTACTAAAATGGCCCCCACAGTCACCAGATCTCAACCCAATAGAGCGTCTTTGGGATGTGGTGGAACGGGAGCTTCGTGCCCTGGATGTGCATCCCACAAATCTCCATCAACTGCAAGATGCTATCCTATCAATATGGGCCAACATTTCTAAAGAATGCTTTCAGCACCTTGTTGAATCAATGCCACGTAGAATTAAGGCAGTTCTGAAGGCGAAAGGGGGTCAAACACAGTATTAGTATGGTGTTCCTAATAATCCTTTAGGTGAGTGTATATATATACACAAATGTACAGCATGGAAGAAGTGCAGGAGTGCGAAGTTAATGTCTGAACACATTTATAGCCTTTTCATTGATTAAGAATGATTTTTAATAATAACAAATAACACATTTTTTAAATCAAAATAATAATTATTCTTATAATAATTATTATTGTCTTAAATTAAATGATATATGTGAGGTAAATGTAAGATTTATTATATATAATGTTTAATTATATATCTGAATTTATAAATATTTATTGGAATAATAATTCAAATAAACCTTGCAAATAGATGAGTGAATTTTTTTAAATTAAATTATCTAAAAATATTTACAATGATTTGACCATTTAACCATATAATATTAAAACCAGTTTAGATCAATTATAAAAAAAATTGAATTATCTAAAAATCAATTATTTAAATTTAGAAAAAATTTAATATGGCCAAAATTTATATATATATATATATTATCTAGAGGTGTGTGCTGTATTAATTTATTAATGGATTAATTAGAAATGTGGAAAATGCCACTAAATAAAGTAAATCATAAGATTATGTGTTACATGCTTTAATAATTCATTTTAAAAGAAATGTAAACAAATATATGATAAATATATTACATTTAAAATATAGAGTTCCCATTCTTTTATTCCATAGTCTATTTCATTTTTCATAGCTGTGCTGACTTTACTAGTATCAAAGTGTTGAAAAAGCCACTAAAGAGCATGTACTGTAGATGTGTCACACATTTTGTTGGTGTTTGTGATTCCAGTGTAAAGTTCACCTTTAATTAACAAAGGCATGAAAGGGATGATCGGCGGCTCTAACTTGGCCATTGTCAGTCGATATGCTCGGTGATTTCTGGAGGGATCCTGCAGTGAGAATAACAACGCTCTCTTTAAGTATCTTTAATATTGGGTTAAATGCTTAGCTTACCAGAGGCTGCCATGTTGAACTCACCATCAGGTTCTCAAACTCTCCATAAAACTTCTTGAACTTGCTGGGCAGTTTCTGTGAGAGAGCAAACTCTTATTCGGTGAGAGCTGAATCAGTGTTAAACATGCCGTTCGTAACGTGTCTGTTATGTGTGTGTGTGTGTGTGTGCGTGTGTAGTGAATGCTCACCTCCCATGTCTGACTGAGTCGACAGACTGCCGGGTTTCCCAGGCCCATGATAATGGCAAAGAAGGAGTTCAGATTCTTAAACTCTTTACAGCTTAAAAAGAGCAAACACACAGAATTTAGAAAAGTGCAGTCTAAACACCACAGCATCTGTACTGATTAACCCTTACATGCATGAATGCTTATCATTATCACATATTCAGAGCGACACGGATCTACATTAACATGGATGGATCTCTGTCACAATAGTAAAAAACTTTCCTGATATTTGAATAACAATTACAATAGAATTATAAAAAAAGATTTATATAGATATTTTGCTACATTTTCGGAACTTGGAATGGTTCAATTTGAGCGGATGCTTTTTGCAATCATCACCGTCCTCGCCGGAGCTCATTTCGTTGAGCCATCTCAACAATATTCTCATAACCATCAATTTTATAGAGTCATTAGAAATCAGATTTTTGTCGCGCAGAAAAAAAACGTACACTATTACATTCAGCGGGACATGGAAGTTTGTTTTTGCCACAGAATTAAAAAAAGAGGTAATTCTTATCTCATAATTCTGACTTTTGCCTCATAATTCTGACTTTTTATCTCATAATTCTGCATGAATCTAATAATTCTGACTTTTTATTTCATAATTCTGACTTTTTATTTCATAATTCTGACTTTTATCTCATAATTCTGACTTTTTATCTCAGAATTCCGACTTTTTATCTCAAAATTATGACTTTATCTCATAATTCTGCATGAATCTCATAATTCTGACTTTTTATTTCATAATTCTGACTTTTATCTCAGAATTCTGACTTTTTATCTCATAATTCTGACTTTTTATCTCAGAATTGTGATTTAAAGTCACAATCGTGTTATAAGTCAGAATTGTGAGATATAAAGTAGCAATTGCATGTTATAAAGTCAGAATTGTGAGATATAAAGTAGCAATCATGTGTTATAAAGTCAGAATTGTATGATATAAAGGAGAAATTGCATGTTATAAAGTCAGAATTGTGAGATATAAACTTGTAATTGCGAGAAATGAATTCGCAAATCTGACTTTTTTTCTCAGAATTGCATGTTTATATCTCACAATTCTGACTTTATAACACACAATTGCGACTCAATTCTGAGAAAAGATGTCAGAATTGTGAGATGTAAACTCGCAATAGTAAGGAAAAAAAGTCAGAATTGTGACTTTATATCTCGCAATTCTGACTTTATAACTCGCAATTCTCATAAATAAAGATGTAAAACTCGCAATTGTGTGATAAAAAGTTGCAATTATCTTTTACATTTTTTTATTCTGTGTTGGAAACAAGCTTCCATAATGACGTCCCGGGTCGATAAAGACCCGAGGTATGCGTTTTCAGGGTTAATACACATCACACACTCTCTACTGTGACACACAACTTAAAACTATATATAAAAAAAAAAAGATAATATAATATTATTGAAATAAAAGTCCACTTAAGTGTACTTGAGGTACACTTTCACGACTGTTTCTTAACACACTTAAGTAGACTTTTAAAAGGTGCCCTTTGTAATAATCTATAATCTTGTCAAATTATTAAGTTTTACTTTAAAGTACAATTTAAATTATTGTTTTGATAATCTTTAAGTACACTTATTTTCAATATTTAAATACATGACACAAGTTTCAATAGAAATTGTATGTTAGTTTATTTTAGTTTACCATGAACACGTATCAGTACATTTGCAATACACTTTTAAGCATAATTATGAAATTACAAGATGTATGTCCTATACTTAAGCGGGTTAGGGTTATATGTCATTATATGTCAATTTTAACTTTTAACATTGCAATTAATTGTCCGAAAACATTACATTAAATAGAATAAAATGATTGATCAAACACATTAAGGTCACATGTGAGTAAAGACCTCGGAGACTCACTGTGCTGCGATCTTGATGAACTTCTTGAGCAGTTGTACGCGTTTGCTGAGCGTGGGACACAAGCAAACCTCAGTGACCACCCAGAGCTGCACCTCATTAAACCTCCGCAGGAACAGATCCAGGTTCGCCGTCGTCTTCTTGAAATGCGGACGGCCAAACGTGTGGTAGATCAGCTCATGCTAAAGCACAAATGCATACAGATTTACTAAAACGGACTACTAGTTTAGACCTGGTGGTTAATAAATGTAGGTCACTTTATTTTACAGTGTGATTGTTACACGTTACATGTAGTTACTATAGTAATAACTATATATTATGGATAATTACATGCAACTAAGCCTGAACCAAACCCTAATCAGTTAACTAATATTACTCAGTACTTACAGTAAATGTATAATTACACTGTAACAAGGACACACCTTAAAATAAAGTGTAACCTTCTTCTGAAAAGAGTACTTAAAGTCTCCCTGTGGTGAAAATCAAGTTTTTAATGTTGTTTATGTGTCTATGTGGTGTTTTTAATACGCTTTAAGACAAGCCATGTGTAAATTCATAAGTCGACAGCATTGCTGAGTATTTTCTCCTTAAAACTGCAGTGAACCAAAGACAGTCTCAAAAACACGGTTTGAAATCGCTGGTGTTTCTGACGTCACACACTACCTTGTAACCAATCAGATCAACGTGTGATCGTCAACCAGTGGATCTCTGAGCTGGAGTGAGTGAGTGGAGGCGGGGCTTATTTGCATATTCATAGAACCGCGTATACTAAATGAGGCGAGGGTGTAGAAGTACATTCAAGATATTTAAGGCATGAAGATTTTCTTTCAAGGAAAAAACATTAAAATATGTATTAAAATATGTAAAATATATTTTGGTGATCAAATATGAGTTTTAAGGGATACAATTATTGACTACAGGGGGATTTAAGTGCACATTTATATGTAATATCATAATTACTGTACCTCTATTGTCTTTGAAATATGGTTAAAGTTTACTGCTAAATGTACTGACAAGCAATTATGATAAACTAAAATATACCTTAATGTAATTTCTATTGAAAAATGTAAGTTATGTATTTAAATATGTTTGCAATAACACAGTGAAGCTGCAATTAGATATTAATTATCATGATACAAAAATACAGTTACACTTTATTTTAAGGCATTATTGTTACAGTGTATTTATATATTTAAGTACTGAGTAATATTAATTAACTACATGTACTTGCTATAGGGTTAGGGTTTGGTTGAGGGTTAGTTGCATGTAATTATGCATAATTAATGTTATTACTATGGTAAGTACATGTAACATATGTAACAAGGACACTGTACATAAAAGTGTTACCAAGAAAAACTTATTTACACATTATTAATTTGACATTATTACAAGTGGTAATTTGACACGGTTGCAAAGTGCATTTTTTAAAAGTGTGTTAAGAAACAGTCATTAAAATGTCTACTCTTTAAGTACACTTAAGTAGACTTTTACTTATTAATATAATACTATTATCTTTTGTGTATGTATGTGCATTGATTAATGTTTAACTGTGAATGAAAGCCTACATTAAATCTGTTTATCATATAAAGCAATCATGTCTGTTCATGTCAGCAGATTCATACAGATTACTACTTTATGTAAGGAATAATTGACGACAGGCCGTTGATTTATTAGAAAAATAATGCACACCCGAGGTGGTAATGCGGTCACGACGCGAAGCGGAGTGGCCGTTACACCTCGGTGTGCATTATTTTTCTAATAATTTAACGGCCTGAAGTCAATTATTCCGCTTATACTACAGTTACCACACCTCGAAACATTGTTCAAATGATGTATTTCAAGACGTTTGTAAAGTTTTTGTCATTAAAACGCTCGTGTATGTAGGACTAATTTCTTGCGCATCTAATCCCATGCCTCCGTTGCTAATTCCAAAACATAATTTTAGAGTTAGTAACGGAGGATTGAGCCACTGATAGCAGACTAAATGCTGGACACACTTAACAACTGGCTGAAACACTCTCTGACTGTTTCCATCGGCTGCAGCAGATTTTACACACCGACTGTGAACACAGACTGAACGTGCTGAACGCGTTTGGGCATGATCAATCATAACAAAGTATCAAATTACATTCATAACCGCCCTTACAATAAGTGTGTCCTCGGCTTTATGCAGTTATTAATGCAGTTATTAGAGAGAGAGAGAGAGAGAGAGAGAGAGAGAGAGAGAGAGAGAGAGAGAGAGAGAAGCATGTGCGTCAATATTATTATTTTATTAATTAACTCATTATTATTAATAATAAATTTTATTAATTAAGTTCGTTCATGTTTTTTTTTCTTCTAATATTGACAGTAGACTAGCCTAATAAATGAAACACAAAGTCCTATTAACAAGTATAGGCCAATCAATAATTATTTATTTGTTATAGCCTATTATCTGCATTAATTACGAAAACCCGTGCAGCAGGACTATCAATGTATTTGGCCTATATTCAGTTTAATTTGATTGATTATAGATAGGACTATATACTTTATTTATTAAAATTAAACTGCATGTTTCCATTGATTGTGAAGTAAGACATCGAAAATGGCAGATCAAGCGCATGGGCTGCATGTTTTTTCTTGTTATGAATTGTATTATACTTTCCGTTATGACAGTTGACTACGCGAAGTGATATGGAACGGTAATGTGGTCAAGACCTGCCTGGAACTACTTTAGCCGTGTGTTTCCCTGAAAATAATTGCACACCTTAGAACGTTCCTCAACCAATCAGATTCAAGCATTCAACGGCCCTGCAGTATAATAACTTTTTAAAGCATCAGACTTTTGGTGGACTTGCAATGGAGGGACAGAAATCTCTCAGGTTTCATTAAAAATATCTTAATTTGTGTTTCGGAGATAAACGCAAGTCTCGTGGGTTTGGACCAACATGAGGGTGAGAAAATGAAAGAATTCTCATTTTTGGGTGAACTGGTTCTTTAAGTGAGAGGAATGTGAAAACAGTGTATGTACCTCATGTACACAGTCGAAGAGCTCCCAGTCATAGAGAGTCATGTGATGAGCCAGATCTTTAGAGCTCATGAGCTCAAACGTGGACATGGACCCTGCGGACGGGCCCTCCTGCTCCGGCAGTGGAGTCTGCACAAACAGTCAATCCAATGATCAGTTCATCAGCCAATCAATACGTTCATGCATGCGTGATTAGCAGATGTGTGTATTAAATGCAGTCTCCAGGAGCTCTCACACACCAAAGTGTCGATCTGGTCCCTCGAGCAGACAAACAAACGGCCATTAATACTCAGAGTTGAGAAGATGGACACGTCAGATGGCTTTAGAAGCTCTTTATCTGAAAAACACAAACACACACAGTCATCAGTCAGTGTCACGGAGGAATCGACTGTTAAAGTTGGTGCTTTTCAGGAATGTGGAAGCACAGATGTCAGTTATCAGCTGCTTCTCAAATGACTAAACAGTGAAGTTATACTTAATTTTTTTAAAAAAGATAAGTGAAGCATTTTTGCGATATTTACATTCCAAAAGTTTAGGAAACTTAACAACAGTGTTTTGCACCACTCACATTTTCATCTGAAAATGAACAAATCTAGTTTTTCGTGTTTGATGTATGAAGTCAGTTTTCCTCAAGTTCACACAGGTGTCCTAGCAGAGGAACCACTTTAACACTTTAACAAAGATGGCGGTGTATCTTCTCTTATTTAACTACACAAAATACAGCAAGGTTTTAAAACTCGCTTCTAGAAAATGAAGAGCAAAGAATATATCAGTGTGTTTTGCTTTTTTTATGTTTTTAATTAATTTATAAAGACGCTGTACATGTTACATTGTTATATGTCTCTTGGACACGCCGCAAACACGTAAACTCTGGGATTAAAGAAAATCTTGACCTTCCCACTCGAATTTAGTACTTTGTGGTGGTGTTCATGTGTGTCCAACTCTTAAATATGATCTTACCGACATGACTAGGATGCACCATACTTCACAAACACAAAGGCTGCATCAGAAAGCTTAAAAACGCTGTATCCGAAGCCAGCTATGTCCAAGCTACACCCGAATTCAATGGTCGTGTCGTATCCGGTCTCCTGAGATGCCTTTATCTGATCGCTTTTTTAAGCAATATAGATGTTTCCTTCGTCCCCAGGTCCATCTTGGCATGAGATTCCCTGTCCCTGTCACCGAGTCCACCTCAGCCCTCTGACTCTTCAGCTCTGCCTTGGTCCATCACCCCACCAGCTCCACCGACTCCCTCGTCCCTCCGTCTCCGCCTTGGTCAGGTGTCGTCTTGGTTCGGCTAAAGAATTCCTGGCTGCGCCGGCGCCTTCCATCCTTTCGGCTCCACCAGGCGTTGCCGTCCCTCCGGCTCCGCCCTTGTCCTCGGTCGCTCCGGCTTCACTGCGGGCTTCCGGGTCCCCACCTCCCCCTCCCCGTCAGCTCCACCTTGGCCCTCCGGACCTGCGGTGTCACCCTGGATCTGTGTCTCCTCATCTCAGTCTGGGTCTCCACCGCGGCTCCTCCCTCCTGCGACTCCGCTGTGGAACATCATGCTGGCTGTGGCCTGGATTCCTGTGTGTGTGTGTTTACCTACTTAACTATATTTTGGGGACAAATTTGTGCCCAGAAGTGACCAAAACATGACAAAATCTTCAAAAACTTCCCGTTAGGGATGTCCTCATTTGTAAATCTGGTATAAAAACATTGTAATTTAAGGTTTTTAAAAATGTGATGTAATGGCTATTTTTTTTTTTTATGAAATGCGCGATGGGTAGGTTTAGTTTGTACAGTATAAAAACCATTATGTCTAATGTCCCCATTTAGATAGCTAAGTAAACGTGTGTGTGTGTGAGTGTGTGAGTTTCAGGTATGATCTACGTCATGAAGACAAAATGTCCAAACGAAGATGGCCATATTCGAATCTTGTGTAAAACCATCCATGTTTCAGTATTGTAATAACTCTGAAACCGTTTCACATCTGTCTGCTAATACACCAAATGTTGTTGTGGTTAATGAGGAGATCAGTGAGGTGTTCGTTTTGGAGGTTGCATGTTCCTTTGACTCTAATATGAAGGAAACTTTTATGACTAAGGTCATTAAATACCATCTCAGAGTGAGGTTATCGGAGCCGATTACTTGTGTTCATATTTGTCAGCTTAGGACACACACACTGGCTGGTTGTAAGAGGGCTTCAATAACTTGGGATGCCCAAAAAGAGGGCTAAACGGCTAGCAAAGAACTGTGTTCTGTCTGCTATTATAGGCAGCCGCCATATCTGGCGGAAACGGTGCTACATCTACCCATAACAACTGAGTGACTTGCTTAATATTGTGAAGATACACTCACCTAAAGGATTATTAGGAACACCATACTAATACTGTGTTTGACCCCATTTCGCCTTCAGAACTGCCTTAATTCTACGTGGCATTGATTCAACAAGGTGCTGAAAGCATTCTTTAGAAATGTTGGTCCATATTGAATAGCATATTGTAGTTGATGGAGATTTGTGGGATGCACATCCAGGGCACGAAGCTCCCGTTCCACCACATCCCAAAGATGCTCTATTGGGTTGAGCTCTGGTGACTGTGGGGGCCATTTTAGTATTCAAGAAACCAATTTGAAATGATTCGAGCTTTGTGACATGGTGCATTATCCTGCTGGAAGTAGCCATCAGAGGATGGGTACATGGTGGCCATAAAGGGATGGACATGGTCAGAAACAATGCTCAGGTAGGCCGTGGCATTTAAACGATGCCCAATTGGCACTAAGGGCCTAAAGTGTGCCAAGAAAACATCCCCCACACCATTACACCACCACCACCAGCCTGCACAGTGGTAACAAGGCATGATGGATCCATGTTCTCATTCTGTTTACGGCAAATTCTGACTCTAACATCTGAATGTCTCAACAGAAATCGAGACTCATCAGAAACTGGTCAGAAACAATCCTGGGCCATGATTTTGTACATGTATTTGACTGCATCTATAGTATTTATGTCCCTGTAAATAATTTCTTTTAAGTGGACTTAAATGAATTGTTAAAATGTGTCCTATCTGTTTTTAAAACAGAATGCCCCTTCCTTGCTATATTTCATCTAATGTGGTGACACTATCAGTATGGCTTGAGTGTCCGAATACTTGCTACTGTGTGTATCCGCAGAAGGCCAGCACTAGGTCACGGTGTATCAGACAGATCTGGCAGTGAGAAAGAAACATCTGTCTCACACACACACACACACACGCAGCTGAAATGCTACAGCAAGATGGGTGCAGCAAAGAGCTCATATTGTCAGCCAGAGGTCAAAGAGATAAGAGTCAGTGCAACCGCACACTCTGCAAACATGGTATTAATAAACCTGCAATTAATCAAACACAAATGAAAATAGAGGAAATGGCTGTCAATACAGCGATAAGCATGGAAAAAATGGTTAGTCAGTGAGTGTGTGTGTGTGTGTGTGTGTGTGTTCACCTCCGGCGGAGTTGAGGTGGATGAGCAGAAGATCATCTCCTGACCCCAGCTTGTCGGTAACCGCGGAGACGACCTCTCTGACAGACGCAGCGACAGACACTCTGATAGTGGAGTAGGTGTGATCACTGCAGTAAACCTTGAAGAGGACTACACCAACAACACAGCTCTTAAAACACTGGTCAATATACATTTTTAAATAATAAAATAGCTTTTAATTAAAGATACATGTGTTTGGTACACATTTGTTCAATACTGTGGACTTTTGCTTAATTTTAGCAGAAGTGAAATAACATCAGCGGATAATTTTCCTAAACTCTTAACATCTTTGTGAAACTTTGTGTGACCATTCCTGTCTATTTTTAGTTATTTCACTTTTGACTCTTCTGTTCTATGAATGATCTCTCTCTATCTTTTCTGATCTCCCTCTAAATGAATGAATGATTGAATATACGTATAAATACATTTTAGGTAAGCTAAACCCCTAGGATCTCTATATACTTATCATCTGTGAAATTAACCAAAGGATTTCATGTGTCATACTCTTAATGGTACTTAAGTCTCTTAATATTATGTAATACATCTTACACACTCTTAAGACCCTTTCACACCAAGGATGATAACTAATATTCTGACGATATAGTTCTAAAAATCAATCAATCTAAATATAAAAGAATAGCAGAGTTCACACCACAGCTATAACGATAACGGCACAGAGGAACGATCTAGTTTGAATCACTTTCAAAACAATTTTTTTCCCAGCTGATGAATGATAAAAACATTGACAGCCAATCAGAATCCATCCTGCTTTATGGAGCTCGAGCATTTAAAGCGACAGACGATAAAACTGCAGCGCTCGCTTAAAATAAACCCAACAATATTGTGCATTGGTGTGAACACTAATATATCGCTATAGTCATCGTTCTTGGTGTGAACAGGTCTTTAGTCATTCTCATGTACTGATGCAACATTTGAACCGGACTCACTCTCGTCTGTGCTTTTGATCGGCTGTCTCTTCTGCAGTGTGTCGTTCCCGGGGCTGAACTGACGCAGAAGGACTTTGTGCTGCAATGAGAGACGACTGTCACATGACCCTTCTTCAGCACTGAAGGAAATACTACAGAAACTGTGTTTGTTTTGATTTTCCCCTCACCTTTTTCTGAGAGGGCCGACCATCTTCGGAGCTGCGAATAAAAGTTATGAGTGTTATGAGCAAATAAAAGGTTTCTGCGAACTAAATCTGGTATGTTCTCATTATGAAGCGCACTGTACTTTGTATACTGTAGTTCATACTTTTATTTCAGGAAGTTAAATGCATTTATAATTGTAACAAGTCCACCTTCAGGTCGTGGTTCACGCGTCTTTTTAATGTGGCATCTTTAACGTAAGAATAACTTTTATATTGTTAGTAATAAATCAAGATGAACATTTACAGGACTGAAGCAGCAAACGATCAGGCTTTTGAGGAAGGTTTATTTGTTCATCTCTCACTCATCATTGTTTTGCAGAGCTTTAAAAAAACTAAGCTTTTTAATATTATCTTACTAAGACATAGTATTGGCAGATATAAAGTGACGACTAATATTTATATGCATTTTATACAAGTAGTCTGTTATACTGCTTTAAATATCTCAATTATTTATTACAAGCATCAATATTTTATCTTACTTTTTGGTCATATAAATATCAGCAACTGCACCAAATTGGATATTTTTGCTCAGTTTGTGTCTCGCAATAAAATTTAGGCATTTTTTTCTCTTCAAGAATGACCTCCATATTCTCAATATATCAAACTATATGAGCCATAAAGCCTGATTAATCAAATATGACACTCAACAAAAAATACTTAAGCAAACTTTTTTATTGAATTTGTTTCAAAAGGTTGTTTTTTTTCACTAAAGGTTAAATGAATTCTTCCATTTCAAAAAATAAAATTTTCTGACAATTATTTTACATGTCAGGCTTTACAGGGTTAAAAACCTCTCATATGTAAGACTCTGCTCTTACTTTTGCTTTATGATCTTCTCTAGTTCAGGCAGTTGATCTTTGAGAGCTGGAATGAGTCGGGAATCTTCACACACGGTCTCATAGAACTCCTGCAACAGACAATGGCAATGAAACGCACACTGAGGGCACACACCAAGCGCGACACAAGTGTTTTTAGCTAGTTTCAGCCCGACGCAGTTACCATTTTCACGTC